>VDFB02358134.1:50945350-51118213 GCA_007258455.2 Sequoia sempervirens
CCACCATGATAACATTGATCAAATCTACAAATGCTAAGTTCATAGCTCTTTGAAAAGTCACTCCTGCATTAGTGAGACCAAATGGCATTCTTATGTATACATACGTTCCCCAAGGAGTTGTAAAAGTCGTCTTATATTGCTCAGATTCTTTGACCTTGACCTGGTTGTACCCTAAAAACCCATCCATCATAAACAACAGTTTGTACCCTATCACCTTATGTAATATAGCCTCCATGTTGGGTAGAGGATAATTGTCCTTGAGAGATGCCATATTCAAATTCCTAAAGTCCACACATAGTTTGATGTCTCCATTCTTCTTTCTCACAAGGACCAAGTTCGAGACCCAAGTTGAATGCCCAATTGGTTTAATGATTCCTCCATCTCTGAGTTTTTCCAATTCCTCTGGCATCTTAGGCTCCAATGTTGGATTTATGGGTCTTTGCTTTTGTTTGAATGGCTTAGCATTTGGCTTACATGGTATTTCATGCTGAAACAAATCTTCCCTATATGCTTTTAGATCTTCATAAGACCAAGAAGACACATGTTTATATTTTCTCAGCAGCTCTATCAGCATTCTTCTAATTGTAGGGCTTATCTTCTTCCCTATGTATACCTTTTTTGGTGCCATCTCAGTCCCCAAGTTAATCTCCTCAATATCTTCCTTTTTGACTGGTGTTTGCTTCATGAGGGACCGATCATTTCCATCATACACCCTCTCCAAAGCCACTAAGCCTTTAGGAAGCTTATTTGTTTTGAGTTGTAAGATCTCCTTTCCAAACACTGTTTGCTTCCCATCCACTTCTTCAACAAAGGTGTTGAAGTCAATCTCTTGGGCTTCATATTGATCTATACAATGGAGGAATTTTAAAAGATAGGTATCATCATTAAAGACCTGCCAATTATATATGTTATCAGGCACAACAGGCCTTGTCTTGAACTCAGTCTATGATACCCCAGCCAATGTAATATCATCTCTCTTTAGCGCCACATTTTCTAAAAAATCAACCATTATGTTCTTTGATCTGTCAATCCATTCAATTGAGAATGCATCAAACAACTCAATTGTATCCCATACAGCATTTCTGTATTGTTTCATTCTTTTATGTTTTGCTACATACTTTGACCTAATTTGTGAAACAACCAACTTAGAATCTCCTAAAACAGCTAGTAACTTGATTTTGTGTTTCACAGCTATATTCAAACCTGTCAACAAGGCTTCATACTCTGCCACATTGTTTGTACATTCAAAAGTTAACAGAAATGAGTACTTAAATGTAATACCCTCAGGTGAAATGAATGCTATCCCTGCTCCATTACCTTCATGGCTACAGGCTCCATCAAAATACATCCTCCATACACCATTGCAATTTTCTGTAGCATGTTTTTCAATCAAGTCAGTATTGACCAACTCTGGCTAGGTTGGTTCTATCTTAAAATTTCCAAGTTCAACATCACAGAAACAATTGATTTGATCTTATGGTACATAGTCAACAACCTAGTTCATTCTTGGCTCCTTGTATAACTTCACTTCCTGGCCATTTACTAGAATTGTTGCATAAGATAGATCAAACTGAACATTTCCACCAACCGTTGTTGTCCACTATCTTGATAAAAGCATCCCAAATTGAGGAGGGGTGTCAATCATTGTTATATCAATGTTATAGGCCACTTGAGGGTAGGCAGCAAACTTGACTTCAACATCTTTCATTATACCCACCACAGGAACAGGTCGATTATCCATTGCATAGCATTTCCCTTCATATGTATCCACCCACATGCCTAGTTGTTTCATCATTCCTACTGGCATAATATTCATGGCAGCACCAGAATCTATCATGCAATTCCTCAACAATTTGTTATTTATGAGCAATGTAGTGAAAAAAGGATCAACTTGCGGGGAGTTGTTAATACATCACTCAAACAGACTTCTAGGATATTTACTTTCTCCTACCTATTGACTGCTTTAATAGCTACTTTATTTTCAGAATTCATATGTTTTTCATTTCCACTTGTTATCAATTGAACAGCACTGTCTCAGTATTCCTTAATATTCATCATTTCAAGTAGTGGAACAGACATCTTTACCTGAGATAGAGCCTGAGTGAAGTCAAAAGAAGAGCCCTCCACTTTAACCATTTTCTTTTGTTATGATATTTCTCCTTTGTTCTCTTCCTTGTCTCTTTTACTAGGCTGGTCAGGCTTTTGCATTTCTTTGTGTAATTCCTTCACTTCCCCCTTTTGGACAGGCTTATGTTCACTTTTATCATGCTGTCTATTTTTTGTCTTCTTCACAGTTCCTTGTGTCACCTTTTGGTCCTTCATAAAGATTCCCCTAAGGACACCTTCCTTCTTATTTACTGTCTTATTTCTCAACCAGTACTTACTCTTTGCTTCTTCAACTGTAGCAACAGTTAATCTTTCTATCTCTTCTTTAGTAAGTTTCCTCATACTACATTGAGTAGGCATTTCTACAGAATGTGGCTCTGTATAATCTTCTTCAGAGTCAAAAAGGACCTACTGTTCAACCATATGGACATTGTATCTCTGATTCAAAACATCATACTCATAACCTTCATCCTCTGAAGATGAGTATCTCTCCTCAACATGGTGAAAAGTATTTGAAGTCAAATACACTGTGTGATCCTCTCCACTGTTTCCCATCAACATTCCTTCTTACATCTTTTGGGCTACAACACAATAATCTGGGGAATGTGGCTTATCACAAACTTCACAGAAATAATTTTTATTTACCATATAAGTTCCCTTCTTCCTCAGTGGATCGGGAGTTTCCTTGTTTCTAGGTCTATCTGTTACAAGCTTTTCATCCTTCCAATTTGTATTATAGGGCATGTCATGCAGCCTAGGCCTTTCATTTCTGTATGTATTCTCCTATCTGTATTGATAATTGTTGCTTTGCTGAGGAACCTTAGGATTGTCTCTTTTATCAATTATCCCTGCAGCCCTCCTATTGTTTTCAATTGTTAATGTTGTCTTATGGGCTTTAGCCAAATCTCTTGGGAATCTATTTCTTAGTTCATACCCTGTTTTAGGATCGAACGCATTCAAATGAACACTCAATGTCATAGAGTCTGGAAATTTTGATCCAGTAGGTACTTTGTTCTGCAATTTATTGAATCTTCAGTTGAAATCATAAATTGAGTCATTCTTATTTTTCTGAATTCACATCAATTCATGAAGAGCGGCATCAGGTGCACTTTGATTCCCATATTGCTCAAGGAATCGGTCCTAAAATATTTGGAGAGAATCAATAGAGGTTGTTGCTAGGCTATTGAACCAATCTCTGGCCTCTTTAGTAAGCAACATCATGAACAACCTCATATGTAAATCTTCATAAGGTACATCCAAATCTTGAATGAAGGCATTGAAACTCCTTAAATGGTTTCAGCAAAAATTGCACTACTCCCTATAAACTTAGGCACTAGAATTCTCCAACTGCCATCAATTGGGTAAGGATATAATTGAAAACCTGCCAAGTCAAATTGTCTAATAATGGTTGTGTACTGGTGAGGGGGAGGGTTAGGTGGGTATTGATATTGGTACATAGGGTTATTGTATTGTGCATTATGATGTGGGATATAATGTTGACCATCAGGTGGTTGCATATTTGTATGATGTGAGGGAATATGTGGTGGATGGTTTGGTTGTCTATATTGATTCCCTATTTGATGGTGAGGAACCCTTGGCGCATCAGAAGGCCTAGCATTATGATTACCCTGCTTATGAGGGGGCACATACCTTGGGGGGCAACCAGTTGTCTAAGCAATGCTCTGAGCTTTCTGCAATTTGAATTCTCTCATTGCTTGTATCATCTAGGCTTTCTCCTGTTCCTCTCTCTCCTTTTTTTGAGATTCAAATCGTGCTTTGACTTCCTCATAAGTTAAAGATTCATAATCATCTTGAGGAGATCCATGATCAATAAGTTCATTCTGATTATCTTCCATTCTTTGTTCACATTCCTGTTGATATCTGAGTCCTTTTGCTTCAAGTCTAGCATCAAACTCTAGTTGCTTTTGGGGATCAAGAAAAGGGAAATGATTTTTTTGATCTTCTGGGGTACAAGGCTCTGCACTAGAATTGTCTCTCCATGTATCATAGCTATCATATGTTTCACAATGTGCTCTTGATGCTTTGTCTTTGTCTGTTATGCACATGTCCTCACTTATCCTTTTTCCCTTATCAACCTTGTCGTCTTTGTGTGTCAACTTACTACTGCCAGCAGAAGCTCCAGTATGACCTCCCCTGTACTAAAATCTTCCATTCATGTTGAAATATTTTTATCAGAGTCGCCACTCACTTTCTTGAAAATGAGAAAATGTTTGATATTTCTAAATTTTCCCAGCAGAGTTTGTACAAGGTTTGACTCTATGATTAAGGCCCCGATACTGAAGTTATTCCCTAGCAGAGTCGCCAATTTGTTAGCTCTCAAAAACACAGGTGGAATGCCTCAAGAGGCTGCCAATCTCTTGGTACGCTTTAGGGTAACAGACAAAGCTAAATGACTTAGGCTTTCTACTCTTCAGGTGCTGCTAGACCTAGGCGGGTGTACCTATATGAATGAAGTAGACTTAATGTGCTTATCACTTTGAAAATGTTTTTCCCACAATGGCAGATGGAAGTGGACAAATGAAATCAAATTTGGTATAAATTGTATACGAATTTTAAAACTAAAACCTAATATGTTCAGTTAGAAAATGTAAAGAAAATGAATGAAACTAAATGGTGAAATGCAGAGACTACTGCCTTATTGGGTATGCAGAGTCAAATGAAATAGAAATGGGCAACTTATTTATGGAGAAAACTCAAATTTTTTGGCATATGTTATGTTTATAACTTGTATAAACATGCAAGACTGTGATTACTAAGTTCTTCTTTAATAATCCAAATGAATTTTCCTGATTACTGTGATCAACCAAAAGGATTTAATCTCTCCTTGAGAGAACCAATTAATTAACCACACAGATACAACAAATGTGCACTGATAAACTGAATATAAACTTGTTATACCAATTTAAACAACTAGAAAGCATCAATCTTGGAGACAACTTAGTAATACTTTCAATAAATTCAACAGACAATTGACACCAAAAATGAACCGCCACATCAACTGATTTTCATAAATACCTCCATTTTGAAATCATGCAACCAGTCTCTGTTCTGTGGAAATTTTATCCAACTGTATATTATCTAATCTATCTACTGTATATCGAATATCTAATATCTAATGTCTCATTTTACAATCGCAAATGGATATTTATACATTTGCACCCAAAAAAACACATCGCTTTGAAATCCCATGTCGACCAACAACAGTATTCAGGTTTCAATTAATACTTGCTAAAAATTCGCTGAGACATCCCACAGATCATATTATGTGTTATCGATATGTATTCCTTAATGTATTTTCCAGTCGCTAAGACACAAGCATTTTCTCACCAAGATGTGTCATTTTGTCTCATTCGCTTCACTGTGACCTTATGATATCGGGGGGACATTTCATAGAACACTTTGTCTTACCGAAAGTCACTTTAAGTTCACTTTTGATCACCATGACAATACCATTTTCTCACCGATGAAAATAATCCTACCAATGAGGCGAGTTCTATCGACGAGACCATGAAAACTCGGAAAGACTCACCCCGAAGCCAATTGTCTTACCAAACTTGTTATTCCATTATGCTCTGTTCGGTGAGACTCTTCCCAATAGCTCTTTGATAGAAACCTCCTTGCGCTATGTCGGCAAGACCCAACGTAGTCGCTAAGACTTTACTCCAATTCATATTAGTCTTACTGAGGTGTTCTTTTTGTTATCAATTGGTGAGACATGAAACGTTCGGCGAGACCTATAACTTCATTCCAAAAGCTTTTAATATCATTCCATTCACATTGTCGACAAGACCCGATGTATTCGCTAAAACATTACATCGATGAAAATTTTCTCACCGATATGCCATTTATATCATTAGTCGACAAGACAATAAGATTTCGTCAAGACCTCAGTTTGACGACCTGACTCCTGCCGAAATCTTTACTTTATTGACGATCGATAAGACACTACGAATTTGCTATGACATTATATCGATGCTTTAACTCTTGTCGATGTATCTTCACGTACACTGGTCGGCAAGACATAATGCTTTGCTAAGACCTCATCCCAAATATGATTCTTATGTCGAAATGAATCATCTGTCACCGAAACAATGTGTTGTGTCCTGCCGAACGGTGCCTGTGAATGAAATCCAAATCGATGTGACAGTAAAGAAGTCCTGCCAACAAACCTACAACAGATATATATTAGCAAAAATGCATTATGGGTCGGGGAGACCCTGATAAACTTATGCCGATATGGACCATAATGTGAAAAATGCATGACCCAATGGAAACTATGGGACCACATGGCAAAATATGGGCAAAATGTTATAAAGACAGACCCTTGTGCTTATGACGACTTATTTGGAAACTCGAGGGTATGAAAAACTTGTGAAATTATTCAGAATTTTACAGTTCCAACACCCCCAAACCCGTGGTACTGAAGGGCGTGTCATGTCAGCGTCACCGGTCATGGGAAAAAAGTTTACCAAGCGCACTGTAGTTTATAGGGGGATGGATGCCCAACTGATTCTTGCAATCTATATATATATATATATATATAAAGAATGACATAAATTATGGAGATCAATAAAATATAAGAATGAAAATGTTTTAAATTAAATTTATGTAATTTATTACATTTTAATATGTGAAAAAATTATCAGACGAATAATATGACACAAAATATTATCAAATATTTTCTTAAGAAATAATTAACAAAGATAAATCAATTTATATAATATATTTTTATAAAATAAATGATATAAACAATTAAATTATATTATATTAATAAATAGAACATACATAACAAATCTAAATTCAAATGTCAATTCTTTTTACATAAGAATATAAGTTCAATCTTTTAATCTATATATATTTGTACTTTCCTCCTCCAATTTTTTGTCCAAACAAAACAGTTCAAACCCAAAATGAAAAAGAGTCCAGAGAAATAGAACTGAATTTTAGCGCCCCGCTGACTAGTCAGTCAACAATGATATAACTTGCCGTGATCGAAGGGACAGACTTACCAATTTTTCAACGTAAATGAGACGCTTAGAAAGATGCCCTGAAATTTCTGCGAGTCTACTTGCTCAAAGATTCAACACGGTTTAGGAACTTCAATTCTTGGTCGAGAGTGATAAACTTTCAATTCTACAATATTTTCCACGAAAGTCATCTGCACCGCCCAGCGATTGGAATCCTTGAGAAATGTTCCTACTTTGTACGCTTCATTGTTGCGTTGTGCTTTCCTCCGTGAGTGCCGTTCAATTTCCATGATTTTGTCATTTCTATCATCTTTCCCGGCCATTTCAACTGCTACAGTTTTCTGGGATCGTTTCCAACGTCTTATATACGCGTTTGGATCATCTGCATCTTATCAGAAGCTCTCGAGCTTTTACATTTTGTCTGGGTAGGAGAATTTCTTCATATTGAAATTGGGCGAATTGCCATGGCTCAAGAGTGACTTGTTCAAGAGTGTCATGGAGAAATGTTTCTCTTCTCGGAGCATGTTCGCTTTTGTTCTTGGCTGCCGTGCAAGTCATTTTCTCATTGCATCGCAAACTTTTTGTAAATTAATCTCTTGAAGCAGTGAGAAAATGGTTTGCACGGCAGCCAAGAGCAGAAGCAAACATGCTCCGATAAGAGAAACACTTCTCCATGGGCTTGAACAATGGTCGTTTGCGAATTCAGCGAGTATGAACTTGATTTTCCGAGAAGAGAAACTTTCATTTCATTTGAAGTGTACCTGACTGTATATTTTCAATTATCTATATATTCAAACTTTGGACCTACGATTTGTCTTATCATTTCACTTAGATGTCTGTATAAATAGTTTCGTTCTTCTTTTTAGTTTAGTTTAGGTTAAATTTAAATCACAATATAAATATTCCAATTATTTATAATTTGGTCCACACTAAAATCGAAATGGTTGAAGGTTTGTGAAAGTAGATTCATGGAAATTACACAGAATTATTTTATACTTTTCTACAAGAGAACGATTCTTCTCCATTCATTTGCGTGAAGCCATACGCTGGAAACAAATGATTTGCCATTTGACTCATTAATAGGCTAATAGATTTTTCTTGACCATATATAAACGGTCTACCCTCAGATCTTACACATCATAATAGTATATACAATATAAAATACGTGGCATGTAGCAAGAAAGTTTTTTAAACTTGTAAGGGAAAACTAACTTAAATTATGTTTTAGATTGTTCATGGGGGAGTTAGCAACAAATCTCTTTTTCTTACATCACGTGGGATATACCATTCTATCTATTTTTTTCCTTTTAAGGTTATTACTACATTTACAATTTTTCTATTGGTGTTCTTTTTCTATAGGGCAACCACTCTTCTTCCTCCAAAGCATTCAATTTTTTCTTATTGTTTTCTTGTGTTCCATTTTTTCCGTATTGTTTTCTTGTGTTCTTTTAGCTTCCGGTTTTCTTATGAGCACTCTTCTAGATTGAACACCACACCTCCTATCTCCTCTTGCAAGGCATTCTTCACCTATACTTTTACAACTTGAATGTTGTCTTCAATTGTGCTCCTCTAGTTTAAATGTCACAATTCATGTTCCAATAGCTTTAACACTATCGCCTTTGGTAGGTTCCACTAACTTGAACACCTATCCAAATTGGAGGACTCTTGTTGTCTACCTTAACTAAATTGGCACTACCACTTCAACACATGTATCAACACTAAGATGTCCCCTAGGAATAACTAAACTTTCCAATATGACAATTGAGTTGCCTTGTCACTTGACCACAACTCCTTTGACTAGTGCAATTTAAATTAATTTAAACAAATATAACAATAATTAAATGTTAATTTAGAAAACTAATGTAAAGAAAGGGTGTATTTATTTGTAGGAACTATGATGAAAAAAAATCAATCTAATGTTGTGCAAAACTACGTCTTCAATGCTAAGAAAGATGTCTCAACCTTGTATCCTAATGTTCTTCTCTATTAACTATTTGTATTTACTTATTATTTTTGTCTCATATTGGGAAATTAGGCATCCCACTTTGTGTTGGCACTTTCTACAATGTGTTGGATACTTTAGGATGTGTGTAAGAGGTTGTAAGAGAAATAAATATCACTTTGACATTATGAAATGGGAGTTACCTATAACATTTTTATGATTCATAGGAGTATGATTATAGGAGAGTTACATTGAAATCTTAACAAGTATTATGACAAGGTGCAAGGCATATTTGAATGGATTTGAATATAACAAAGTGGAGTGTCTAAATTGAAGGGTCGAGTATGATAGGCAATATGATAAGTTATGGCTATTGTAAGAGAATCTCCTATTTTTAGCAAAGGAGATGATGACCAACTTGGGCATTGAAATTTGGGTCAATTGTGGCATTGTTTTAGGTCATTATTTTGACTTGTACTTAGTGAACCATTTATGGTTTTTTGTTTTACATTTTCCTATTGGTGCTAGAGGATGGATGATGGTATTAATTGTATGACTGACTTGCAAAGATTGTTAAGTTTTCCAAATTTTGAATTTTGGTGATAAACCTAAGAAGGCATAGTCAAAAATATTTATTGTAATCTCTTAGTTACTAAATAATAAAATTGGATTTTCTTTGGAATGATTTTTATCTCCTAAAAGGGTTTTCCCCATGTAAATCATCTCATGGTATTTAATTTTTTGTGTATTATTTCTGCAACTATAAGATCTTTTGTTTTTGCACATATTTGTCTTAAAGGTTAGTGTAAAAAGCATTTTTGCACCATTGCTTCCTTTAATTTAATATCAAAGCCTAACACTTTGGATTATAGGTGTTAAGGAAAAAAAATGGTATTAATCTTAAGATTGAGTGGGAGTTAACATAGAAATAAATTTTATTACAAGAAAAATAGCAAGCAAATCAAGGATATAAATTAAGAGATTCACCAAAATTAAGTTTGAATTGTGAAAGTTCAAGATGGAGGATATGCTTGTAGATTGATATTTATAGGGTGCAATAGCTAGATCCAAATTTGTTGCAATGGAACAAGAATATTGAGACATATTGGATATAAAATGGTCTTATTCGATTTTGTTTGATAGATATAATGTTGTTAAATGTAAATGAAGAAGCCACTACAAAATCCCCTTGAAGGAAGTTGGGAGAAATTTATCAGGCTAAATCACTAGTAAATATGTTTTTCTTAATAAAGAAGTTGTATACCTGTAAGATGGAGGATGGTGGCTTTACAGTTGAACATATGGCACATTCAATATGATCATTGATCCAAATTCACTTTATGAAGTGAAAAAGGAGAAGGATTGTTTTTTATTAGATAAGCAGGGTTTTGAAAGGGCCCTGAAACCTTTTACAAATAAAAGGATAGATCGTTCAGCTCAGCAAAATAGCAAAAATAGCAAAACCCAACAGAGAATAACAAGACAACACAAGACAACAACCAAACAAAACCACAACAGCTCCATCAAAATGGAGCAAAGTACAACACACCCTGCTTAAGGTGGTTTAAAAAATTGTTGCAAGGATTTTTGATGAACCGTAGTACAAGGGGTCATCTCCACAAATCTTTTCGTTTTTTTATTGCAAGGAGAAGAAGCAGGGTCATTCATAGGACCAACCAAGCCAAGAGTATCAGCAAAGGGGCCATTAGAATCATCAACCTTAGGCTTCTAAAAAAGAGTGAAAGGATTGTTTCATGATACTCATTTTTTTCTTTTTCCAACTTATGTGATCTCTTATGATGGTCATAGGAGCACTACCTCTAATAAGCTCAAGATAGGTGAGGTAGTTGCATCATTATTTTCAAAGAAGATGTAGAGAAAAATATTTCATATTAGTGAAGGAGACTCTATTAATTCATAGAAGACCAAAGAAATAGGAAAGAATATGGATAAAAGATAAAATTGAAGATTCAAATATCCTATAAATTTTAATGCATTGTGTTCAAAATATGGCAAGCCCAAACACTTTTCTATAGACTACAAAAAGGAGAAGAAAAAGAAAATTAGTTCAAAAGATGAGTTTGACAATTCTTCTCAAGAAGACACAGATGTCTTTATCGTAACCTTGGAAACACATGCATCAAAATATGTGTTGTTGATTGAATCATGTGTTCCCTTCCATATAACCTCCCATCATGAGTTGGTTCTCTACGTATGAAGAATATGATAGCGAGAAGATGCGCATTAGAGATGACTCTCACCTTAAAATTATTATTTGTAGAAAAGTTCTTATCATACTCCTAGACAGACATGTGAAGGGGATCAATGGTATTTTTCACATCCTTGGTTTGCATAGAACCTACTATCGGTGAGAAAATTGAATGATGTGGTGTGCAAGTTCTTTTCTCTAGTGGAGAGTGTAAGATGGTGTAGTTAGGTATGGTGCTCACCAAGGGTGTTCATGTGAGCACTTTGTTTTAGTTGGATGCATGCATTGTTTAATGCAAAACCTTCTCTATCAATATATCCAAGAGATTTATAGATTCTACACTCACCATCAATACCTATAGTAAAGAAGAGTGTTGTATTTACTTCCAATGGTCATAACTTTTTAGTACCTAAGTAACCTCTTGTTTAAAAAGTCAAGCTCCCTACGAAGAAGACACTGTTATGGCACTAGAGAATGTCGCACATAGATGAGAAGGTTCTTATGAGCCTGAAAAAATTGTGGTCAATAGATTGTGATCTTGAGTTGCATTTTTGTAAACAAAGAAGACGCTATTTAGTTTTACTCAAGTTCTCACAAATCTTTTGTGGTGTTGTATTTAATTTATTTTATGTATTTAGCCTTATAAATGTTCTTTATATTTATAACTTTTGTACCATGTAAATTCTATAAATGATTATTCTAAGAGGACATGGATGTAATTTTTTCATAACATCAAGTCTTTGGTTGTTTTACAAATTTTAAAGCCCTTATAGAAAATCAAACTAGTAGAAAGATTAAGGTTTTGAGAATTGACTATGATGGTGAGTTTTGTTCAATAAATTTTGATAGATTATGTAACGAGCATGAATTGAAAGACATAAGACAACTCCATATATACCCCCAAAAAATGGTGTTGAGACATTGATGGAGAGGACTAGGAGTATGCTCAATGGAGCTAGCTTGGAATTGAAGTGTTGGCGTAAGTGATTGCTCTAACTTGTTGCCTAGTTATGGTTTATGACATCTTCTCTTACTAAGAAGACGCCTATGGAGGTGTGGATGGGAAAATATCCCTCAGAGTGATATCTTCAAATTTTTGGTTGCAAGGCATATGCACATTTCCCTAGAGAAAAGTTTGAATTAGAGAGGAAGGTAGTGAAATGTATCTCCAACGACTATGGTGTCAATGTCAAGGGTACAAGCTTTAAGATCCTATGGCTAAGTACACTTTAGGCTCAACTCAACTTGGGAGGATATTCCCAAAGGTGTCCTTAATATGGTTTTAAGCCAACTAAAATCTAACATGATCATAACAACAACAAATATACCTAACGTATACTTGACCCTTATTATTGTCACTAGATCAAAGACTACCAAACTACATAAAACCTCTAAAAGACACATGTTAAATACAACTTTCATATGATTAAAACTTTCAAGGTTTACTTCAGATGTTCCTTTGATGTAAAGAGACATGGGTTGCACAAAAACCTACTTACTATCCCTAAGCTACTAGTTAAAGGTTTTGTTCACATTTTACATATAATTAAATTATTAGTTTCCAAGACATGTCTATACATTGGGCAACAAAGTCGTAGTCTATCAAAAGAAAAGTAAATTGAAACCACAAGGAATAATGAGTCATATTTTTACATACACTAAATATATGATATCAATAACAAAATATGCTTAGTCATCCATCACAAGATTGCATAAATCCATGTATAATATGGAAGAGACAATTATAAGGTTTACAATGTATTAAAGTGTTGTCACATTCATTAAATCCAGTATTAAACTCGTGCCAACAATTGTGGAAAAGAAGAAACCCTGACTGCAACTGAAGGAATCTCTTAAAACTCTACATACTATCATGGAGACACTTCTTTACTTATAATTTAACCTTTTTGAGATTGAATTAAGTATGCTACTCCCAAAATAAATTGAATTGACAAGAGTTGAAACCTTTTTTTTTCTAGCAATGTGGTGTTTGTTGAAAACAATGACCAACCTTTTGTGTGAAGAATGAAACCATATTTATAGCCCTCGCATTCCTAATGTCCAACAACTCATGAGAGGTTCAAGTGGAAGAGGAAGTCATAGATTTGGCATGTGGGGATCATGTAAGTTCATGGCATCTTCAATATAAATGGTCCAAATCCACACAAGTGGATCTAGGTGGGAAGAACTCCAACAACCACATTAAATAGTGGCATGGTTGCCCTTACTATTTGCAATCAAATATGAAATTCAAATTGTACCATTAGATTTGAATAGAGATTTGTGAGTGGGAATGTTCAAATTAGATGTTCAAGAGTCAAATATGAGCATTAAGACATGATGGACGAGCTATGGGAGGAGGTGAAATTTATTGTTGAAGGTTTCTAATTGTAATAGGCCATTTGACATATTTGTACATCTAGTAGGGACCTTGGAACCAAGTTTCCAAGTGTTGAGGAAGTTTGCATATCTATTGGATGAAATGGAGGTTGTTTGGTGAGAATTAGGGAGTGGGAGTAAATAGAGACTGGCGATTAGCAAGGAGAGTCAATTGTAGGGGGTTGAGAAAAACTCAGAACCAAGGATCAAAATAAGGGGAAGGTTAGAGGTTGAGTCTCAAGAGGTACCATGGAATTAATAAGGTGGGGAGATGAGATCCCCATGGGGATTGAGATCATAGAAGGAATCAAGACTTGGTGACATGTTTGGAGGTGCAAGGCTCCCCTAGAGGTATGGACTCTAAAGGGAACAAAGGAGACTAGAGTTGGGTCCCAAGAAGGATCGTAAAGTTGGAAAGAAAGGACGAGGGAAGGGTTAGGTTGCAAGACCAAGAAGGGTTCAAGGAATTGAGATTGAGCTATGAGGATATGGATGGACCATAGATATGGGAAAGGGTGATAAGTTCAAATGAGCCATTAGGTTTGAGATGAGGTAGGTGATAGGGTTCAAATCTAAGGAGGAAACACAAAATAGGAACTAGGAAGGGAGAGGATCGAAGCACATGATGGACCTAGCATAGGGGACTAGGTGTCAAGGTCTAAAGTTCACTCAAGCCTAAGTCCCAACAATGAACTAAAAAGGAGAACTAGCGTTGGGTTAGCATAGGATGCAATAAATGTGAAGTTGCACATATCAAACCATAAAACAAACTTGGCACAAAGGGATTGGAAGCCAAAGTCCAAAGTCCATCCACAAGCTTGAGGGTAGAAAGGGAATGGGGGGTTGAGGGTGTGAGAGGAATCAAGAATTGGAGTTCACACCCAATGGAAAGAAATTGAAAGGAGCACTAAGGGGTGCAAGATTGGGGTTTCGAGGGAACCTAGAACCCTGAGACCCAATTCAAAAGTGCACAAGTCCCAAGGTTTGAGAACATATGGAGAAAGAACAAACATACCACCACCCAAACACTTAAACAAACACGACCACAAGAGCACCCCCTAAATAATTCCATTAAGCACTATCGACAAAGACACGTTAATTAAGCATTCTTAGGTAGACATTGACAAAGGGGAGAGGTCCGTCAAATGTTTCTCATATCAATAATCTATCATGGACAAATAAGGACAAGACCAACTAATTTTTCAATTTCTAAGACCTAAGAAATTAGGCTCCAACGAGAACTTTGAGCTTGAGTGGCATAATGTTGTTTGTAAAATAAAGAAGTATTGTGTAAAACCTATAGAGGAGTGTATACTCATCTAGTATACCCATAACATAGGGACTAGTTGAGCCTACCAATTCATGTCAAGTCTAAGATTTAAATAATCTTATTGAAGATTTATTTAATAGTTTTATGGCATTCACTTGCTTGTTGCCTTATGTATAGTATAGGATGAATTTTATATTAATCTTTAATAGTGAATATATCTAATTATTCACCAATCTCATAACTAACACAAATATAACTTGAATAGAAATGTAACATAATTTACCTCCAATAAATGACCAGCTGGAAATGGAGGGAGGCTTTGAAATTTTGACAGTAGATAAGAAGCCTAAAACGATGCCCTAAACATTCCGTCAATAGTCTTCAACTACTTTTATATAAGACAAGACTCGTGAATTGTGATCTCATTTATTTATATTTTTTTGTTTAAACTAAAATCCAAATCACAACTTACGTAACCATTTTAAGATTTCAATAGATGAATGAAATGGTGCAAGCTTTGAGCAAGTAGATTCATGGAAGTTGTCGTTCATCTTCTTATGCATTTTCCTACCATGTCAGAATACGAATATTCTCTTTACCCATTCACATTGAGTCATTTGACTAGGGACTGAATTTTCGTTGCCCGTGTTTATGAGGATCATATGCTTTTTATGACAAACGCATACACGACTCAGTTTTTTTCATAATTCAAGCCTTTTTTAAATTTTATTTATATTTATTTCAAAAGATTGATTTTGAATTTTGATCAATTTAATCCTTTCCTTTTCTATATTGACATTATGTGATGGTTTAAAGTTGGTGTTGTTATTTTTGCCATCAAAATTCAAATCTCATTGAAGTGTTATTATTCAGTATTTATATTGTGTGATGGTTTAAAGGTGGTGTCGTTATTCTTGCCACCGAAATTCAAATCTTATTAGAACGTTATTATTGACTATTTACATTGTGTGATAGTTTAAAGGTGGTGTTGTCAATTTTCCCACCAAAGTTCAAATCTCATTGAAGTGTTATTATTGACTATTTATAGTGAAGATAAGATCTCCCATTTGTACCAACTCAAAGGCTGAAACAATTCCCTTAAGACGTCATGGATAGAGGGCAAACATTCACAAGAAAAACAACACAAGGGAAAGCAGAAGCTTAACAGATCAAACAATAAGGATTTCCCTAAAATTCCAAATTTTCCCGTGGTTTATTCGTGAATTCATTTATTTCAACGATTTTTTGGAGACATCCCAACTATCCTTTAAAATCTGAATGTGTTACTAACTCTAGTATTTTCGTAAGACATTACATCTGCCTTATAAAGTCGTCTGGGTCAACTGCGTTGCCTAGCAGAAGAATTTCTTCACAACCAGACAAATCAATTCAAATTAAGTAATCTGCCATGGCTGAAGAGTGGCTTATCCATGTTAGAGATGGCTTTCACAACCAGAATCTGGATTGCAGCCAAAAATCTGATGATGGGTCGATTTATAAAATCCCCAAATTCCTTATCCAACAGAAGCAGAGCGCTTATGTTTCCACAAATGGTGTCATTAAGCCCACTTCATCACAACCCCGCGCTTTCTGAAATGCTTGCTCACAAAATGCATGCTACACGGAAAATGTTTGCCACTCATTATGCTACTAACGTGGAATTTGAACACAAGGTGATATGACCGATTCTCAAAATGGCTCCCAGAATACGAAAACGCTACCAACAACAAATCCAATTCGATGACAATTATCTTGCTTGGATGCTCACTTTGAATGCTTGGTTTATCTTAGAAATCCTTAGGGCCTTGAATAGTATCACAAATTCATCGAAATATTATGGAATATACTGCATATCCCATAATAACTAACATTTTGATGCTGGAAAACCAAATTCCCCTTTTTGTTCTGCTCAAAGATATTAGAGCTAGAGCTTGAAGGAAATGAAGAAAGCGCATTTAGTGAGCTTTGCCAGTTGTTAGATCGTGCCTGTATAGCAAAGTTATTCTACCCATTTCTACAGAAGGGAATTCCCTGCACTCAAGAAAGTAAGCATCTTTTGGATTTGATCCGTATGCCAATCCCCGTAAAGATATCATGTGGACATCGAATTATCCTCGCAAACAAGAGATTATAATCCCCTCAGCTTCAGAACAAGATCAAAATCAAAAAGACCAGAATTTACCTATCGAGAATCAGAGTCTCCGGTAGCCTTGAAACCCTCCTGCGGAATTTTATGGCATTAGAAATATGTGAGGCGGATGACTCCTGTGTCATATCAAAGCACGTTCTTCTTGTGTGCTACATGGCAAGTGACAAAGAAGTGGCCGATCTCTTCAACAAGCTTAACAAAGGCATCACCAGAAGCTATGAGGATCCATTTGCTAAAGTGAGAGAAGCTGCTATAGCAAATTTAAGGTCATGACAGCTGAATTTGCAGATGACCATTGTTCAAGACCATGGAGAACTGTTTCTGTTGTTGGAGTATGCATGTTTTTGCTCTTGACGGCCGTGCAAACGATTTTCTCACTGCATCGCAAACTTTCGGTAAATTAGTCTCCTCGGTGCTTAATTATGTGCAATTGCAACTCATTGAATATAATAGTCTGCATTTATAATTAAGCCTACAGAGGATTCCCGTGGGAGGTGCTCCTTAAAAGTTTTCTACAGGCGTTCCTAAAATTTAAGAGCTTCTTTCAAGCAACTGCAAAGTTTATTCTATTGCATCTAACATTTTTTATTTCTTCATGTCTAAATAGGAAAGCCCTAAACTAGTGATAAACTTTTAATCTTTATCATAGTTAAGAGTGGTTGTTATCCAGATATTAATATTATATTCTTTATTAAAGATAATTTCCTAGCAATTTTTTTTTCATAAATAAGATTTTGGAGAGGTCCGAGAGTGTTTCTAGGATTGGGGCCGAATTTTAGGATGGATGAGAAGATAGCAGTAAAAATATTATTTAGAATATTAATTTAAAAAAGTAAAATATTAATACTTTCACATAGTAGCGAAAATGTAAGAAGGATGCGTAATTGAGAAGTCGTGAGGCGGATCGAAGGCTAGGGTTTCTGGTGATGCGGATGCAGGGAAGCAGTCTCGGAAGGCTTGTAGAGGTGCACGGGCGTCTTCGGTGGCTACTGCTGATGGTGTTGGGAGGAGGCAATACCAGCTCATGTCAGATTCAAGCGGCAGGGCGTTTGATGCTGTGGTGCCTTCGGTTCCCTCCAATTCATGCGGGGAGTCTCCCCCTCTTGGTTTGGATGCGCCTGTCCCAAAGTCCTACAACGCTTGCAAAAATAAGGCGAATCCCTTTCATGCTTGCTTGGACTTTTGTTTAGCTCAGATTCGGATTTCAAACCCCAATTACCCGCCCCCTAAACCGCCAGATCCTATTTTGAGGAGGAAACTCAATCTTAGGGCGATTCTGGCTGTGTGTTGGGTGATGTGAAGGTGACCTTTGCGGTGAAGCCGGCGACTTTTCACATTCCTGATGACTGCCTTCATTCCATCTCGGCCGATGTGGGGAAACGCTCTCTCATTTTCCATATGTTAGAACTGTAAAAAGAATTTTACATAGTTGTTTCATACCCCTGAGTTTCCAATCGAGTCCTCACCATATGGTCAGGGCCTCTCTTCATAATATTTTGCTCACATTCTGCCTATTTTTATCCCATAAAATCCATCAAGTCTGAGTATTTCACATAATGGTCCATATCAGCATGAGATTATCAAGGTCTCCCCGACCCATAATGCATTCCTGTTAATATACATCTGTTGTTGCCTATTGGCAAGACCTCAGGGATGTCACAGCGATTGGAATTCGCATGCAGATACCTTTCAGCAGGACACTTTTATTGTTTCGGCGACCAAGGGTTTCCCCATCGGCAAGAAAAGTCTTCTTCGGGGTGAGGTCTTAGCGAGATCTTTATGTCTCACCAACCGGCGGCAGAAGGATACACATCGGCAAGAGATTTTCTTCGGGGAGAAATCTCGGCGAAACTCTTCATGTCTCACCGACTAGCGCATAACGATATTTCGGCCAAACAAAAGGTATTCGATATGAGGTCTCAGCGATTTCATTGTCTTACCGACCGTCGATAAGGATATATACTTCGGTAAGACTAATATGCATCGGAGTAAGGTCTTGGCGAATGGCTCCGGTCTTGCCGACAATGCGAATGAATTAGATCGATGGTTTTCGGTGTGAAGTTATACAGTCTTGCCGACCCATTTGTCATGCCGAAGTGTTTCATCGGTGAGAGAATGATATTGTCACGGCAACAAAATGTGAACTTAAGGAGATTTCTCGGTGAGACATAAGGTATTCGATATGAGGTCTCAGCGATTTCATTGTCTTACCGACCGTCGATAAGGATATATACTTCGGTACGACTAATATGCATCGGAGTAAGGTCTTGGCGAATGGCTCCGATCTTGCCGACAATGCGAATGAATTATATTGATGGTTTTCGGTGTGAAGTTATACAGTCTTGCCGACCCGTTTGTCACGCCGAAGTGTTTCATCGGTGAGAGAATGATATTGTCACGGCAACAAAATGTGAACTTAAGGAGATTTCTCGGCGAGACATAAGGTATCTATGGGACCTCTCCCCGACTATGAATTGTCTCAGCGACACACAAGATGGAAGGACAACTTTCGGTATGACAAATATTGTCTATGGGATGTCTCCCCGACAACAGAGGTCACAGCGAAACACGAAGCATGCAGGATGACTGTCAGCGAGACATTGGCCTTCGGTGTGACTACGAGATGTCTCGGCAAGTGTTTGGCGCATGATAAATGAAACCCGAATACTGTTGGCCGCCATTTGGAATGTGAAGCATTGTCTCTTCAAATGCAAATGTATAAATGTTCATTTCCGATTGTAAAAGATCAATAATTAGATTAGATTAGATACAATAGATAGATTAGAAATGGATCCAGTAGAATAAAATTTTCAGATCAGAGACTATGATGCATGACTTCAAATGGAGATTTCAATGAAAATCAGTTGATGTGGCGGTTCATTTCTGGTGTCAATTGTTTGTTGTGCTTATTGAAAGTATTATTAAAGTTGTCTCCAGGGTTGGCTTTTCTGGTTATTTAAATTGGTATAACAAGTTTATATTCAGTTTATCAGTGCACATTTGTTGTATCTATGTGGTTAATTAACTGGGTCTTTCAAGGAGGGATTAACTCCTTTTGATTAATCACAGTAATCAGGGAAATTCAGATCATTAAGAAGAGCTTAGTAATCACAATCTTGCATGTTTATGCAAGTTATAAACAAAACATATGCCAACAATTTAAGTGTTTTCTAGAAAGAGGTTGCCCATTGCTATTTCATTTGACTCCGCATACCCAATAAGGCACTAGTCTCTGCATTTTTCACCATTTAGATTCATTCATTTTCTTTACATCTGTTAACTGAGCATATTAGGATTTAGCTTTGAATATTGCTATACAATTTATACCAAATTTAGTTTTATTTGTCCATTCCCATCTACCATTGTGGGCAAAACATATCAAAAAAGATTAGCACATTAAGTCTGCTTCATTCATATAGGTACACCCGCCTAGGTCTAGCAGCACCTGAAGAGTAGAAGGTCTAAAACATCTAACCTTGTCTGTTACCCTAAAACGTACCAAAAGATTGGCAGCCTCTTGAGGTTTTCTTACCTGTGTTTTTGAGAGCTAACACCATCTTCTTCAAAAGCGCCCTTCTTTGGAGTCTGTCCAGACCTAGGCTTTATCCATCTGGCATAATCTAGCCCCCCCTGAGATTCAACCCTTAGATTTTGGCTTCAATTTATCACATTCTCTTCTGCTGAGGACTGCAATTTTGTTTGTCAAAATGGCCTTTGGTTTCTGGAGAAGTCTGGTGTTTTTCTCACCCCTTGGTCTCCCTTCTTCGATCCTGCCAAGGCCACAATTGTTGAGATCCCGATCTGGATCAGGTTATACAACCTTCCTCTAGTGATGCGGAATTTTGTTCTCATCGAGCAAATGATCAATCAAATTGAGTCCTTTGTGAAGATTGATGAGGAGTTGTCGGCTTCACACAGATTCACTTGGGTTGTGCTCTTGTGGACATCTCAAGACCCCTTCTTGGATGCAGTTTTTAAACTTTGAGGGTTTGCCCTTTAGATGTTTTTGTTGCCACAATTTGGGTCACAAGATTGAGGACTGCTCTACTCCTAAACTGCCCAGTACTAGATGCTACAATCTAAGGAAGTGGATCAAAAAAGGTGGGTCTCTGAATGCGGTCTTCATATGGCACAACCATGGCAAGTTCTTTGCTCCTCAAGTTGTTCTGGGGTCTGATTTGGGGGCTCCTCCTGATCCTCCCTTGGCGCATGCTTCAGTCCCTTTCCTCCTGTCCATAATTTAGATATTGTTCCTATTACTGATGACGAGGAGGATTCAGAGTCAGATGGGACTTTCTCTTTTATGGTTGATTTGGATGATCCTACTCCTGAATTTTTCGAGCAAGATTTCTCTGTGGCTCCTTCTCGGAGTTTGGGTATCTCACAGGTCGACTCCAAAGAGATTAAACCTGATTGTGGTTCTACTCGGAAAACAGGAAGAAAATCAGATGCTAAAAAACTCCACATTGGAGGAAGAGAAGTGGTGGAGGAGGGCTCTCACTGGACCATGGCGACTCTCTTCTCCCAGAAAAATGTTAAAAAGTAGCTTGGTCAGGGCTGTTTGTCCTCTGCTTCTCTCTCTTTGGTGATTCTGTTTCATGGCTTCTTTTTCTTCTGATTGCCTCTGTTGGGCGGTTTTTGGCCTCGTTGTCTCTTTTGGTGGATATAGTGTAGCTGCTCAATTTCAGCCATCTTGGTTGGATCCCTTTTTGCTCCGCTTTCTTCAAGGGCTTGCTCTATGTTCTTTATTTTTTCTTTCCATATACAACAAATCTCAATGGACATCGTCAGCCATGTTTTTACACAATCTTGAAGAAATTCCAGCATTATTTTTGTAGTTGTCATTTTTCAAGATGGATAAATTTGTTATCATTCATCAATCTAAAAAGTGTAGCAGGCGCCAACATTATTTTTTGTATTGATTAAAAGTGTACACACCAATGGCAACCAAATTTTGAATTTAGAACTTGACAAAGAGATTCGAACATGAAAAAGAAATCCACAACTTGGAAACATGTGAAATTCGGCATCTTTACTAAGATCATTAAATTTACCTTTTTAATCGTTTAATTATAATCAAAGCAGCTCACTAAGAAAATAAATGGAATTGAATTCATCTACTCAAAGATATGATTTGACTGGGGCAAAAAAACTACTTCTAGCTTCCTAAAATCAAACCCAAATTAAAAGCTCCGTGTCCAGAAGGACCTTTGACCTTCACGGCACATTCTTTTTCTTTTGACAGTTAAATTATTGTATTTTAGAAACCATCGTAGACTCCCTCTCTTCCTCCATTTTGTGATTAGGTTCCTATGGGCATTCCCTCTGGGAACTGTTGAACGTGCAGAAAACTAATGGAATTAAAGATGCCCCTGCAGACCTGGCACTCATGTCTTGGTGATGTAGCGGGAAACGGCAATGGGTTGCCACTGAAGAAAAATCCTAGATTGATGTTGTCGAAGGTAAATGTCAGCTCCATTCCTGCATAGAGCTTACCTTTGGTTCCAATTGGGATTGGAAAGGTTTTTTGCTTGGAGTCCTTAATTCTATTGTTGAAAGGCATCTTCCAGGTTGGGGAATTCTCTTGTTGGGAAATTTATTGGAGCTAGTCCAAATATTGTTCTTAGAAAATGGATTATAAGAAAATGGAATCCCTGTGACCAATTGGAAATCTCGGCTATATGATGAAGGGATTCTTTTGTATCTCCTTTTCAAACCACGAAGATTGTGTTCAAACCCTCTTGGATGTCCGTGGTTTCTTAGTAAGTTTGGGCTATAGTAAGTTTGGGCTATTCTTTCGAAGTGGTAAGCAAGTTTTGATCTAGAGATCATTAACAGGGTCCATAAATAGGCTTTCCAAATTTGCCGTTGGATTATGGATTATTGAGATGAGATATCGATGGTTATTGCTAACTCTTTTAGTCAGCTCATTGCTTTTGATGTGTTGATCAAACCCAGAAAACAATTGTTGTTCGCCCAATTATAAAGGAATTCTGGATAAATACCAACTTAACAATTGATAAGCTAGCAATAGTTCCGAAGCTGTTCTTTGATTTCACTTCATTCTCTTATCTGATCAAACTCAGACATTTTAAATTTCAGGCTCTCCAGCATAAACAAAATCCTAAGAACTAACAGGCACAAGCTGTCCTCTGTATAAACAAAATCCTCATAACTACTTTTCACCTCAGATTAACAGGTTAAGAGTATGATGCCATGGTTTGTGAGGAAGCTACTTTTTGTTGAAATAATTACTAGCCTGGGGAAATAAAACTGACTCAAATTATTCCAAGAATGACAGTATAAGGCCATCAAATAATTTGTCAAAACAGACAGCATCCACACACACTACTGATATATGTAAAACCTGAAGAGAACATGATAAGTGAAATATCTGCAACCTGAGAAGTTGTTTTCATGGTTAACCCATGTTATGAAAGCCAATAAAGATCGTTATTTCGCCTTATTTCGCCTAAATAACCATTTAGATTAGATTTGTTGAGCCATAATTATCTTGCTGAATCTCACTGCAAATCAGTTAACTCCTTGATAACAAATAAGCACACATGCCTCTAAACAAATTTAAGTTCTTAGCAAAAGCCCGGCTAGATTTTCAATTTATTTGGGTAACAACATGACGTTTACCCATTGGGTTCTTCTGCCCTCTGTAGTAGTTTGAAACTTACAAATGGCTGCTGTGAAACCCCATTTATTGACTCTTAATGGATTTAGATTTACCCTCATGTAGCATGACAAATTTGTAATGATATATAAATAGTCTAATATATCCTAGGCTTCCCACATAACATAAGACTTATTGCAACTAACAATTTAGTGTAAAGAAAAATTGGATCGTTCCAAATGCAAATGCTTAACAAACCAAATCAGAACTCCCCCATTCATGGGGATGGAGGAGCTAATCCCCCAATGAGCCTTAAAAAGGGAATTAGTTGGTCTGCTCTTCCTGAGAGATGGTTCAAACTCAATTTTGACAGAGCATCTAAGGGAAATCCAGGGACCTTGGGAGGGTTGCATACAAGGATCACTGTGGAAAGCTGATCTGCTTCAGAGAAATTAGCTCAGGGAACCAACAATGAAACAGGAGTTCGGGCAATTCTCCTTGGATTGCGAAAAAAACAATTCATTGTCAACCAAGTCCAGATAGAGGAAGACTCAATAGTCATTGTGAACTCTAAAAGGAACAAAAGATCCCCAAATTGGAAAATTATAATAACTTAAGGCAATGTTGGCCCCTACTTGAATCTCTCACAGCCTTTACAGTTAGGCGTGCGTGTTTATAGAGAGAGAAACAGCCACACGAACACCCTAACAAACTTCATGATTCATGATTGATGTAAATGGGGAATGTCTAGTCCACAACTCCAAACGAACGTAACATAATCTAGATCTATCCATTTACCACACCCTCCACAGTTTGTGAGGTTCACTCATGAGAAGGTGACGGCTACCCTAACAAACAGGTATAAGAGAGGAAGGAGATATGGTTTTCAATACGCCAGCCAGGTTGAGATGCACACAGAAGATCATGCAGACGCTCATAAATATACAAAACCTTCACATAGCAGTTAGGTACCAGCGGATGCAAATATTGCTCCTGTAAAGATAGAATGAGTTGGCCGGGTACATATGTCCAGACCAGAAGTCTCTTACCATGATATTCACCAACATCAAATTACATTGAACAGAATTATGATATCCATCTTTCATTTTTAATTTTTTGCCGACTCCCTAGCCACAATTCTAATCTAAATTTCAACTTCCCAGACAACTCATTCTATCTGTTCATTGTCTACAATGTACTATATAAAAGACTAAATACAAGAAAATGCAGTATGGTAGTACAGGAAAACAGTTGACAAGAAAAGACCATATAATATTGATTAGTCACAAGTAGAACAAGAAGCATCAGTCACAATACCCCAACTAGAAGAATGTCTCTAAGACAGTCAAGGTATGTCACGGGGAGAATGGCTCAGACTAATATTGTGAGATAGAAGTATTAGCTCTGTTCAATTGTAGCACATGGGTCAACCTAAAAAATGATTGAAACCCTAAACCAAAACATCCAAATACAATTATAAACACGAGTATGGTTGAAGGATTGCTATTTCTTAAGAAGAAAACGAGAATTTGTGAAAAATGTTTGTTTGGAAAACAACAAAGAACTATTGTGATAGTGATATTGCTATCAGAATTCAACCGTGTAGTTTTATGGGTCAAACTCATTGACCCATGTTTCTGATTGGTTTGTCCGGAGGAGCTAGAAAACCTCTTACAGTTACTCATACTGATTTGTGCAGTTCTATGGCAACTCCCTCACTAAATAAATCCAAGTACGTTCTCACTTTGATTGATGATTTTTCTCATAAAACTTGGATCTACTGTTTGGCTGATAAATTAGAAGTTTCTACAAGTTGGTTGAGTTCAAAGAGTTAGTTGAAAAACAAACTAGTCAATACATTAAGGCCACCAGATCAGATTATGGGAGAGTATAAGCCAAATGTATTTTTGAGTTCCTGCAGACAAGATGGAATTCAAAGAGAGTTTATCACTTCCTATACTCCAAAGGAAAATGGAGTTGCTAAGACCAAAAATGGGACTATTGTTGAAATAGCTAGAAGCATGATGAATGAAGAGAGTTTAGATAAAAAAAAATTGGGCAGAGACAATCACTACTGCAGTTGAATAGAAGTCCCACAAAAGCAGTTCATGGAATGACTCCTGAACAAGATTGGTCTAGCTTTATGCCATTTGCTGCTCATCTAAAAACGTTGGATTGTGTTATTTATGCACATAGGGAAAAAAGAACAAAGTTAGCTGAAAAAGCCTCAAATACATTTTTATTGATTACAGTTCTAAAAAGTAAAAACAAGGGCTTACAGATTATAGGATCCTGTCAATAAAAAATTAATCATAAATAGAGATGTCATATTTGATGAAAGAGCACAATATACTCTTATAGATGAAAAAGATAAGGACATTGAGATTGACTTAAATAAATATAAAGACCCTTGAATGATTTAGGTGAAGAGGACTCTCATCTACATTTGTTTGAACTTTGATGAATCAAAATTCATTGATGATGCAAAACCTTCATCCTCAATTGTAGAGACTAGGAGATACCAGAAATACCAAAGAAAAACTGAAAAAAATCATCCCCTATCACTCATGTTGGACATTAAATTTGATCTGATGACTACAAGGTCCCATAGAAAAGTTAACTATGCTCTCATGACTCATCATTCATGTTATGCAAAAATTTTGCAAAAGCCAATGGATATGAATAGTGAGTTGCAACAATTGGGAGTGAAATGACATCCAATGAACGAAATGACACTAAGGATTTGGTCGAATATAACCCTAGTAAGGATGTTGGTACAAAGTGGTCGTATAAAACTAAATATAAATCTGATCGGATTATTAATAAACATAAGGTTAGATTGGTTGCAAAAATGTACACTCATCAGGAGGGTATTGACCATACTGAAAATTTTGCTCCTATAGCCAAGATGGATCTTGTAAGATTAGTCTTCTCTTTAGCTACTCAAAATGGATGGAATGTTTACCAAATAGATATGTTATGAGTGCTTTTTTGAATGGTTTTATTGATGAAAAAGGTTACGTTTCTCAACCTCAAAGTTCTGAAGTGCCCTTCCAAAGAATATTTTTGTTTACAAATTGAATAAAGCTTTGTATGGTCTAAGTCAAGCACCCAGTGCATAGTACTCTAAAATTGATTCCTACCTTCAACAAAAAGGTTTTGTAAAGAGTCCGTCTAATCCTAATCTTTACATTAGACATCATGGTGAGGATAGTATAATTGTTGTTCTATATGTTGATGACCTAATATACACTAAAAATATTTCCTCTTTGTTTCCTGAATCTAGAGCAACTATGGTTTCAAAATTTGAAATGATTGATTGACAGATGCGTTTTATTTCGCTCTTAAAGTTTGGCAAACATACAAATGGTATATTTTTACCACAACTAAAGTATGTTCTACAGCTTCTTCAGAGGTTTTCGTATGTAAGATTGTACAATTGCAATTCCATGGTCAAACCTATGGAAGTTGGAGTTAAGTTGTCTAATTCTGATGATTCTCTTTCTATGAGTCCCACTCTCTATAAACAGTTAGTTGGATGCTCGCTCTATTTGACCACTACTAGACCAGATATCACATATGTTGTAAGCTTGGTAACTAAGTTCATGTCAAAACCTAACGCAGCACATTGGAGTCTTGCTAAAAAGATTCTCAGGTATCTTTAAGGGACCTTGCATTGTGGCATCTATTTTAACATTCCAAGAAGATAAGTGGCTAGGCTCTATAGATGATTGAAAGTTTAATTTTAGTTTTACATTTAGTCCTGGTTTTACAATCATTTCTTGGACATCTAAGAAACAACCCACTGTATCTCTTTCTAGTACAAAGGCGAAATACAAAACTACCACTTCTATTGCTTGTCAAGTTGTTTGGTTGAAAAAAATGTTCCGAGATCTACAACAACTCATATATTGTCCCACAACAACACAAATTGTGGCTATTTTCACAAAGCCCCTTGCTCGTGATTGCTTTCAAACAATTGTAGTTTACTTGGTGTTCTTCCCAATGTTAATTATGGGGGAGAAATGGGATGAGCTCGTTAACAATTTTTTTCTTGCTTTTTATTTACAATGTTCATTATAGGGGAGCATGCAGAATAATAAACATTATAACTTATCAGTTGTTAACAGTCGGTTATGGATTAGGTATCAGTTATGGCAATTATGTTATTCAGTTCTCAATCAACTAGCATGAATGGACATCTACTTTAATGATCAATAACATGAAATTTTGGTGCCCTCAGAATTATCTCTACATTTTTGTGTCCAAATGCTCTGCAATTGTTTGAAACATTACACACTACTTCCCAATACAAACCCTAACCTACAACAAGTACACTAAACCAAAGACAAAATAACTGGATAAAAAAAAAAAAGCTTCCAGACAGAAGGTGAAACATTCTATAACGGGTTCCAAAGCACGCCCATCATGCATCCAGTTCAAAACAACCAAAAACAATGTTTAGGTTTGCTGTGAAAAACAGCACACCGTATTTTTTATTCTAAATATAAGCATACGGCATACGGCATTAAGAAATCCTGAAATATCTAGGGCTTACATATCTAAAACCCTAAAACGCATGCGGCATGTTGCTCACGATGTGTAACTAGATGTCAAATTAAAATTAAGAATTTTAATCTAAAATGAAAGAGAAAAAAAAAACTAGCAAAAAAAATTGTGGTGAAGAAGATAGTTCTGAGGAAACCTGTTAATCGAAACCCTGTAATGAAATGTGGGCCTCTTCATTGAAAAATTCTCCACTTCGCCATCGAAGAAGAATTTTCAAGCAGTGAGGCGCCTGAGTTTTTATGTCTGCACAGATAAAAGCTATAAAACCATTGCAATGATAATGCTTGATTTCTAGCAGAACTGTGTGCAACTTCATTGGCAAAACAACAATAACCCAAAAATAAGAAGGGAAGATTCCTAAATGAACTGATCGTCGAGAGCAGGCGCTGTATGTCATATATAGAGGGCTCGTTAGCCCTAAAACCTTAAAAACTAATTGTTATCACGTAAGATCAAAACCCTACTCTTAGAATCTTAAACTAGGGAGAGTGGTGCCGGAATCCCTCTGTTTTTTATAGCATAATAGTGAGGACAACACAGTTGTAATTGGGAAATACTATTCCTATTTAGTTTTGAATGGATTTAATATAATTAGGTAAGTATAATTAAATGATAGAAATTTTGTGAATTAAAGTTTGTTGTTTTTTAAAATTGTTGTAGTTATCTTAAGATATTTATTTATATATATATAATAAATTAATGAATGTTAAACAAATAATATAATACAAGTGTAATGTCTAAGATTTGAAATATAAATAGAAAAATAAACAATGCAAGCACTATTTCAAATTAAAAAAAATTTAGATAGAGTTCACAATGGAATTCAAAACAACATGATAACATCAAAACAATTTGAAATGTTACTCATGACTCTATTGTGGTTTTATTTGCTTCTTGATTAGTTGGAATGTGGATGATTCTTTGTTTGAAGATACCTATTTTGAAAGTGTGTATTTAGCATAAGTGATAATTGATTGATTTGGAAGAGATAGTGCCTGAATTTTTAGACTTTTGGAAGGGAGAATGGATGGTTGAGATTTGATTGTGAGATCAATGGTGGAGGATGGTTGAGATAATTTTCCTAGAATCAAGGAGAGGATGGAGGGTGGAGATGGAGGTTGTTAGATTGTGAAGGGCTAAGATGAGCTTACTAAATTTAGTAAGTTGTTGTGAGCATGAAGGAAATAAGAGACATGTGCATCTAGTGGGGCTAGATTCTTGGAATGGGTTGAGAGAATAATGGGACCATAAGAACAAGTGTTTTTAGGTGCCCTTTATTCTTCAAATG
This sequence comes from Sequoia sempervirens, assembly GCA_007258455.2. NCBI lineage: Eukaryota > Viridiplantae > Streptophyta > Pinopsida > Cupressales > Cupressaceae > Sequoia > Sequoia sempervirens. The sequence continues at coordinate 50,974,873 of VDFB02358134.1, forward strand.
TGTTGAGGGAATATAGGCTCAATTAAATAATGATATTTAATTATTTTACCCACATGTGAGATGGAAAATAGGTGGAATGTGATCATTATTTATTAATTTATTGTTATTATTTAATTAAGTGTGTAAGGCCTAAGGTGAAGGGAGCTAGACTAGGTGATGAGATTGGTCGATTAGGAGTAGGTGATGGTGATTAGACTTGGGGAATATTTTAAGTGTACATTTTGTCAATCTTTGATGCAATGCAACTAAGTGGTGTTGTGTCAGAGAAGAATTAAAAAGTAGGATGGGATGAAGTGAAGTTTCAATGGCAAGTTGCCCTGGTTGCTTAGGGACGATGATGGAAGTGATGCCCCCTCAAGAGAAATGTTCAGTGAAATAGAACCTAATAGCTATCTTGAAAAGACAAAGGGTGATAAAAAGATGTGTCATAAAGAATATATAACAAGCCCAATGTTTTACCCTTTGTTTTTACCTATGTTTTAACCACATGTGAATAGTTTAGGTTTACCAACATAAAGCAATAAATCTTTTTTTTTTGGGTAAAAGCACAAACCTATGTCACACTTTATAAAGGAATTGACCAACAACAAAAAAAAAAATTGAACTTCGACCACATAAAAGTGGTCTTTGTGTTTTGAATTTCAAAATGATGTAAACTAATGAAATGTAGAACTTTTTATGAAGTTTATTCCTGTAATTTTTTCAATTTTTTAAAAAAATGTTTTCATTTTTTTTTTATCAATTTCAGAACAGATTTGGAAATGCTGAATTTAAAAAAAAAAATGATGTGCATAGGACATCAAGAAAACAAATTGAAAAAAACTTCATTTTTCCCTACATTTTTTTTCTCCAAATAAGTAACTTCAATATCTAGTGCATGGAAAAAAAATCAAATGTATATTTTTCTCGTAATAACATTTTAAAGTCAAACTTGTCAAAATTTGACAATTTTCATGGGACATCAACTATTGTTTATTTTTTTAATCATTTAAAAAAAATACCCTTTTGAAGAGGACTCTCTCCTCTAGAGCACCATATTTTAAAACAAAATAATAATATGTTTTACAATTTTTTTAATTTTTCATTAGCCTCTTTTTTTTTAACTTTAACAAACTAATTGCATTATTTTAAAAATATATATATTAAAACTAATCAAAATATTTAAAAAATTACATATTTGGATTCACCACTTAGAGCTCTACAAAAGGGTATTTTTCTTTTTTTTTAAATATCATTATGACTAAAGAAATACTTAGTTCAAGTTGAAAGTTTTAGAAAATTCAAAAAAAATAAGTTGGTTGCCAACTAGGATGCCACATAGATAGTTTCGGTAGAATGGGTTTCGATTGAAACCCTTTCTATAGAAACCCAGCACATAAAATAAGCCAATTTCAAAACGACAAAGGGACAAAAAAAAAAAATTAATTCAGTTGAAACCCTATGTACCACGTATAGGCCACATGGTTTCGGTTGAAACCTATTCAGCCAAAACGTTTTTGGCCGAAAATGTTTCGCTGAAAACTATTTATTTGGCCAAAAGTGTGACACAACTTTGTGCTTTTACCCTTTTATAATTCAAATAACAAGATGCACATTCAAAATAAACCCATTTCAAACTCCCATTGTATTTACAAAGAAACATTACGTAATCCAAGTAACGATTTCATATTACATAATCCCATGTAATGATAATATTTTTCCAATTACAATTTCTAAAAAGATAGAGATACAAGATTACATACATAGCTTCGAAGAGCTTAATGAAATAGAGTACAAATGGTCCAGATGTCCCTTCTTGGGCATACATCCTCAATTTTTGGCTGCCAACTATATGAGGAAGAGTATCATCCACCTGCGCTTTTCCACCAACCATGAACTTACTATGATCCCTTGCACATCTACCTAACTAGTAAGATGGCCCTACCCTTCAACGAAGAGATTGCTTTGGTAACCTCATAATACTAGCCTTCTTGAGCATGGTGTCATGTCCTACATAACTAGATCTAACATACGCTGGCTACAACCTACATGTATGATATTCTCAGCCTAGTTATGCAATAATGGCTCATAGTGAACCGACAAGTGTAATCAGTGGCTACTTACACTACTTTGGCCAAAGTTTTTAAATAAATTTATTCACTCGAAAGTGAAGTCATATGTTCACCCACCCCTTAGCTCGATTTAGTAAATGACCACACATACCCTTTTCAATTAGAACATAGTTTCAACCTAAAAGGTGATGGCATAACTAAGTGACCAACTAGGTTACTCCCATCCCTAGATTATCCTAACCCTAGGAACAACCAAATTAACTAATTGAGTAAACATAATTTCACTGTGATCAGGAAAATAAAACTAGGATTAAAGATTGCAAATCATTAAACTTAAATCCTAAAGATCCTAATCAAGTAATAGAACACATAAGAAAGCATAAAACATAAAATAATGAAACGTCATTACCAAAGTCCTCATGCTTCCATTGAATCACCTCTATTACCCTCCTCCACTTCGCTTCTAAGTAACTAATGCCCTCGTATTATAAGTGCAATTAAAAGTCTATGTCTATGCCTAGCAAAATATCAAAGATTAATTGTCTCGGCCTAATTATGGATTTTTTAGGATTGTTAAAATGAAAATGATATGTGTCTTTTATAGAAAAAACAAGTTTAAATGGACAATCAAGATTAAAAAGACATTAATTCAATCAATGGTCATTCAAAATTAGACGAGACCAGATGGGATAATATTGAAAGTGAAGGAGAATGAGGAAATTGAATGATTTTTCAACAAAATCAATTAGTTCAAAGAAGAAAGTGCATAACTAAACAATGGAAACATTATTTAATTACAAAAGGAAAAGTCAAGCTATCTTTTTGATTAAATGGCAATTTAATTCAAAAAGGTGAGTGAAAAGGAAAGTCATTAATTAAATAAGATTTAATTAAAACTTATGTCAAAAAAGGTTAAAATGAATAATTAAATAATTGACATAATTGTTTAAATATAGTAGAAAGTGGTAATAATTAAATAAATAAAGTTTATTTAATTATAGAGGAAAGAGGACATTAGTAATTTATGCTAGAGTAAATGGTTTTACTTGCTTAAGTTTACTTAGGCAAAATAGTTTATTAGTTTTGTATTTATTTACCACAGGTGGTTTCTTTCTCGTATCGGGATGTTTTATACCCACCATATATTCCATGCCTTTATAAGGCACTTTGTACAATATGTAATTCATCTCATTCATTTTTGTTTTCTCAGTGCAATAGCGTGTGTGCTTCTCTCACTCATTCGTGAAGGCTTATTGGCAGATGTTTCTCCTGGGTTATTTGCTTTAACATGGTATCAGAGCCACCCAGTCTGTACTCCTTCCTATGAGAGTTTTCATTAGAGGTTTTGAGATCGTTTATTTTATTTTTCTGGCATTTGAAATTTCTTCCAATTTCAAATTACCTTATTTGCCTATGATGATCATTTGGAAGATTGTTGGTGTCATTTTCCTGTTACTGGGCCATTTTGGAGGCTCGTTTATTGTAGAAGTGATTCATTAATATGGGTGTTTTTTTCATCTATGTGGCTAGTGTGATTTTGTCTGGTAGCCGCGATTTTTTGAAGACATCTTATTTTTTGCAAGAGGCTGACAAAGTCTTGGGCTCCAGTGTCATTTGTACCTACATTGGCATCAATCAGGCTATTCAATTTGAGGAATTTGCACTGGCTGAATATTATTGTTTAAAGGTCACGTAGGATCTTAAGAGGCTTTTTTTCCATCACAAGCTCAATTTATCTACAAGAGGGATCGATTATGCCTTGTGGAAGCCCGATTTCTTTGCAAAAGCGGATCATTTTTGCCTTGTTGGAGGTCTACATTTTTTTTGCTTGGCTACAAATTTGTTTTGTTGGTTGCATCAGTTTGAAAGGAGACATTTTTTGAAGAATCATCTAGAGGCTGTGATTCTCTGTAGAGGGTGATTTTTTTGTGCAAAGCACGATGTTGTTGTTGGTGATTCTTTAAAGACCCGGTCTCTATTAAGGAGGCACGTTTTTGAAGACCTACAATTTTTTGGAGGGCTGCCATCAAAGTTTCTAGAGGCTTGATTCATTTTTGCAAGCTATGTGTGCTTCTTGCAAGGTGTGCATCCCATCTAGAGGCCATAAAAAATTTTTTGTTGGTGTGATTTGTGTTTCTCGAGTGGCACAAATCTTATGTTGCAATCTATTTGGGGTAATTAGTGTGTAGAGGCCTTCTAATTTCTCAGAACAACTATCGTTGGTGGCTGGAGGCTAATTTGTGTGCAGCATTTGGTGATGTTTGTAGGCAACACAATCCTCTATGCGTGAAACCTCTCCTATGTAGCAAATTTTTCAAACTTTAAAATTTATAAAGTTTGCAGTGAAATATTTTTTTCTAGGGTTTGGAGGTGGGCCCATATGCTGTGATTTGGGAATTTATTTTGTGCATTTATCCCACATTCATTCCGTGAAGACATTCTTTGTGCCCTAAATTTGCAAACACTTGCATTGTGTTATGAAGTTGTTGCAAGGTTCTTGGGTAGTGTGGTCTACATGCTAGTTTGTTTTAGATTGGTGGAGATTGTTTGGTGTTTGGTGAGGCTTGCCCACTTTTTTTCGCCCCATGCTCATGTTGGTCACATGGAGTAACCAGGGGCTTGCTACTGCCTCCAAAGTGCCTCTATCTAGGCATTTTTTATTTTTGCATATATTTTGCAAACGGAGGCTAATTTTTGCAAACCACATGGGTGATCCCACAATACTAGTTTACAATTTTTGGCCAAACTGGAAACTTAACTAATTTTTTCTAACTAAATCTTCACTTTCGGGCATCTATAGTGGCTAAACCGTGAGGAATTTGAAGATGATGTAAACTAGTGATTTGTGACATTTTGTTTGTAGATTCTAAATATATTTTTTTCAAAAAATTTGGAATCAGATTACACTTATTTTTCCACCTCCTTTGAAAACTAGTTTTTTCAATAAACACCATTTTTAAGGAGTGGCACTCACCGTATACAACGTAAATTTTTTTCCATGAAGGATAAATTTTTTTTTTTTTTGAATTTAGATTTGTAACTATGATATCTAGTGCTTTCAATTGGTTTCATAGTGTTTTATTTAATATCTTTCCTTAATCAAGTTTTGAATTCAAACCAATTATAATTCAGGTGTTTTGTATGTATCAAAATTCAAAAAAGAAATTGTTGGATCAAGGACTTCAATATCTAGTGCAATCATATTTTTCAAAAAAAAAAATTGATAATCTACTTTTTTCCACATGTGCAGAACAGAGAGCTTGATTTTCAGTGAAAAACCTATGTTTAATCAAACTAAAAAAACAAATACATAATAAAACCAAAACATATTAAAATTATATTCCTTGGATAGCTCGTTCTGAGAACTACCATCATCCTGTTGGGTCTGTGAAGTCTCCTCCATTTTCATCCCCAACTCAAGCTTTGAAGGGAAAAATTCTAGAGTGTTTTAGTGCCAGAGGGGGTGAAGGGGGAAAAGGGGGTTCGAGCAAACCCCCTTTCCACAACCATTTTCGTTGCTTATTTTTTTGGGAAATGTGGGACCCAACTTTTTGGGTTCACTCAAAGGGGGGTTCTTCGCTTGAACCAAAAGTTCATTCAAACCCCCAAAAACCAATTTTTTTTGCATGGGGTCATTTTTTGTAACTTTTCCTTCCTCACTGGAATTGTAAACCACTTTTGTGGGTTTATCCACATATCAACGAAAAGGTATTTTTGTCACATTTGTAGTGGTTGAGGAATCTCTCATATTTTGTTGTTTGGTGATGCTTTTAATCCATTGAAGTTCAATATTGGTGTTGTTGTGCTCTTTGGAGTTGCTTGATTCTCAACCCTTTTTTTTGCATCATTGCTTCTTGAAGTATTTTGGGAAAGCTTCATTTGCAGTATTTGGGAGTTTCTAATTGTTCTTGAAGGTTAATGCCTTTGCATTCTTGGAGATTTTTCATAGTACAATATGGGGTTTTTATTTCATCCTATTGTGATTATGTTGAAAAGGGGAAACTATAAATAATGGAGAGATGGTATCATAAAACATCTCAGATGGCTTCATTTGTTGCCACATTTGTATAATCTTATTCCCCTTCCTAGTATTGATAGTGAGAAATTTGCATGGAATTGCAAAAGGGACCATGTCCTAGGAGTTGTTACAATGCATATTGATGATGCCACTTTGAATGTTATTGATCATTTTAAGTTTCCTCATATTCTTTGGACTAAAAATTGGGAAATACATGGAGATCCTGATACTTAGCTATTCTCAGATGATCCTATTTCAGATTGTCTTGTGCCTTTTCATTTTTCAAACAGGATACCCTTTAATCATGCTACTATGCAGGAGTTTGAATTTTTGGAATACTTTGAATCTTTAGATGAGGATGATGAGGGTTCTTTAGATGCTCCTTCTTCTCCATCAAGGATAATTGATGTACCTTCACCTTCAGTGGTTCATTGCGTAGAGTCATTGATTGAGGCTCCTATCATTCCTATTCAGTAGGAATATTCATCTTGTGTTGGTGATTCATTGAGCACATCTAGTGATTCATCACAACTAGTATCTCATTGTCTTCCTGGTTGGATTCGTATTTTTTGGACATTGGTTCATTGTTTGTGGAATCTCACATTTCTGACTTGGAAGACACATTTGAGGGTATATCCCTCCTATTTGATGATAGTTGCGGTACAATTGTTGTCACTCCATCTCAGTCTCTAGAGAGTGTTCAAGATTAGTTTCCAATGATACCTTGTTTGTCCCCTTCTATTGTGATTGGGCATGTTCCTGATTGGTTTGTGGCATCATTTTCCAAGGTCTTGGCGACACATGAGCAGATTCTGGAGACACCATCATATATTTCCATGCTTCCTTCTTTCAATTTCTATCTAGCATGGGAAGCATTCTTTCATTTGTATTTGGTTTTGTTTCTTCTAAAAGGGAGACAAGTTGTTTATCGACATTGGATTATGTTTTTTCTTCAAGCACTTACCATTTTTGCAGGTGATTACACATTGTGGGGGGGCTATATAGTCTCTCTCTTTCCCTCTTATGGGGGGGGCATTGATTATATATACATGATGTATGTAGTCCTTGGGGGTGTGATTAAGTCCTCCATCCATGCATCGTTTTGTTTTCTTTTCTCTCTTTTGGAGAGGGGGATTTTTCCCACAAGGTTTTTCTCCTTTTCACTGGTTGTGAGAGATTTATTTTTTGCATTGTAAATGGATACCTAACATGGTTGTGTAGTCGGGACCCATATTGCATCTTCCTTTTTGCATAATAATTCTCCCTAAGTTGCACTTAAGGGGGGGTGTTAGAGTAAATGGTTTTTAGCATTTACCTACTTAAGTTTACTTAGGCATAATAGTTTATTAGTTTTGCATTTATTTACCACGGGTGGTTTCTTTCCCATATCGGGAAGTTTTATACCCACCATATATTCCATTCCTTTATAAGTCACTTTGTACAATATGTAATTCATCTCATTCATTTTTGTTTTCTCAGTGAAATAGTGTGTGTGCTTCTCTCACTCATTTGTGAAGGTTTATTTGCAAATGTTTCTCTTGGGTTATTTTCTCTAACAATTTATTTAATTAATCAAGAGTAATGGAGAAATGAATTAATTAAATAATTAAGAAATATTTTGGTGCAGTCACGATAGGAGGGTCCTCAAAGAGAACAATCTGGACCGTGCAGCAAGAGTTACACAACAGAAGCAACACGGAATATGGAGGAAAATGTAGGTTCAAACATTCATGTTATCAGAAATTTTAGTTACAATCAGCCGACAACATCTGGGTTCACAGATTGGGCTCACAGGCTTGATATAACATGCTCAAAATATAGTATTCCTATATGCTCCTTAATACGAGCTGAAACCATCCAATATTCATCTACTTAATCTACTTCCTAAACTTCTTCGCTATCCTAGTGATCTATTACAATGATTTATATCATATTCAGAAATCTAGAATCTTCTACGTTGGCCATAGATCATTACAATCTCTGATGAATGAAATGTAATGTGTGCTTGAAATAGGTCGGCCTTAAATTTGAATTTCTCCTTAGCAGGTGCATAGAATGAAGTGTGGACCAATAATTAAGGTCGGGGACACTCCACGAAAAAAATTGAAACACACTACAAGGATCTACAAGTTACAGGAAAGATCCACAAGAGATCAAACTAGTCGTTAGGCTTGAAACTATTTTGGTGTCAGTTCAAGAAACTACCACTTAATCCAAAAGCGATAACTTGCCAGAAAATATCCAATTGATCTGAAATCTTGGAATAAGGAAAATGAACATGTCCACGATGAAAACATAGATCCATAGGGTCCGATGAGCAAATATGATGAAATGTTGAATCTGCCAACTTGAACTGAACAAGAACAAAATTGAAATGAAAATATTTTTGGTTGATGCAGGATTGCAAAGAACCAAGGATGATCCTGCATTAGACATCCAAGGTTATTTGAAAAGTGAGTCCCTCACTTTGTTGGGGCTAAAGGAAAACCAATATGGTCTACCTCAACCTCAGAAATCCAAGAAGAATCCTCCACTTATATGCCTTTCCACTTCACAAGATATTCTTTGTATTGTCTTCCACGCGTTTTCCTCCCATCTCTAATATCCAAAATCTCTTCTATCTCATATGTTTGTTGTTTAGGAAGCTGTTTCTCCAATTTTGCTTTATTGTCTTCACTGAATTCTCCTTCATGGTACTGATGTAGATCTGCAATATTGAATATAGGTGATATACCCATGACATCCGATAACTCTACTTCATATGCATTTCCTGAATCAAATTTCTTCAAAATCTTATAGGGTCCAAACTTCCTCATCTTGAGCTTACTGTATGTGCCAACTGGAAATCTTTCCTTCCTCAAATACACCATCACTTCATCTCCAACTTCAAACTCCTTATTTCTCCTCTTTTTATATGCTCGCTCCTTATACTTCTAGTTCATGTCTTCCAATTATTGTTTTACTTGAGTATGCACTTTCTTCATATGTTCTGTAAATTCCTCTGCTTCTACACTCCTTTTATCTTCCTTACTGATGTCTCGCAACTTTGATATACCTCTAGGATGAACTCTAGTAACAATCTCAAAATGTGTCTTTTTCAGTACTCATGTTCACTGAATTATTGTAAGCAAACTTTGCTTATGCAAGGACTAAATCCAAACTTCCGGTCTTCTCTCCAACCAAACATCTCAGCAAATTCCCAAAACTCTTGTTTACTAATTTTTTCTATCCATCAGTCTGTGGGTGAAAAGTAGAACTGAACTTTAAATCTATCTTTAACTTCTTCCAAAGTGTCCTCCAAAAGTAACCAACAAACTTTGTATCTTTGTCTGAAACAATACTCCTAGGTAATCCATGCAATCTGACCACTTCCTTGAAAAAGAAATCTACTACATGTATTGTGTCTGTTGTCTTCTTACAAGGTATGAAATGTGCCATTTTAGAAAATCTATCCACCACCACAAATATAGAATCATTACCTCTTTGTGTCTTCGAAAGGACAAGTATGAAATCCATGTTGATATCCTCCCAAAGTCTCTCTAGAACTGTCAAAGGCTTATACAATCCAACATTCTGACTACTCCCTTTTGCAACTTGACAAACTCTACAACTCTACACAAATTTCCTAACATCATTATGAATTTGTGGCCAAAAGTAATTCTCACTTATCAATGCTACTATCTTATCAATTCCAATGTGTCCTGCCAATCCTCCACTATGTTTTTCTTTCACCAAGCTATCCCTCATTGAACTCTGAGGTATATATAACTAATTCCCTTTGAACAACATATCCTTCTGAATGAAATAGTCCAACCATTGACTCCTATCCTCCAAGATTGGTTCTTTACAAGCTCTCCAAGGTTCTACAAAATCTGGGTCTTCCTCATACAAGTTCTTCAATTCATCAAAGCCTAATACCTCCACTCTCATCTCTGCTAGTAAATTCCTTCTCCTACTCAAAGCATCAACAACTCTATTTTAATTTCCACTCCTATGTTTCAAAACAAAAGTATAACTCTACAAGAATTCTACCCATCTCATGTGTCTCTGATTCAACTTACCTTGACTATTCAAATATTGCAATGCTTGATGATCTATATACAACAAAAACTCCTTAGGAAACAAGTAATGTCTCCACTTCTTCAAGGTTTGAACTATGGCATAAAAATCCTAGTCATACACTAAATACCTTCTCCTAGCATCATTCAATTTCTCACTGAAATAAGCTACGGGTCTTCCTTCTTGACTTAATACTACTCCAATTGCATTTCCACTTGCATCATAGTCTACCTTAAATACCTTATTAAAGTATGGTAAAGCCAACATAAGCTGCTCAGTCACCTTCTATTTCAACAACTCAAAACTCTGGTATGCTCTAGATTTCCACCTAAAATCTTTCTTATCCCCTCTCATTGTTTTTGTCATAGGACTGCAAATAGAACTGAAATTCCTAATGAATTTATGGTAGAAACTAGCCAATCCATGAAATGATCTTACCTCTCCAATGCTTTCTAGTGTAGGCCATTCAACTATTACTCTTACCTTCTTAGGATCCATCTCCAATCCATCCGCAGATATCACAAATCCCAAATATACCAATTCTTCCTTCATGAAACTACACTTCTTAATGTTTATCAACAACTACTCTTCTCTCAACCTCTACAAAACTTGTCTTATATGCAACAAATTTTCTTCTCTAGTCTTATTGAAAATCAAGATGTCATCCAAATAGACAATCACAAACTTACCCAATAATTTCTTTAATACCTCATTCATCAGCCTCATGAAAGTACTTGGTACATTTGTTAGTCCAAAAGGCATCACCAACCACTCATACAATCCTTCATTTGTCTTGAATGTTATCTTCCACTCATCCCCTTCTCTGATTCTGATATGATGATATCCACTCTTCAAATCTATCTTTGTAAAGTATTTAGCTCCACCCAAACAATCCATAATGTCATCCATCTGAGGAAAAGGAAATCTATACTTCACCATGATTTTGTTTATGGATCTAGAGTTTGTACACATCCTCCATTCTCCATCCTTCTTAGGTGCTAGCACAATAGGTACTACACAAGGACTTAAGCTTTCTCTGATCAAACCCTTCCTCAACAACTCTTGCACTTGTCTATTCAACTCTTCATTCTCTGTCAGTGTCATCCAGTGTGTTGCTTTATTAGGCAAACTAGCTCCAGGAATCAAATCCATGCAATGAATAATACTCCTCATAGGTGGCAATCCATCAGGTACATTATCTGAAATGATATCTTCATATTCTACCAACAACTCCTTTATCTCCTCTAGTTGTTCTTCTACATGCTTCAAGTCTTCAGCCTTCTTAGGAACCAAGGCATAGCACATGTTCTCATGTCTCAATCCATCCAGAAATCTCCTCCATCAACCAAACAAATCCTAGCATTCATACAAATCTCAACTTTAGGAACATCCTCCAATGGCAACAAGTTCTACTTCATCCCATTAGCAACAGTGGTATATGTGTTCTTCTTTCCATCATGAATAGCATGTCTGTCATACTGCCAAGGCCTTCCCAACAAAACATGGCATACATTCATAGGCACGATATCACACAAAACTTCATCATGATAATTTCCTATCTTCAATTTCATCAAACATTGTTCACTTACCAGTATCTTATGCTCATCTTGAATCCATCCTATCTAATAGGGCTTCGGGTGTTTCAATATTTCCAACTTCAATTTGGTCACCATTTTTTCAGAAACCAAGTTCTTAGAGCTTCCACTATTAACAATCACTCTGCAACATTTACTAGCTACCTTGCATCTGGTCTGAAACAAATTATTTCTCTGCAATGGTTCCTGCTCCATCTCACTTTGACACAATACCCTTATGTTCACCAACACTTCTCCCTCTTCTGGTTTATTAGATGATCTAGCATGATCCTCCTCAACAAATGTTGTTCTTCTATTGTTCTTTGTCTTTCTGCTTGTCTCTCCCTGATTACATTGAAATGCTCTATGTCCTTCTCCACCACACTTAAAACAAGTTCCCTTGAATGTTCTTTTCTCCTGTTCTCTATCATCTTTCCTATAACCCTCATTTTGGTAACCACCATATCCTCCTCTCCAGTAAGATTTTCCATCATCTCTATGATACAAATTATCATTCTTACTGACTTCCTTATCTTTATTCTGATATGCAAAAGATCCTCTTCCTCCTCCAGTAAAAGTTCTTCCTCTCTAAAATCTTCTGCCTCTTCCTCTTTGTCTTTGCTCATGTGTTTTATTTAGCTTCTCTTTTGCCTTTAGGGCACATTTATATGCCTCTTCCACACTCAACAACTTGATCAAACTGATCTCATCCTGTATAGACGCCCTCAAGCCATTCACATATCTGGCTACTTGTTTGGTCTCATCCTTTGAATGTCTGGATTTGATATTCAACTTGTATAACTCCTTAGTATACTTTGTCACACTTGACTCCTTTTGTTTCAAAGTATGCAACATCTAGAACAAACTAATCTGATAGTCTACAAGCATAAACTTCGTCTTTAACTTATTCACCATCTGATCCCATGATTTTATCTTCTCATTTCCTCTTCTTTTCCCATCTATCTACAAATGTTCCCACCAAAGGGATGCATGTAATTTCAACTTTGTACAAGAAAATTTCACCTTATTGTCTTTGGTGGTACCCTCAAAATCAAAATACTTCTCCATTTCCATTATCCAATCAAGCAATTCATCTGAATCCAACTTACCACTATAATTTGGTGGATTGAAATGTGGTTTAGTATTCGCTCTGGTTAGGGATCTTATGAACCTCTCTTCTCCCTGATCAAGGCCAAGTTGATTTTCTCTTTCCCCTTCTTCCTGTGCTTTTACCTCTTCATCACTCACATCATCAACTAGTTGACCTCTCCTTTGGGCCGTTTTGATTGCATCTAATCTAGGAGCAATTCCTCTCAACATCTCCATTATAGTTGGGTCTTCATTTCCACGCGCTCCATTTCCTCTACCATTTCTTCTTCTTGCCATCTTTACACAAGTCCTCTACAACTGCAGGTCAAATCCTCAGTTTGCCACCCCACAACAAATCTTCAACAGGACTCTACAAACTCTAATGATCTCTCACAAAATGAATCTCACTCTGATACCAATCTAGTGTAGTCACGGTAGGAGGGTCCTCAAAGAGAATAGTCTGGACCATGCAACAAGAGTTACACAACAAAAGCAACACAAAATATGGAGGCAAATGCAGGTTCAAACATTCATGTTATCGGAAATTTCAGTTACAATTAGCCGACAACATTTGGGTTCATAGATTGGGCTCAGAAGCCTAATATAACATGCTCAAAATATAGTATTCCTATATGCTCCTTAATACAAGCTGAAATCATCCAATATTCATCTACTTAATCTACTTCCTAAACTTCTTCACTATCCTAATGATCTATTACAATGATTTTTATCATATATGGAGATCTAGAATCTTCTGTGTCGGCCAAAGATCATTACAATTTGTGATGAAGGAAACATAACGTGTGCTTGAAATAGGTCGGCCTTAAATTTGAATTTCTCCTTGGCAGGTGCATAGGATGAAGTGTGGACCAATAATTAAGGTCAGCCTTGGTTCTTTGCAATCTTGCATCATATTTAATTAATAGCATAATATGACCTTAGACAATGGAAAAATGGTGTTAGCAAGCCTAGGATATTTTTCAGTGTCTACAGTTAGAACATTAAATGACTCCATTTCAAAAGTATAATCAACAATCAAGTGATCAATCTAACCAGATAGGTTAATCCCAACATATGGCTTCAATCAAAGAGTGATGCAACAATCAAGTGAACAATCAAACTAGATAGGTTAATCCCAACCTATGGCTTCAATAAAAAATAATGCAACAATCAAGTGTTCATAAACAATTGTAAATCTCTCTTTCAATATGACTCAAATATTTGCATGTGTATAATGTACACTAAATTCATATCTAATAAAGAGGACATTTTCAGCTGGAGAGGAGTTTGTGTTTTTGCACCTTATAGTTTCCTCACATTTTGGCTATGGGTTTTTGAGATGTAAAGTACTCTTCTTTAAGACTAGAGTACCATAAAAAGGTATTAAATATTGGACAAGTATAATATAACAACATAATCAAAGATATACATACATCATCAATACATTTTCAAATGTATTTCCTAACCCTAGGAATAGACTTTCCTCCTACCTTCAAGGATATATGAGTAACCAATCACAAATGAACTACCATTATGGTTTGCATCATAACCTAACAACTTCAATATAGCATTTCAATGCAATATTGTTTCTCATACTATATGATCCATGTAAGCACATATGGTCTATATCAATATTGGTATTATACTAGAATATTGTATGGTTATCCCTTTTAGTAGACACAACTAAATAAATTCCAACACAATGGATAAATATATATAGGTATCAACCAATAGGGTTTCGCTAAAAGAATTCATCAAAGATCATACAAGTTCACCTAAATAAGAATCCATCAAAGTTCATGCAAGTAATCCTAACATACATATAATCATCTTTCCCTCAAACACTTGTATTCATAAACAATATGATATCAATATTAAAAGAATAGAGAAGTAAAATCAGCATACCTGGAATTATAGCTCCCAACAAAGAAACTGCCTTCTAAGCTTAATTCCCATATTCATGTTTGCTACTCCCTCTATGATTAACCTATCTCCAATCCTAGCCTCTTTGCATTCTCTCAAAACTCTCAATAATTTACAAGCTCTCAAAGAAATATCTCTTTTCTCACTATTGCACTCAGCAGTGAATTGCACAAAAAAACTACAACAACAAACTCTAAATGAATGAATGTTAAAGAACAAATGCTGAAAGGTTAAGAGGTTGCCTCTACTTATACTAAAATTGAGAAACTTATTGCTATAAACAAGCTCAGCTATCTGCCACCTATTCTCTTCCAACTGCCACCTCTTAACAACAAAAACCAACTTTTCCTCTAAATGAGTCAACTAAGCCAATTGAAGTGAAACGTGGTTGATCAAACTGTTAAAATGCAAACACATATATAGTCCCTGCATTTTCAGTCTCTCTAATATGGCCAAGTCCACATCTTTATTTGTCAACACCTGCTCTTTTACTGATTCAAACACATAAATGTTTACCTAAAGGTTTCTTATTTGTATTGTGGCTATCATAGCAAGTTGACTTCTTCCTTTAGCCTCAGCTAGTTCGTGGCTTGACCAAGTCTTATGCTCTAATATGGTTGTGTGTGGATTTTCAACATAGCACTTTGACTCTCATTTGCATTATACCACTTAACATGGCAAAACATTACATTTAATAAATTCCTTTCAAATGTTTCCCAAGCACTTTACTCATGCACATTATTTGCAATAACAAACCATTATTTATGTGCAACATATGATTCAAACATATTTTTATTTTTACTCATTATACTTAGCAAATCCACATTTAAAAGCATTATCATTTTATCTTATGTGGTGGCACAAATATAGGCACAACAATTTTAGCACATTACTCTTGTTTTAACCTGCTAAGGTGAATGTGTTATATTTCCAACACCATAATGTTGTTGGTTTTATGCATATTCCATCACATAAAATAGATGTGTAGTATTTTAAACTTTATTACTATTTTCTTTTACTCGCATTTCATAATCATAGCATTGTTTGTTTAAACTTTGTTCAATGTATTAGCTTTATATACGCATTGATATCTTATCATGTCATTCAATATACATATCCATATATATATATATATATATATATATATATTAGATATTTAGTTGTCAATCATAATTAAGTATATAAATATATACACGCATGTATGTATATATTATTAAATATGTACATATATATTAATATATACATATATATCATTATTTTAGTATCTCATAATAAACACATATATTTACATATTCATCGATCAGTATATATATACCAAATATATATATGTATATGTCCAATCGATATTCTTGTGCATATGATATTTTCGTACATGAGTATGTGTAAGTACTTCTACCTACGTATACACATGCACGTATATACTCACATGCATGAGTTATGAAAATCATATACATATATACATTTTATGTATATACTCATCAATTAATCTATAAATATAAATACATGAAGAAGAACTTATACTCAATTTACAAAGATTTAGTCACATATTCCAAACTAAGAAACAATCAAGAAACTAAAGACTAAACCAAAATCATGACAAATCATCCTCAAACTATGACCGAAGGTTTACATACCAATTCTCGAACTAATTTAACTCAACTTGGCCAAACTAGGATGTGAGTGTGTGATAGTTCAAATAGGAACATTAAGGATTACCAAACCAAGCTCCTCTCTTGGGTGATACTCCCCCTCTCTTACCCGAGGGCTCAATTCTTTCCTGCATCCAACTTAGTGCATCATAAAGGTAGTTATCCGATGACATGAATTACATTTGCATCTTATATCTTTTGCATCATCAAGCATTAAAGTAATCATATTGCAATACATATTCATTCATCACATTTTCCATTAGTATATACAAAACATAACCATGCATTAAAACATTCAGTAATCCTCCAATGAGGTGTAATGTATCAAAGTCATGATTTTGCATTTAATATCATATTTACTCATAAAGGTAAATGTTACACCCCATTGTGTTGTTACCTATTTACTATTACCTTGATGGGTTAAAATGATTTAATATATTTATGATTGTGCTTTGTATATATGAATCTTGATGGAAATATGATGAATGAATGTTTAATTCAATTTGATATTTTATAATATTTTGAAGATGAAAATATATGATGCATGTGAATTTGATGTTATCAGCTAACTATTGTTGTGATGTACTAAGCTAGATGCAGGAACAAATTTGAACCTCTAGAAGAGAGGGGGAGTATCACTTAGGAGAAGAAATTGGTCTAGTAACCCTGATGAGCCTAATTTAGCATACACACACTCACTTCCTAGTTTCTCTAGTTGAATTAATATAGTTTGAGAAATAGTAAGTAACCTTCTGTCTAGGTTTGAGTATGTTTTGCATTGGTATGCAGTTTAAGTCTTTGAATGTTCTTGTTTGTGGATATGTGATTGAGTCTTTATGTTGAGTAAAATTTCTTCCTTGTATGTTCATATTTTAATCAATAAAGTATATACATAGAATGTATATATGTATATATGTACATGTCTATGATAATTCATACATGTGAGTATATGCATGCATGCGTATACATAGATAGACATATCTACACATGCTCATGAACGGATAACCCATATGCATGGGAATATTGATTAGACAAATGCGACATATATATATATATATATATATATACATAATTTGTGTATATACATCAATCAATGAACATGATAATATATGTGTTTAAGTATGGATATTAAAATAATGTTACATATATATGTAATATATATATTAATATATATGTATATAATTATGTTAATGTAAACGTATATACATATATATTAATATATGTATATATATATATATATATATATATATATATATATATATATATATATATATATATATAAAGTGCTTTGTAATAAGAAAAGTGCATTAACATAGCATTTTCATGTATGAAACAATGGTCAAAGCTTAATGCAATGCATAAAGTGCACAAGCAGAATAAGTCAAAAGACTTATGCACTTGACGCATAAGTGAAAGTATATGATTTTCAAACATTGTAAGTGAAAACAAATGTTGTCTCAAACATTGGTGACTTAGTTTTAACTGTGCATGAAAAGGGTGCTAAAGTATGAAAGGTGGCACCAAAATCTATAGAAAGTGGAAACCAATAGAAGTCTAATACCTGCACCATATCTAGGTCAAGCCATATGATAAGCATGAAACTTAGTCAATGCAAAGATGGTAGAAATGTTTAAGGTTAGTTGACTTGCAAATCAAATAGGAAACCTGTAGTAATGTGTCGCTATGTCTTGACTCAATAAAAGAGTCATGTTGTCTCAAGAAGGGAGTCGACTCATCCATTCTATGAAATTGGAAATAAGAGGACTGCTATGTGTTGCAATCTAAGAGTTTAAATCAGCCACATATTAGCTGGTTCAATGCATTTTGGTTTGTTGTTAGAGTGGTGGTGGATTTAATAGCTTATTTGTAGCAAATACTCCCAAAATTTGCTTGAAATGAATAAATTTGGCCTCAAGCAAATTCTTAATTAAGATGTCTACAACTTGTTCATCATTATGCCAATACTTAAGTGTGACACCTCATTGTGTTATTAACTACTAGCACTTGCAATTCTAGGAGGTGCAAGGAATGTGTTGATAGGCCAAACAAAAACTTCAAAATTTTATCACTTAGAATAGGATTAACTATCACAATTGCAAAAAATATCAAATACAATTTTATCCAAAGTAAAAAGAAAATAATCAACAAGAAAATCTGCAATTTTTTACTAAATAGAAATTTCAATAATATGAGAGCAGAAAGAAAATACTGCCACAACTATGAAATTATTTTTGAACTCTTATGATTAAAATCAAGCCTTGAAAAAACCCAAACCCCAAATCAAACAAGAGTTTGGAAAAAATTCAAAAAAATAATCTCATGAAAAAAGAAAACAAAAATTTAAAACCACTATATTTATGTAAAATTCATTCACAATTCAAAATTTCTCAAAATGAAAAAACAAATAGAGATCTAGGATCAACCAATTACTCACTACTCCTCTTGAACAATATTTTGGTCACCACTTTCTCGATGTCAACTTGGACTCAAGTGTTGTAAAACAAGATTTCATAATTAATTTAATGCATCCAAATTGAAAAAAATAGCATGCCATCTAAACATGTTTCATAATGAAAAATTAATTAATTAAAAAATAGAAAACACCCTCTACAAGAAAGACCTTGGATAGAATACTCCAAGCATTAGATTTACAAAGTGAAATTAATGTCGAAGTCAGTGCAAAAGAAGGCAATAAAAAAATATATAAGAAAAAGATAAAAAAACTCACCCTAAAAATTGAAGTCATAGAATTTCATACCAGCATGGGGGCAAGGAATATTTTAGCTGCCTGAAAGTCATTTTTCTCGACATAAGCATATTACAATAGTATAATTGTAGAAGCAAATAAAAAAAAAATCACAAACAGATTTTAAAAAATGAAACTCACTAAAACCATTGGCAAGTGACTCACCTCAAGATTCTACGCAAATTGTGACATGCAGTCAATGACGTGGATGAGAAAAAATGGGTAGAGTTTGCAAGAAAAACTTACGAAACTCTATCACAATAGATCTTTTTAAAATGAGATGAACATAAACCAATTCCCCCCTACAGTTGTTGCTTCAATCTGTTCATGGTATACAAAAAGTGGATCTAAAAATATCTAGCTTTTAGGGATTCTAAAATTTGATTTGATCTGGAGATCTACAAAGATCTAACATACCAACAAAAGTATTAAATGCAAATTTGTTTTGAGACGTGAGCCAACTTTTCCCATGACCAAAGATGGTTTGATGACAAGTTCAACCTATTCTCAGGTGTCAGATAGGTTTGTAGGGCAAATGTGGACTGACAAGTCCACAATAAGAGCCTATTGGCTAATTTACTTTTACCTTGATGGGTTAAAATGCTTTAATGTATTTATGATTGTGTTTTGTATATGAATCATGATGGAAATAAGATTAATGAATATTTAATTCAATTTGATATTTTATAATATTCTGAAGATGAAAATATATGATGCATGTGAATGTGATGTTATCAGCTAAGTACTGTTGTGATGTACTAAACTAGATGCATGAACAAATTCAAACATCCAGAAGAGAGGGGGAGTATCACTCAGGAGAAGAACTTGGTTTGGTAACCCTGTTGAGCCTAATTGAGCATACACACTCATTTCCTAGGTGGTCTAGTTGAATTAAGATAGTTTGGGAGATGGTAAGTAACCTTTTGTTAGTGTTTGAGTATGTTTTGTATTGGTATGTGGTTTAAGTATTTGAATGTTCCTGTTTGTGGATATGCGATTGAGTTTTATGTTGAGTGAAAGTCCTTCCTCGTATGTTCATATTTTAACCAGTAAAGTATATAAATAGAATGTATATATGTACATGTCTACGATAACTCATACATGTGAGTATATGCATGCATGAGTATACATAGATAGACATATCTACGCAAGCTCATGAATGGATAACCCATATGCATGGGAATATCAATTGAACAAATGTGACATATATATATATATACACACACTTCATGTATATACATCGATCAATGAATATGAGAATATGTGTTTATGTAAGGATATTAAAATAATGTTATATATACATAATATATATATATATATATATGTATATAATTATGTTAATGTAAACGTATATACATGTATATATTAATATATATAATTTATATTGTTTGATATATATTAAAAGTGCTTTGAAATGAGCATTGTACATTATCATAGTGTTGCCATATATACAATGGCCAAAGCTTAATGCTACACATAAAGAGCATGGGGAGAATAAGTTGAAAGACTTATGTGTTATGCATAAGTGAAAGTAAATGTTATTCAAACGTTGCAAGTGAAAGCAAATACAATCTCAAACATTACTGACTTAGTCGTAACTACGTATGAAAATGGTGCTAAACTATGAAAGGTGGTGCCAAAATATATAGAAAGTGGAAACCAATAGAAGTCTAATACCTACGCCATATCTAGGTAAAGCCATATGATAAGCATAAAACTTAGTCAATGCAAAGATGGTAGAAATTTATAAGGGTAGTTGACTTGCAAATCAAATAGGAAACCTGTAGTAATGTGTTGTTGTGCCTTGAATAAGTAAAACAATCATGTTGTCACAAGAAGGGAGTCGACTCATCCATTCTATGAAAGTGGAAATAAGAGGATTGTTATGTGTTGCAATCTATGAGTTTAAATCAACCACATATCAGCCGAGTCGATGCATTTTGGTTTCTATTAGAGTGGTGGAGGATTTAATGGCTTATTTGTAGCATTATGATGCTCATATTTTAATATTAATAGAGGTGTTCTCTCTACCATTTGTTACACTTTTCCATTCAGATTTTTTCATTGCCATTATGCTGTAGTTTTTTGTGCAAGCATTATTTTGAGAGTTTTGGAGAGAAAGAGAGAGTTTTTTGTGAATTTGTATTTATTGAGAGTTCTTGAGAGGAAGCTGAGTTTGGAGATTAGTTGAACATTGAAGAAGTAGTAATCTTGGTTGTGGATATTGAGGTTGGAAAGTAGTATTATCTATTGGAACTTTAAATCCATGCATGATAATTTAAATTCCTCTATTATTTATGTTTGAAATGTGTTTTGTTTATAAATGCCTTTGTTTGGGAAAGATTTTTTTTGGAATGCATGATATGCTTGTTTTTATGAACTTAGTCATTTCCTAGTTTGGGATAAACTTGTGTGATTTTTGATTGAGTCTTGAATTAGTGAAACCCTCTTATTTGGGAATACATCTATATTATGTTGAAATATGTGTGGATTTAATGCTATTATAACTATACTTAGTTTGTTAAGTCTATATGGATATTGCATGAAAAGTGATTTGTGGAATATGTTGCTATCTTATAGTGCTTTTATGAAAATGTCATTTTGAACGTGAGAGGTTAGCATGGTTATTCCTTGGGTTAGAGTAATCCATGGGAAAGGGGGTAACCTATTTGGCCACCAATATGTGTGCATGTCTGATTAGCATGGTTATACCTGGGGCTAGAGTAATCCATGGGAAAGGGTGTAACCTAGTTAATTAGTTTGTTATAGACTTGGTTATTCTTGGGGTTAGGGTAATCCATGGTTAAGGGAATAACCTTGTTGGACAATTTGTTATTTCATCACCTTAGATTGAATGTGTGTTATGTCTATGGTCAATACCAAATCAAGCTAAAGGGTAGGTGGATAGATGACTCGCACTTGAAGTACTGGGTGTTGAATTATTTGGCCAAAGTAGTGTATGTAGCCACTGTTTACACTATCAATTCACTGTGATCCATGATTGCATTCTAGGCAAGGAAGTCATATATGTAGGTTGTATCCAATGTACGATAGCTCTAGATATATAGGACACAACGCTATGATCAAGAAGGTCAGGATTATGGGGTTACCAAACCAATCTCCTTGTCAAAGGGTAGGGCCATCTTACCAGTTAGGTAGATGTGAGGGGGATCGTAGTAAGTTCATGGTTGGCATAAAAAGCACTTGAGTGATTCTCTCCCTCATATAGTTGGCGACCATGATTTGAGGACGTAGCACTAGTTTGGGGACACCTAGAATGTATGCACCGGTGATAGGGACATCTAGGAGGTATGCACCAACATTGGGGACATCAACATCATTGTATTATGTTTATATATATATATATATATATATCTGTAGACACCTAAATTTGACCACTCCCATATGGTCAAATTCACCCTTGCATTCTTCTATCATGCATCCCTAAGCCATATTAATTAAATAATTTATTATTTAGTTAATATTCACCTTATCCTAATGTTCCCCAAGGTATTTAGTTAATCAATTAAATACCTTACCCCATTCACCTCTATTTAGTCATTATCCCAAATGAATTAAATCAATTTTTAATTCATCTTCTTCTCTCTCCTCATGTCAACATCCTCCATAATCCCTTCTAATCTAGATTAATCTAATTCATCTATAATTAGGAAGTGCACATCCCTAATCATCATCAGGGTCACATCCTCCATAATCTCCCACTTGCCTCTAATCCTTCATTACCCTATCTAATCATGCATTTGCACAACCTTAATCACTTAATTAGGCTAACCTGATCTTCATGCGATTTATGGCATGTGTCCTTAGTCAACTTACATTAAATGTTTTCTCCTTTTGGAGAAGGAATCCTCTTCCCTGTGTGAATTTAAAATTCACATTTATTCATCCTAGGAATTTTAAGGAATTTTTAATTCCTTCGCCCATCCCCATGAGGATTTGTGAGGAATTTTAATTCCTCACATGTCCTCTCAAGGTACATATGGACAAATACCTCCTTTATGAGGAGATCTTGTCCATTCCCAAGGTACATCATAGTACCTCCACATCATCTCCACCTCACGTCTCCTTGGCCAACTCATTTTCCACATGACAATATGAGAGGGCTTATGAGTTCTCAACTCACCCTAGCCCTTGATTCTCTCCACCATGGATGCATCTCAGCCATCCATTCGTTTAGAGGAACTTCCCCTAAAAGTAATGGAATTTCCCTCATTTTGGCATCACTCAATCCACACTAAGCATTCACGCATTCAAGCCAACACTTAGCCATTTTTTCATACCTCCATTGTTGCAGCCATTAGAGCCTCCATACTGCATCTATCCCACTACCCACATCCACCATTGCAATCCTCATCCTCTTAGCTTCATTTTGCACTAAGTTACATGCCATTTTGTCCAAGAAGGAGCACACAATCAAGTATAAAAAAGGGCCAACCAAACTCATCAATTCAAGCAAGGTAAAAGGTTCCTTTTTCTTTGTATTTTGTTTGAATTCATCTTAGGTCAATCTTGAGTGTTTGTTAGTGTTTTACTTTTTTACATTTCATTTTGTTTTGCATCTTTAGAGTAGGAAAATTCACTTGCACACAATATCATTGAGCTCATGTAATCTATGAATATAAACATGTATCTCTATTCTTATTGAGAATTTGTAAATGGGAAAAGATCATCATGAAATTATGTAATGTGGAATTGCTACCTAAATTATTGGAATGATTCTTTGTTATGCAATGAGAATGTTTGAAATTATTAAGTTTCAAATGTGCATCTTGTTATTCAAATGAAAAGAAAAATTGTATTTCCCATAAAATTAGTAGCATAAACTACTCACTCGTGGGTAAAACATAGTAAAAACAATGGGCAGAAAAATGGGTATGTTACACGTGGTATCAAAGCTACTAGGATCAACACTAGAACCTATGAGCTCGCTATGCTTTCATCCAACATTATATGAGTCTAATATTTGGAATTCTTGTGCCAAGATGGTGCATCTCAAGATGACTGCAAGGAAGTCAGTAATTGGTAATGAGTGCTACCTAAAGGTTAAGAAAGAAAGGGAAGCCATTGTTCGAACCGTAGAGGGAACCAATTACAACAATGCTATTTGGTTGTGTGACTTTGAGACTTTTAGTCATGCTCTATCTCACATCAATCAAGAAATAAGGAGGATGTGTGAGGCTATTAACTATGTACCTAGACTATCTCTCCTATCAAGTCAGATTCTTTATCACTTTCTAGGGATATTCCCTCAGAATATAGTGTTAGTCCTACTATGATATTTAGGGACCGTCATGTTCTTCCTATGGAAAAATTTATTGTAATAGCCTCAAGTGGTGAATCGAAGTGATATGTCCCCCGAAACTATGTATTTGAGGATAGGTCTAAGGGTTATTTCCCTTTTGACAATGTATGTGAATAGAAATCAGAGGGGTATACCCCACTTAGCTATGTGATGGAGAGTGAATCCGAGGGATACTCTCCCCTAAACTATTTGAATAGTCATTCCATGTAAATGATAGGATATTGAAATCCTATTGATATAAATGAAAATCATGTGTTTGGAAAAAATTGTGTATAAGTTCTTCTTTTAAACTTCATATATATGAATGTTTGTTCTTTGGAAATATTTTAAATGATATATAAACATTCCTAGAATCTAATTGAAAATGAAACCTCCAAGTGTAAAATTTCTTGTCAAAAATGGTTAGAATTAGAACTAACCTTGGGGAAAGCCAAGAAGTAGGCCAAGGAGCAAAAAATTCAGGGGCTAAATTGGACCATATTTTAGCCATGTTAGTTGAGACAAGAGAAAGAATAGAAAACCTTTAGCAAGAGGTAAGGGGAAAAGAAAGGGAGGAACAAGAAGTTCCTAATAATGATGAGGAAGGGGGAAATTCCCATGATCGTACTCAGTCTAGTGAACATAAGGATGATGAATCACAGTCTATATTAGAGGGAAGCAAATGAAAATGAATTGCTAGTGAGCTATCTTGAGATATGAGAAATATCACTCCTCTGAAGTTTTAAGGAAGTACTAGTGGGGATGTGGCTGAGGCATGGCTCACAAAAATGGAAAAGTATTTTGAAATCAAGAATTACTCTAAGATAACTAAATCTATTTGGGGAGCTTTCCAATTGGCTAGAGAAGAATCTAATTGGTGGATGAATAAAAAGATGGAGCTTGGGCTAAGTTCCTTAAATCTTACTTGGAGTGAATTTGTTGAAATTTTTAAAAATTAGTGGCTACCTCAACTCTTCTATGATCAAAAGCTTACCAATTTCTAGAACTTGAGGCAAAGAGATTCCTCAGTTAACAAATCTTGGGAGAAATTCACTCGACTCTTAAGGTACTTGCCCATGTACCAAAAGGATGAGTGGTTTCACATAAGGAAGTTCATCATGGGCCTCAATGCCCAAATAGGTGGAGAGGTAGACATGCACAATCCTGCTACCATGGACTTGGTGTACAGGAAAGCATTTAAGCAAGAACAAAGGCTTAAATCTATCTTGAACTACCATGAAAAGAATCGAAAGAAGTTTAATTGGTCACAAGCCAATCAAGCTTTGAAGAAGCCTAGTGAAGGGTAGGATTTTCAAAGGAAAGGGGACAAATGATCCCATAATAGTTGGAATTAATCAAGAAGGGACTGTAAGGAGAATAACAACAACAACAACAATGCTGGTAGGAATGAAGGTAGTTCTAGAAGGCCTGCGCCAAGGATTGGACCATTGAGAGGATGTTATACTTGTGGTGGAGATCACTTTGCAAATCAATGCCCCAACAAACCACCAGGGATGCAACCGCAAGGGAATCATCTACCTTCTCAATGAGAAGCATTCCAATAGAGGATTCATGTGGCATTAGACAACTGACAAGCAAAGTACCAGATCACTCCTATGGAAAATTAGGTACTTTATTTGGTACACCTATTTCCATTCTTATTGATACTAGTGCCACTAAAATTTTGTTTCTCCTAGTATAGCTAGTAAAATTTCTAGAAAAGTTGGATATATGGAAAAGTCTTGGATGGTTGAATATGCAAACCAAACAAGAGCTAAGGTGGAGCAAAGTCTATTCAAAGCAAGGGTTGAACTTCCAAGTTTCTCCTCAGAAGTGAATTTGTATGTAGCACCCCTAGGTTCCTATGATGTCATTTTAGCGATGAATTGGCTATGAAAACATAGAGCCAAAGTAGATTGTCATGCAAAAATAGAGGAATGTTTAGATGATCTAAAAAATTGGGTGTTCTTGCAAGGAATGCCAAGAGAAGTTAAGTTGCGACAATTCTCCACCGTACAAATGCATAGGGTGAAGAAGAAAGGTTGTCAACTCTTCCTTGTGAAAATGGAGAAACTTGATGAATGCAATGTGTAGACGTTGAAGAATGTCCTAGGCCTATGAGCCCCATTTTCCACTTCTTCCCCACATAATTGAATAATTTTAATTAATTGATTATTGTCTAAAGTCATATTTCTTCTATTAATTAAATAGTTTTAATTAATTCATTTTCCCTTTTTATTCTTCCTTGATTAATTAAATAAATTAATATTTATTTAATTACATCACTAATTAATCCTTTCATTCTATAATTAAATAATTTTTTTTTAATTTAATTATTCATTAGCCTTTTCTTCTATAATTAAATAAATCTTATTTATTTAATTATTTCCCACTTTTCCCCTACATTATTAAATAATATTTTAATTATTTACTAATTTGTCATTTTCCTCTACTTTTAATTAAATAGTTATTTTAATTAAAAAATTCAGCTTTCCCTCTTCTTCTATAATTAAATAATTGCTTTAATTATTTAATTATTCACTTTCCCTCCCAAATTAAATAATTTTATAAATATTTAATTTACTTCAGCCACCTCTTTTTATGTGCCAAATCTTATCTCTTATCTCAATCAATTTCCACCCTTGATAAGGTTTTATTGCCTTTTAATCTCCACCGTCCATCCTTAACTAAACCCTATTTTTGCCCTAACCCTATTTCCTTGCTTCTCAAAGCAATCTCATCCATTGATTTTCATCATTTAATCTTAATCCTTCATTCAAATTTGGTTTTCTATAAAAGAGACCAATCCCTTTCATTTCAAGGCTAAAAACCACAAGTACTATCTTTGATATTTTGCTATCATTATCACTAGGCTTATTCTTGCACACTACAAATCTGAGAGCAAGCAAGTAAATACAACAAAATGGAGAAGAGTAATGAAGGTGATTCAACCATGGCATAGGAATTATGGTAATATTGCTTTTATTATTGTTTATGTTTCTATTTTCATTTGTGCTTCATTGTTGGATTAGGGTCTTAGGGTTTGAGTTTTATGTATTTGGTGGTTGATACTATTGATTCGTGCCTTTTCCCTTGATTTTATCCTATTCTACATTGGTGACTTGATGTGAAATACTAACCCTCTTGATTAACATTCTTTGTTTGAAATGTTTTGGTGTTTTTTTGTCTTGAAGGGTGTAGGTACTTTTGAAAAATCTTGCAAATCACACTTTTGGGAACCTTTTGAAGTCAAATAAACATCACGGTTATGTCTGGAAGGGTTGAGAGATGAATTTTCATATATTATACCCCATATTTTTATGAAGGGTAGCATTTTTTACATGTAAAACACAATTTTTTGTGCTTGCGACATTGTGCAACACATTTGCATGACAATGCACCACATTTGAAGCATAGTGCACCACAAGAGCATGATTGATAGTGCACCACATTTTTCTGATAGTGTATCATATTTACATGACAGTGCACTACATATGCATGACAATGCACCATATTTGCATGACATTGCACCGCATTTGCATGACAGTGCACCACATTTACATGACAATGAGACACATTTGCATGACAATAAGCCACACCTATTTAGACAATCCTCCACAGTCACCATTTGGTTCACCACATCTACCAAAGATAGTATGCTGCATTTGTGACACAAAATGACACAACTGCCTGTTATTGGTAATAAGGGTTTAAATTTGGAGTTTTTCATTTTTTTCCTTTTCCATTTGGTAGGATAGAGGGTTTTGGTGTTACTAATATTTGGTTTGCAATCTATGGAATTCGTTGGGAGAAAACATTACTATCTAGATTACTAATCCATGTTCTTGCAGGGTCTTATATATCTTTGATTTTTAAAGTAGGAACATTTGGATTTCGAAAAAGAACAAGTGTCTTTTCAAAACCACACTTTCAATTTGGGCTTAAAAAGAACAAGTGCTTGCATTGCTTAGTGATCTTTTTTGTGCTTGGATGTGTGTATGCTCTTCCCTCGCATTTCATATGATCTTGGGAATCAAAATTACTCTTCAACACTCTCATTTTCACACCACGCATTTCAATTTATAAGGTTAATGAACATTGCTTGCATGGTCAAATACATGTGTATGCTCTCTCCTCGCATTTTCAAATGATCTTGGAGATCAAAAGCATTATTTGTATCATTTTTGTGTAACCTTTTTAGAGGGGCTTTCCTTTGGATAAGTGATCACTCTAAGGGGTACGACCCAAAGCAATTTTTCCCTCGAGCCACTATATAAAAATATTAAGGCAAAAGCCAAGATCTAACTGGTGAGTACCTTTCCGACAGTGCCAATTCAAAAGGGTAAGTTACCCACATTTATGTGAGGTAGTTACTTATAGTACCCAAGTAGGATTGGTTAAAGCCTTAAGTGGCTTGCTAGGTGCTAGCAAGGTATTAAGTCCTAGAGCAATGACTAGAAACCATTACTTTAAAGACCACCCTATTGATTGAGTTTTTAGTGTCATTCTCAATGCAAGGGATGTGAATCACACCCTGAAGTTTCTCATCATATGGATCCCTTGAGATGAGACAAAAATCCCAGGCTTAACATAAGCTACACGTAGCTTTCCAAGGAGAGGGTGATTGGGTCATCCTTCTAGTCCTGGAGACCCCTACCTATCCTCTCTCGCAAAGACAAGAGTGTACACACCCATTTAGGTGTTCCTATATTTGAGTTGAAGGAGATTCCAAGTTGTGGGCCTGAGATTGTTGTCATTGGCCTTGACCTTAGGATTAGGAAGTGCTTGAAAAATTAGTAGGAAATTAAATAAATAAAATTTATTTAATTTAATAGCAGAAAAGGCTAGCGAATAATTAAATAATTAAAATAACTATTTTAATCATAGTAGAAAGTGGTAAATAAGTAAATGAATAAAATTTATTTAATTATAGTAGAAAGGGACATTAGTGACACAATTAAATAAATAAAATTTATTTAATTAATCAAAGAGGAATAAAGATAGTAATGAATTAATTAAATAATTAAAATTATTTAATTAATAGAAGACTATGACATTAGACAAGGGAATTGATAAGGAAAAATGGTATTAGCAAGTCTAGGACATTTTTCTGTGTCTACAAATGCAAATCTGATTTTGATGTTGTGTCCAAAAGGTGATAGTTACAAACCCTAAAACCAAGTTTGAAGTGTAGGATGGTGATGTTGGATTGTGTATAGATGAATGTACAGGTCCAATGATGATAGTATTTTCTAACAAATGTGTAAGGTATTAGGCTAATGTTTTGAAACCCATTTTTGAAATTTTTTGAGATGTGCCAAAAAGTAGGACAATAGTAGTTGTTGTCTAGGATGATAGCAAAAAAAATGATGACAATAACGATTCTATTTAAGAACAACTGTTGTAATCTAAGCAATAATGGTCTTTGTGTAATTCAGTGATTGGTAAAACATAAATGACAGTAGCAGTTTTGTGCACATAAGTGGTCAAAAATTAGGACGACTGTGGCAGGATTCTAGAAAAAAAGTGGTAAAATTGACAATTGCGACCTAGTTTTGATAGTGTTTAGTTTGTGATCATTTTTTAAAAAGTTTGCAAGTTTGAATGTGCTTGATCTGATGTTTTAGGAGATGTGTTTGATAACAAGTTATGTGTACAATAGAAATAAATTATTGCATTAACTGAATCAATGGTAAATGGGGATATTTTGTGGTCCTTCTTCCATTAAGATCCACATGTATAGCTATGTTACACCCCATTGTGTGTTTACCTATTTACTATTACTATGTTAGGGTAAATTATTGCATATGTAAATGTTTTTGGAATTTTGATTGAAAAAATATATATATGGTTGCAGTTTGTTTATCTGAATCATTGGAAAATTATGAATGAATGTTTATTTCATTTGATGTTTATATATAATGAAATGGATATCTAGAATGTATGGTTATTGAATTTGATATTCTAACTATGAAATGTAAAATGCAAATGCTTGTTTTGATGAATGATTGACTACCATGAAAATGTGTTAAGTTGGATGCAGATTCAGATTCAATCCTCTAGAAATGAGGGGAAGTATCACTTAGGAGAGGAACTTGGTCGGGTAACCTATAACGAAACCTAATTGAGATTACACATACACTCACTTATAGAATGGTTGAGTCAAGCCATAGTTTTAGGAACTGGTAAGTTGTCCTTTAGTATGATGTGTTTGCATTAGGAAGGATCATGATTTATGTTAAGGGAATTCTTGGATTGTGTTTAGTGCTTGGTGCATGTGAGTTCTTCTTTGTATTACTATACTTGGTTGATGAGATATATTCCTTCTCTTTGAAAGGAGAAGGGGCTTCTTTCTTTGCATTGGCTTCTCTCTTTTTTCTTTTAGTTGCTCTTGTTTTTTATCATTTGGGGAGAAGCTCTCTTGATGGAGAAAAGGAAAGGATGGGAGAGGAAGAATGGAAGAGTAAGGCTTGGAGAAGAAGAGGTTACCACTTTTGGATTTTCTCTTGTTTGGTAAAGTCTACCATTTTCTAGATCTTTTTTTAGATGTTAAGGAATATTGTTTATGCTTTGAATTTTATGTGTAATTCAATGCTAGATCATTTTGTGGTATTTGTTGAAATTTTGTATTTGGTATTGTCTTGTGGAGTTCCATCTTGTTTTAGTATCTCTTTATGTGAGTAGCTATTTAAGGGATAGGGTGATGAATTATAGTATGTGTTTTTTCATTGTGCATAGTATGTTGTGTAATTTGTCTAAGGAACCCTTGTGAATAGTGATGGTGTGTGTAGGGGAAAGCTATATGACCCTTATAGCTTGGGTTGGATTGACAAACAATCCTATGGTTGGGAGGAGAGCTTGTGGCCATATATTATGTTGAATTCTTCTTTTCAAGTGCATATATACCAAATTTGGAATCAATGGGAGGTCTATGAAAGTTAGGATTCTAGAAATAGACACGAGTCCTAAAAATTGGGAAAAAGCTTCAAGTTCCAAATAGTAGAGTTTTGGGAAAATTAATTGTTGGGTATGGTGGTTGGTTCAATTTGTAATTGTGTTTACATTTTTAATTATATTTTTGAATTCAAAGAGACAATAGGTGTGCTTCAATCCCTTGATATAAAGAAATGAATGTTGGTGTAAATATTTAAGGGAATATAAAAGATTATGTCTTGGATGGAAAACTTCCTAACTTGTTGAGAAAGTCTAAGAAAAAATAAAATTTTGTTGGAGTTTTAAATTAATTCCTCTCATGGAAAGGAAAATGAAAAAACAATATCAAATACTTATCCCAACTCACTTGATTAATCAATTGTTGAGGATTACAACATTGTTGCCCCTATGCCAAACAATAAACTGATTTAAAGTAGTTTCACAGATTTGATCATAGGAACTGATCCCCATGATATTGAAAGATAAAATTTAATGGATTTTGAAATTATTAATCTCAAAAAAATATATTAAAAAAATTGTATTAACCCATATCACCAATTATGATTTATTAAGAAAACATTGACATCCTTTTTCATAATAAAAATCTGTTAAAAAATAGTCTTACATATCTGATCACTCATAATGGAATAAAAAAATTTAGGTCATAAAATTTAAAGGGTTTCTGAAAAAGTTGTGTAGAACATATCAGAAAATCAGAGAAACCCAGTACACCAAATAAAATTTATGATTAAAACATTATTGTCCCCTACTGTAAAATTAAAACAACAAATTGAAAAAACCAAATTGAGTGGAACCAAGTAGGGTTTCATGAAGACAAGAGAGTTGAAATATGTTTCTTCCATCTTCTTCCTCTTGTTAACCTACAACATAAAATTTTACACAATATTTTCTTTTGCAAACAACAATCAAGTGGAGGAAATCAAGAAATAACATTACACATGTGAAAAATAATTTTTAAAGAGAAAAGGGCTAATAGTTGAGGAGACTCATATTTAAGGTATCATAAGTTAGTTTGGAATTAGTTTTTAGTTATTTATTAATTACTTAGTTAATTAGTGTTTAGATACAAAATTTTCCTATTTTTGTTTGTTCCGTTTATTTTTATAATTCATCTCTCCTTAAAAATTAATTCAAGAATACTCAATAAATTTTATATATATCATACATAACAATGAGTCTCAATGTTCAAACTTGAAATTGTAAGGTAGTGAGTTTGATGAAATATTTTTTTCATTTTTAAACTATCAAGAGACAAATTAGACTTGATTAAGAATTTTTTAAGCATGTTTTGATATAATCAATTCTATGGGAAAGATTAAATGAGTAGTGAATTTGAATAAATTGATGTTCAAATGACAACTCTCGATTGAGGAAACAAATTTGATAAGGTGGATTGAATCAAAAAATAATTTGTGAATTTCTAATGGAGTCAATAAGGAAAACTTACATTTAGGGAATTTCAAAGTTAGTTTTAAATCAATTTTCTTCTGTTAATGGGATTAGTTCATGTTTAAGTTGAAATTGTGAATTAAGGGTTATACCTTTATTTCTTCTTTTTCTTTTAAAGAATCTTTTTTTCTATTTGGAAATAGTTTCTAGTTATCATTTAAGAGTTATAATTAAGTAGTGTTTAGAATTAGCAGTTTCAATTGCTTGGTCTCATTTATTTATATATGTTTTGGGATTGGTTTCTTATTAGAGAGTTGGAGTCACCTATTTGATTGTTTAATGAGTTGGTAAATATTTCCATTTTATCCAAGAAGAAGAGTATTTCATTATATATACACTTAGTAAAGAAGTGTCTAAGTAAAGTAGTTGATTCAATCACCTAAAAAGTATTTAAGAAGAATATTAGTTGGGTAGAAACACAAATTGCATTGGTACAATATCGCCTTAATGCTTTTGAAACTTTTTAGATTAAATATAATTGTAAATAAAAGATGGAAAATTTAAATAATTATGTATTTGGTGTGTGTTTGTACATTGCATATATGCATAATCATTCTTGGGTTGTTGGGTTGTTGGTCCATTAGTGTTGAGCATTACTTGTGATAATTTGATAGTTTAGTTTTTGTTTGATAGCTTATTTCTTGCATGTTCATGCTAGTAAGATTAGTTTAAGCACTTTTTAATGTATTGATTTCATCTCTAACAATTAGGAATTAAATAGGTAACTTGGAAGGGCAAGTTAAATTGAAATTGATTCACCAGGTCTTCGATGCGTCTCTAGTATTTGAACTTATTAGTGGATTATAAAATTTTAACTCAACTTTTAATAATGTGGGAAGAAATTGAAACCGATCTTAAGTCTATTTGAATCTTGGATTGTCCATCATTAATGACTTTAGATGCATTAATTGATTTTATATTCTAATTTAATGGGATAGAGAAATAATTAAGTATCAACTACATCTTTTGGGATTAAGATCACCAAACTTCTTGTCATGAAATCTTTCTAAATATTTGAACAATTTTCCTTAAGTAATGGCTACATTTGAATATGGTGTTTCTTTATTTGCCTTATTTCATGGATAATATACCTACTACCTAATTTTTACCCTCAGGCTCAATCAGGCAAAATATCATGTGAAAGGGATTCCATTAGGTCTGAATGCTTCAAACTAGGGAACATATCGGCATGAGAATGGCAGGGTCCCCCCGATCCATTTTTGAAATGTCTGTGTTGCCTATCGGTAAGACATTTTTGATGTCACAGCAATCGGGATCCATCTCCAGGCACAATTTGGTGTGATATTCTCTTTAGATTTTGCCAAGACCGAGGACATCGACATAAAGGCATGCCGAAGTAATGATGTCTCCCCGAAACGAAATAGAGCTCGGCGAAGGGCGAAAGGATTGGCAAGAGTCTCACCGAATAGTGGAGCCTCCAAAATCAAACGAGGCGGCATCGACAAAGGAAATAGAGCTCGGTGGGAGGTCTCATCGACAACTAAAGGTCACACCGACATGCCTGGCGCCTTTGGTGTGACACGAGGAGCTCACCAGGAAGTCTCGCCAAAAGCAAAGAGTCACCCCGATGGGAAGCAACTCGCTGAGAGTAAGTGATATCGCCCTAGTGTCTTACCGAAAATCGGTGGTCTCGCCGAAGAAATAGGAGCTCGGGGAGATGTCTTCCCGACTGGTGGAAGTCGCGGCAAAAGACAAGGAGATCTCGGTAGAAAGAGAGGACCTTGGTGTGAGGTCTGGGCGATAAGGAAAAGTCATGCCGATTGATGAAATAGGACCCTCGCCAAAGCAAAGCGCCTTGAGTATGATGTATTCCCGACCGGCAGGAGTCTCAGTGATAAAGAAGTCTCACCGACACACGGATGTCTCACCGACAACAGAGGGGCCTCACCAAGAGTTGAAGCCGTCGCCATGAGGTCCTGGCGACTTACCAAAGTCTTGCTAAAAGGAAGGAAGAGCTCGATAGAATAAAGTGCGTTCGAGGTGACATCAATCAACCCCTACCGAAGATGAGGAGCCTCAGCTAGATTTGATAGCTTCGGTGAAAGACGGAGGGATCGCCGTAATGTCTGGGCGAAGTCAAATGTGTCTCGCCAAAAGATAGAAGGAGCCCCGATATGTTTGCCTTTAGCGGGAGTCTCGCCGACAGAAAGGAGGGAGTTCGCCAAGACAAAATCAATGCGGCATAGGGTCTCGGTGACTAACGAGGGGTCTCAGGATCACTAAAAGATTCAACCATCGGCATAATGTCTTGCCGAAGGCCAGATGTCTCCTTGATAGCAAGATGGCTCTCGGCGGAGTGAAGTGAGCTCGGGCAGACAAAAGGAGTTCACCATGAGGTCTAGCCAGTAGGAGTCTCGCCAACAGCAGAAAGATTTTGTCAAGACCGAGGACATCGGCATAAAGTTATGTTGAAGTAGGGATGTCTCCCCGACAGGATGCAAAGTAGGTTCATTGCCGAGAGAATAAGGTCATCGCCAGGAGGTCTCGCCGAGTGTAGTGGGTCTCTCCGAAACTGATGCCTTCGCTAAGCATGGAATTTTTTCCATGATATCCCAGCAATAGAATTGTGTCTTGCCGATGGCCTCAGTGGTATCGGTGTGACTGATAGAGCTCGATATGAACTCTCATCGACTGTCACGTACTACGTCGATTGTTGCCAAATGATATAATCGCATCGGCAAGACACTTTCAGTGTCTCGCCGAGATGCAATTCTTTTCAAAAGGACTTTTGACCAGCTGCAAAGCCCATGTGGAAAACACTCGACCAACCAGGGGGAGCTGAGGCGAGCCATGGCAGAATAGAGAATGTCAACCCTAGATGAATGCCACGTGAATCAGAGTGAGCTCAAGGCATTCAAGGCATTCAGCCGAGTTGTTTCGAGCAAGACACGATGCCAGAATCAGAGTGAATGTGGGGGCTGCAGAAAGATCAAGAAAGTTTTCCCTTGAAGGCAATCTTTCACACCGACACACACAGCAAGGACACATAGGCTTCGGCATTAACTTCATCTAAAAGATCTTAGGATAGTTTTTCGAAGCTAGATATTTTGTAAGCCCTAAGGGGCTGACCTTACTTTTGTATATAAGGAATTTTTGCCTAGAGTTCGGGAGTTCTCCGGATGCTTTTCGAAAGTCTGTGACTTTTACAGTCCTCTCTCAGATTAGCAAAATTTTGTAACTCATTTTGGAGCATGTTATATAAAATTTGCCTTGATTACTATTGTTGTTTCATTTTTTGCCTTCTGGTTCTTGTGAAGTATTGTGCATTTTTAAGTGATTCATCAAGCTACTTAGTGAAATATTTCTTTTCCTTATAGCTTTGTTTCATGTTAGCATGCCTTTCTTTGCAAAAGTGGTATCATGTAGGTTATAAACTATGTTTACTCAATTGCACATGAGCTTTTAATTTGTGAAAGTCTATTTTTCCTTCTTAAAAGTGTGTGCATGTCGAACCTGTTTGTATGCATAATCCATAGAATCTTATTGTGCAGTCCCATATCCATCATCAGTTTTCAAGTGTAAATTGAGTATCTCATTTTTCTTATCAGCTCGGTGTATCACCTTAGGATTTAATTTTCATTTGTATGCTTTCCTTCTCCTTTTACCTTCACAGAATCAGTGGTTTTAGGTGGTACCCAAAGGAAGTCGGCCTTCTCTGGAGGTTGACCTCTGTCTATAAGTGACCCATAGCTTTGGAGGTCTTCCCATGTTACACTGAGGTGTTGAACATCAGGTTCAACAAGGGTGCAATTTCAGGTGATAACAATTTCTGGTACGCCTGGTGGGACAGTGAACTGCTCCTCAGTTCATATTTACACACTTTATTGCTGTTTGGTGTGTGCATAGTGGTTTCAGTCTTTTGGAAGCATTTTCTTTACATACCTGGCAACTCCGAGCAAATCTACTGGTTTCAACAAGTTCAGTGCTAGTATGTTTCAATTATAAGCTGAATATTCTAATTGTAGCATACATGTGAGTAGAGATGACAGATTTCCAGTTACCATGTATACCCTTTCAATTCATAAAAAATCCTGTCAACCATCACCCCTATCAGCATATATCAGACCAGTCCTGCTATTTAATCCCAAACCCAAACAGCAAAACACCTATCAACATGCTCAACATGCTTACCTCCCACCCACCCCTGCTCAGTCTTTGAATCCACATTTGGATGTCCAAAATCAGCTCCAAGAGTTTAATTATATAAAGAAAAACATGAATAACACAAAGGACATGTTGTTAGACATCGTAAGGCAGATGGAAGAGCTTAGGAGGCAGCAGGAGTATGATCAAAAACAAGAAGAGATGACCTATCAGGCCTACCTTCATGAGCAGGAGACTGATTGGAAACAAGAACAAGAAGTTTACCAAGCTCAGATAAGGAAGCAGGAATGGGAGGCCCAAAGGAGGCAATTTAAAGAGAGCCTTGCCCAGCAGCTGGCTGCAAAAGATGTAGAAATGAGGCTAAATTTTTCTAAACAAGAGGAGGTGCAGATGAGACAACAAGAGGGAGCCTCAAAGTACAAAATTCCAAGTTTTAGACAAGGTGAATCTAGCATGGATAGCTATGATGAAATTGCTAAGTTGGAGGAGCATGTGTTTTCAGTTCCAAGCTTCAAGTAGATTGTTTCTTCTCAAAGCTTGAAATTGATTGAAGATCTTCCTCAAGTGGAAGACACTTGCGAAATGGCAGTTTCAGAATAGTAGGGAGGCATCAAACCAACCAATGAGTTGCTGAACAATGTTCATCAGCAAGAAAATGAAGCATTAGACTTGGAAAAGGATAATGAAATTGAACTTGATACCATTCCCCAAGGCATGGGTTGTGATATTTTCAAGCATGCGATAACTAAGAAGGCTAATACTGAGCTTTCTAAAGAAGCATGCATAGTTATTATTGAAAGTTTTGTTCAACATTGGATGAAGACTCAGAAGTGGTTGATAGTCATGGTGAACTAGAACAACATGTTCATGAACTTGAACAAAGGTTGCAACATCAGGAGGAGCCTAATGAGCCTAATTTGCAAAGTCATAACTGGTTGGAGGAGCTTCCATTCTATTGTGCAGAGGAGCTTGAGGCTACATCATTGCTTGAATTGTTGGCCCCCTTTATTGAGGAAAACAAGCTTGAATCTGAATGTAACTCTTCCAGTGATGATGAGAATTATGAACAGCTTCCTTTCTGGTCTATAAAGGAGCCTGAGGTTAATGAATTGATTAAAGATGTGATGGAGGAAGCCATCTCATTGTTCTCCATTGAAGAAATAAGTGTTCATTTAGGAAAGCATGAACATACTGAAGAGGTTTCTATTCTTTCACCAATTCGGTCATAGGGGTTATACCTTTCCAGCTAGCAAGGTGGTAAAATGGCAGTTCAAGAGCAAGAGATCAAAGGAGGCTCAATTTTTTCCCTTACCAAAGGCTGTCCAATCAGATACCTAGCTCATATGGAGTCCAATACAACACCAAGGATGAATCTTACACCCAAGCATGAGGGTACTACTCAGGAGGAGCCCACTCAAGTTACCTTTCCACCTCAGAGTGGGAATGTTTACATTCCGTATGGAAAGGTTAGTAAACTTGAATATGTTTTGCAAGAGATCTTACAGCCATTCGTTGGAGTGTCATGCATACTTCATTTCTCTTTAGTTATTCTCCAGCATGGCAAACATTGTAAATTTTTGAGAAAGGGCAGTTATTTTACCCAACCTGTGAATGGTTTTGTTTGATCAGTTTCTCACTGGTTAGTATAGGGTAGGTTTAGATGCAATTTACTTTCCCTAAGTGTTGTTTCAACACATGTAAATAGTTTTATTCAGTTTTTCCCTGCTTTCAATAAGTTTCCAATGGATATGCCTAGGCTACTGGTCTTCATGTTTAGCAGGCAAACATCCAGCAAAGGTTGCCAGAAATGTTACCTAATTTTTACCCTCAGGCTCAATCAGGCAGAATATCATGTGACAGGGGTTCCATTAGGTCTGAATGCTTCAAACCAGGGAACATATTAGCATGAGAATGGGAGGGTCCCCCTGATCCATTTTTGAAATGTCTGTGTTGCCTATCGGTAAGACATTTTTGATGTCACAGCGATCGGGATCCATCTCTAGGCACAATTCGGCGTGACATTCTCTTTAGATTTTGCCGAGACCGAGGACATCGACATAAAGGCATGCCAAAGTAATGATGTCTCCCTGAAACGAAATAGAGCTCGGCGAAGGGCGAAAGGATCGGCAAGAGTCTCACCAAACAGTGGAGCCTCCAAAATCAAATGAGGCGGCATTGGCAAAGGAAATAAAGCTCAACGGGAGGTCTCATTGACAATTGAAGGTCATGCCGACATGCCTCATGCCTTCGGTGTAACACGACGAGCTCGCCAGGAAGTCTCGCCGAAAGTAGAAAGTCACCGTGACGGGAAGCAGCTCGCCGAGAGTAAGTGATATCGCCCTAGTGTCTTGCCGAAAATCAGTGGTCTCGTCGAAGAAATAGGAGCTCGGGGAGATGTCTTCCCAACTGGTGGAAGTCATGGCGAAAGACAAGGAGATCTTGGTAGAAAGAGAGGACCTCGGTGTGAGGTCTGGGAAATAAGGAAAAGTCATGCTGATTGATGAAATAGGACCCTTGCCAAAGCAAAGCACCTTGGGTATGATGTCTTCCCGACCGACAGGAGTCTCAACGATAAAGAAGTCTCACCGACACATGGATGTCTCACCGACAATAGAGGGGCCTCACCAAGAGTTGAAGCTGTCGCCATGAGGTCCTGGCGATTTACCAAAGTCTTGCCGAATGGAAGGAAGAGCTTGATAGAATAAAGTGTGTTTGGGGTGACATCAATCAACCCCTGCCGAAGATGAGGAGCCTCAGCTAGATTTGATAGCTTCAGCAAAAGATGAAGGGATCGCCGTAATGTTTGGGTGAAGTCAAATGTGTCTCGCTGAAAGATAGAAGGAGCCCCGATATGTTTGCCTTCGACGGGAGTCTCACCGACAGAAAGGAGGGAGTTCGCCAAGACAAAATCAATGAGGCATAGGGTCTTGGAAACTAACGAGGGATCTCAGGATCGCCGAAAGATTCAACCATCAGCATAATGTCTTGCCGAAGGCTAGATGTCTCCCCGATAGCAAGATGGCTCTCGGCGGAGTGAAGTGAGCTCGGGCAGACAATAGGAGTTCGCCATGAGGTCTGGCTGGTAGAAGGAGTCTCGCCAACAATAGAAAGATTTCACCGAGACCGAGGACATCGACATAAAGTTATGTCGAAGTAGGGATGTCTCCTCGACAGGATGTAAAGTAGGTTCATTGCCAAGAGAATGAGGTCATCACCAGGAGGTCTCGCCGAGTGTAGTGGGTCTCTCCGAAACTGATGCCTTCACTAAGCGTGGAGTTTTTGCCATGATATCCTAGTGACATAATTATGTCTTGCCGACAGCCTCAATGGTATTGGTATGACTGATAGAGCTCGATATGAACTCTCATCGACTGTCACATACTACGCCGATTGTTGCCAAATGATATAATCGCATCGGCAAGACACTTTCAGTTTCTCGCCAAGATACGATTCTTTTCAAAAGGACTTTTGACTAGCTGCAAAGCCCGCGTGGAAAATGCTCGACCAACCAGGGGGAGTTGAGGCAAGCCATGGCAGAATAGAGAATGTCAACCCTAGATGAATTCCACGCAAATCAGAGTGAGCTCAAGGCATTCAAGGCATTCAGCCGAGTTGTTTCGAGCAAGACACGATGCCAGAATCAGAGTGAATGCGGTGGTTGCAAGAAGATCAAGAAAGTTTTCCCCTGAAGGCAATCTTTCACACCGACACACACAGCAGGGACACACAGGCTTTGGCATTAACTTCATCTAAAAGATCTTAGGATAGTTTTTCGAAGCTAGATATTTTGTAAGCCCTAAGGGGCTGACCTTACTTTTGTATATAAGGCATTTTTTCCTAGAGTTTGGGAGTTCTCCAGATGCTTTTCGAAAGTCTATGACTTTTACAGTCCTCTCTCAGATTAGCAAAATTTTGTAACTCATTTTGGAGCATGTTATATAAAATTTACCTTGTTACTATTGATGTTTCATTTTTTTCCTTCTGGATTCTTTGATGTTTCATTTTTTTCCTTCTGGTTCTTGTGAAGTATTGTGCATTTTTAAGTGATTCATCAAGCTACTTAGTGAAATATTTCTTTTCCTTATAGCTTTGTTTCATGTTAGCATGCCTTTCTTTGCAAAAGTGGTATCATGTAGGTTATAAACTGTGTTTACTCAATTGCACATGAGCTTTTAATTTGTGAAAGTCTGTTTTTCCTTCTTAAAAGTGTGTGCATGTCGAACCTATTTGTATGCATAATCCATAGAATCTTGTTGTGTAGTCCCATATCCATCATCAATTTTCAAGTGTAAATTGAGTATCTCATTTTTCTTATCAGCTCGGTGTATCACCTTAGGATTTAATTTTCATTTGTATGCTTTCCTTCTCCTTTTACCTTGATAGAATCAGTGGTTTTAGGTGGTACCCAAAGGAAGCCGGCCTTCTCCAAAGGTTGACCTCTGTCTATAAGTGACCCACAGCTTTGGAGGTCTTCCCATGTTACACTGAGGTGTTGAACATCAGGTTCAACAAGGGTGCAATTTCAGGTGATAACAATACCTATATAGAATTCTTATTGCTTGATTAGCATGATTTTTAGCGTTATTGATTAAGAAGATGTCAAAAAGAGTAATGGGCACCATATCAATTGATGATGCTATTGTTGTGATTTTTAATCACAATAATATCTTCATTAGTTAGGAATTTTATGTGATATGAATATTAGCAATACTAACTTTATGGGTAACATTAATATTATATTGTTAGTTAGTGGTGAAATCTATTGTTGGCTAAGTAGCAATAATAGTAGATTTATATGTTGTTATGAATCATGATGTTAAGTAAGTTTAGAATTATATATGAAGGGTAATATTGAATATAGATATGTGGATGCCATTAATATTAACTTGGTACTTATGAGGAGGGTAATGAGGAATAAATATTAGTATTGAGTGTTAAAGGTAAGATTATTATGCTTATTACTTATCAAGAAATTAGTAGTGTCAATGTTAGTAATGTTACTAGATATAGATGTGAGAAGGGGGTGATAAGACTAAAGGTAGATATGATACTAATATAAGTGTTATCAGTTGTTGTGATTAGGTAGCTGTGTATTGTATAGGTGAATTTTTTTTGGGCATGACAACTCCATTCTGCTATATTTTCATTGATAGATTCTTATTTTGCTAAGAGTTATTGTGAGGAAGCCTTAGTGAGAAGAAATTGAGAGAGATTTGTTGCAAGTTGATTTAAGAGGGGGCCAAGCTTGAGATCCAGTGGGTCCATTAGAATAAATGATTAATAGGCATGGGATTCTATTCTCTTCATGTTTAATATTTTATCTCAAAGATTGATTGCCTTGTGTGTTTAAATTAGAAATTGCATAAGTTTGCTTGAAATAGAGTAATAATCTATTTGCTTGTAGGAAACAAAAATTCTAATTGATATGATTTTCTTGTAAGTGTTTATACTTACTCCATATTAAGGAGTGATTTATTATCATCTATAGTATTATATACTAGGATTGGTGAAATGGAAATAGCTAGTTAAGTTATTCTATGCAAAGATAATTTGTAGACTTAGAATCTCGTATGTTATACCTAGGATTTGAATATCCATTGAAGGAGGGGGTAACTTATGTTTTTGCTTATGTTTTGGTTGGTTGAGATATCATTGTGTTTTGGGAAAGGGAATAGGTTATTTCTTAGGTTAATGACTACCTATTGAAGGAAATTACCTATGCATAGTTTATAATGGCCTAAAGCCAAATTGAGCTAGAGTAGTGTATGTGAATAGGATGACTGTCACTCAAAGTATTGAGTGAGAATACTTTGGCCAAAGTAGTGTGATTTCCTTGGCTCCACTATCAATTCACTGTGATCCTTCTATGCATGCTAGTTCAGGATTGTACTGTCTACAAGTTCTAGTTATGTAGGGCACATCACTAAGCGCATAGTGGTTGTCGTTACAAGGTTACTCCACCAATCTCTTCATCCAAGGGTAGAGCCATCTATTAGATGATAGATGTACGAGGGACCGCATTTGAGTCTGTGGTTGGTGAAAAAGCGCTTGAGTGATGCTTCTCCTCCTCAACTGGCAACTAAGATTCAAAAGGGGATTCTTGGACCATTTATATCTATTGCTTTGAAGCTCGATTGAGCTATGTATGTACTTTGTATACATCCATTGAAAATATTTTAATGTGGAATATTATATTGGAAATGAAATCAAAATTTGAAATTTGTTATGTCATCTATGTTCATTTGTTATCTTTCAAAAAAGATTTTTTTTATAGCAATGGTTAAGATACATAGTTTATTTACTTGAAAGTGAAAACTTAGGAAATTTACTTGTGTGAACAATTGGCATGTTACAAGCTCGAAGAATATCAGTCAAATTACACCCTAAGGAATAAAGGTACGTTCTTTGTTGTAGGCTTACCTCACCCCCGAAAGAGTAATGAATTCAAATCTATAGAGGGGTCAAATAGGACATATCAAGGAAATGTATCATCTTGATACTCTTGGCTTTGTAAAAGAAAATAAACTCTTATGCCTCATGCCTCAACTATAAACTAGATGCGA
Organism: Sequoia sempervirens; assembly: GCA_007258455.2. Lineage (NCBI taxonomy): Eukaryota > Viridiplantae > Streptophyta > Pinopsida > Cupressales > Cupressaceae > Sequoia > Sequoia sempervirens. The sequence goes on from VDFB02358134.1 coordinate 51,018,375, forward strand.
TAAGTAACTTCTAGGAATGGTTTTATTCCCATGCACTACTTTGAATAATGTTTCAAAAAGACTTGGATTGGTTTCTAGATACAAGGTGTGTAATGACAACCATGAACACCAGAGATATGCATCAAGTACGTGAGCCACTTAAGTCTCTAAGCTATCCTGTGCAACTCATTATGTTCACATGAAGACTATGGCACATTATGACACTCATACCCCAGATTTGTACTATTTGATTTTGCTTTTGTACACTTTATATAGCCCATCAGTAAACATGCTTTTAGGGTTTCCTATGAGTTCTCCATTGCAGGATGTGTCTCATAAGCAAGCCCATATCTAATAAAGGGATGAAAAAAAAATACAAAGAGCCCAAAGTGTTTCTTGTCACCCAAGATTGTCAAAAAGAAACAGGGGGAGAGGATACACACTTGGCTTGCCAGTCATGGAAGACACAGAGGACAATTTATGACAATTATATTTTAAGCCCAAATGAAGTGTTATAGATAGCAATTCAGTTTAAAGAATCAAATTCAAATGTTAGAGAATTCAAAAACACACAAAAATGCTTGAAAATAAAAGGATATTTGAAGAAGGTGTTGCAAGCCAATTTATTTTCATCGAAATTAGATTTTTAAGCCCAAACAAAATTTTATAGATAGAAATTCAAGTTTTTAAAGCACCAAATTTCAAATGTTAGAGACTTCAAACACACATACAAATTCTTGAAAATAAAATGATCTTTGAAGAATATTTTGCAAGAAAATGTGTAAGTAGTTTAAGCCTTTTGAGAGTCTTGAACCATTTGTCGACCCTACAAGTAGATTGATTAGTAGTTCAATGAAAGATATGCCATCACCCTACAAGAGTTGCACCAAAAAAATCAGATAATATCAAAACAAAACAAACAACAATTGAGATAGGGTTAGGGTTAGGTAAAAAGTGAGAATCCAAGAAATTTTGACAAACTAAAATAAAAGCAAGAAACAAGATGATAGCAGCTCTCTCACCTACTATAGCGACTCTGTAACTGGTACGTCTATGGCTCTATTGATTAGAAAATAGTGATAGACAAATAGGATGATAGCAATTCTATCATAAACAATAACAACTCTACAACAAAATTTAGTTTAAAAACTCAATTAGAAACCTATCAAAAAAAATAACAAAAGCAATTAGTTTTGATGATAGCAACTAGTTTTTAGGATGACCACGACAAAAAAAAAGGGTGATAGCGGCCTGATTCTCAAATGAAAGCGGCTTTGTTCCTATACAAACTATCAAAAAAATGAAAGTGACTTTGTTCTTGCAATGGTGGCTATACGACAATTGCATTCAAATTTTATGACTATAGTGACCCAGTTGACAAAAGTGATTCCTGCAAAAGATGATAGCGACCTAGAACCTACAATTGATCACAAAACTTGATGAAAATTGTTAGATCTAATGCCTAGGTCCCACCGGGCATGCCAATTTATGTAAGGTGGAAATATGGATCAGGATTGGTATCAATGAAATAAAAAACAAAAGGATAAAACCCAACCTACTCATGAAATGCAATTTCCATAGCTATGGATTCAACAAAAAAGGTTAGCACAATCAAAGAGAAACACAAATGAATTCAAACTACACAATCTTACCATCCCATGTTGGAGTGTATTTATGTTGATCTTGATATGTGGGATTGCTTTTCAACACAAAGCCTCCATGATTTACAAAAGCTTGATAATGATGATGATGATGACCTAGAATGCAAGAGTGTTTGCTCAATTTTCTCAAGAATCACACTGTCATGACCTTTCCATGAATTCTCTAGATCAATTATGAGAGGGATGAGGGTTATTTTATAGATTTTTTAATTTCAGATGAACGATCTGGATGCAAAGATCAAAGATTAAGATCGATAGTCAATGTTTGTTGAGAGGAAATAGATTGATTAGTTAACTGACCTGATTAATCCAATCAAGGGAATTGATCGGATAAGGGTGCTACCATAATAGTGTGTCTCACTTTTGGGACGTGCTGAATTTTTCCTGAAATCACTATTTTTAGAAAAAGCTAATGATTTAAGTCTTGAGAGGCTCCAGATAAAGGCTTTTAATTGAGGAGGGATGGATAATACCCTCTTAGATCAAACCCCCTTGGATAGAACCCCTCTAGTATTAAATCATACCCTCCTTCACACCTATCAAAATGTTGGCAAAAAAACACTTTTTCTTTACTTTTTGAGGGATTAAATAACATCAATTAAAAATTATATTTTGCAAGATTGTAGCCCTCGAAACAAGCTTTCCAACAAGTATATTTTTGATATATTTTCATTTTATCATGTATTTAATTTTTAATTTTTACTAAACATAAGTTTTTCACTAAACATTAAGCTCTTTGTTGTGTAGAGGTGGAAAAATAGTAAACCATTGTAAAAAAAAATAAAAAAATACTCATTCCCTAGGTATTGATTTCTTTGTCTCACCCCAAAAAGAAAAATTGTATTTCGATAAATACACAACAAGTTAGCTTGTATGACACACATGTATGTCCAAATTATAGTTAAAGTGACTTCAAAAATTAATTTAAAATAAAATATTCAATACAAAATTATGAAAAAATATCATTTCCCTAGAAATTGGTGTTGAGAATCTATATTTCAAAAATTAGAATTTAATCCTTTATAGAAAAAAAGTTATGTTGTACGACACAAACGTTACTTTCTGAAAATGTCATTTTCTATTTAAAACTAGTTATTAAAGGAGATGTTTAAAGATTCATTATTTATTTTAAAAAAAATTAAAAAAAAAATATTTAGAATCTACACACAAATTTCCACAAACCACTAGTTCACATCATCTTCAAATTCTTAATAGTTTATCTATTGTAGGTCTCATAAGATGAAGATTCAATTAAAAATATTGATGTAAATGCCCATCTTGGGGAAAAAGTGAAACATAGTATTGTGATTTCACCCATAATCAATGGAAATTTGATATCTTTATTAGTGGGATTGGAGTAATTGATGGAATTAGCAAATTAGATTGAGTAATCAACGAACGTGATTTGATCAATCTAAATGTGTGAGGATAATTAATTAAATATAATTAATTAATCTTGAGAGGAATGTGCAAGATAAAATTGATTTAATAAATAAAAGTTTATAATTTATTAATCGACCATGTTGAGTGAATAAGTAACGTTAGAGACATAATTAAATAATTAATGTTTATTTAATTAATCAGGAGGAATAAGGTTAAATCAGTGATGATATAGTGAATTAATTAAACAATTCAAGATTATTTAATTAATAGAGGAAAATAGGGTTAAATGATGGAAATTATGCGAAATACAATAATGCTAATGAAAGTGATGCCAATAATGGAAAATGTCATTCAGGATGTGTGATATGCGTTAAGCCATTTTTACATGTCTACACAATGCATACAAACATCATTCAACTTGACCATGTACATACAAATTTCAAAAATTAAGATCTAACTATGTAATTTTAATACATGTACATACTAAAAAATAAACTTAAAACGTACACAAAAAGCTCATTTATGTCTAAGGCATGCAAATGAAAAAACAAATAATTGTTAATGTGACGTGAAATCTCATTAAAAATTACATTAAATTAGGAGAAATTATGATGGCTTAAGGGGTTGTGATAGGATTGCTTGAGGGGATCTATGAATCAAGGTATTAGGACAAAATGATGGCTTAAGGGGATAAAATTTGGTGAAGTTGCCCAAGGCAACCAAATTTCATTAAGTTAAATATATACTATTTTTTAAAATGTACATTTAGGAGGTAATTAATAACATATGATGGCTTAAGGGGTCCTAAGTAACGTTTTAAGGGGATCTATGGCTTAACTGTCCTAGGAAAAAATGATGGCTTTAGGGTTTAGGGTTTAGGGTTTAGGATAATAAGATGACTTAAGGGGATCTATGAATTAAGGTCCTAGAACAAAATGATGGCTTAAGGGGATAAAATTTGGTGAAGTTGGCCAAGACAACCAAATTTCATTAAGTTAAATAGATTCTATATTTTTTTTTATAAGTAAACACTTTTGACTGGAGCTATGAACTAGTGAGGCCACATTTGGGGGACCTCATCCCCAAATTTCCTTTTGCTTCCTCACCTCATCCACCATCTTGCTCCTCTTTCCTCTGATGCCACTCCTCTCCTCTCCTCTTCTCTCCTCTCCACCTCCTCACTTCTTCTCCTCACTTCTTCTTTTTGTCCCTCCTCCTTTCTCCTCACTAGCTCCTCCACGCTCTGCTCCACGCTTTGCTCCACCTCACTCCTCCTTCCATCCTCCCTCTTGCTCCTGTGGCTCTCCCAACCGTCTCCTCAACCTGTCGACCCCCTCAACTTCCTTCCACCGTGCTCCTCTAGCTTTGCCTCTGTCCCCTGCTGCTACCTCTCGTAGATATCCATGATCTCCACACCTCCCTTTCCTTCTCCTTTGACTCTTGCTCACCTATAGTTGCCTACTGTTGCCACATCACCTCCAATTATTGGTCCTCCTCTTTATATCGGGCCTATCTCCTTGTACAAAGTCTTCACTCCTCCATCGGTAGCCTTCCACCAACCTCTACCCACATTCTACCACGATCGCTGAACACGTATCCTCCTTGCACCTTCCTACCATCTTGACCTCGCAGCCATGCCCTCTGTCCTCCTTTGTCCTTCACCTGTTGTCCGACCAACAATCAACCACCCATACCACTATGGGATTCAAACTCCTGATGCAGTGTATCATGCTACCTTGCAACAACCGTTGCACTACGAGGTCAACCCCAAATATATACTATTTTTAAAATATACATTTAGGAGGTAATTAATATCATATGATGGCTTAAGGGGTCCTAAGTAACGTTTTAATGGGATCTATGGCTTAGCTATCCTAGGAAAAAATGATGGCTTTAGGGTTTAGGGATTAGGGTAATAAAATGGCTCAAGGGGATCTATGAATTAAGGTCCTAGGACAAAATGATGGCTTAAGGGGATACAATTTGGTGAAGTTTCCCAAGGCAACCAGATTTCATTAAGTTAAATATATACTATTTTTTAAAATGTACATTTAGGAGGTAATTAATGACATATGATGGCTTAAGGGGTCCTAAATATAGTTTTAAGGGGATCTATGGCTTAACTGTCCTAAGACAAAATGATAGCTTTAGGGTTTAGGGTTTAGAGTAATAAGATGGCTTAAGGGGATCTATGAATTAACGTCCTAGGACAAAATGATGGCTTAAGGGGATAAAATTTGGTGAAGTTTCCCAAGGCAACCCAAATTCATTAAGTTAAATATATACTATTTTTTAAAATGTACATTTAGGAGGTAATTAATAACATATGATGGCTTAAGGGGTCCTAAGTAATGTTTTAAGGGGATCTATGGCTTACTTTCCTAGGACAAAATGATGGCTTAAGGGGATAAATTTGGTGAAGTTTCCCAAGGAAACCAAATTTCATTAAGTTAAATATATACTATTTGAAAATATACATTTAGGAGGTAATTAATAACATATGATGGCTTAAAGGGTCCTAAGTAAAATTTTAAGGGGATCTATGGCTCAACTTTCCTAGGGAAAAATGATGGATTTAGGGCTTAGGGTTTAGTGTTTAGGGTTTAGGGTAATAAGATGGCTTAAGGGGATCTATGAATTAAGCTCCTAGGACAAAATGATGGCTTAAGGGGATAAAATTTGGTGAAGTTTCCCAAGGAAACCAAATTTCATTAAGTTACATACACTATATTTTAAAATGTACATCTAGGAGGTAATTAATAACATATGATGGCCTCCACAAACATGATCTCATTTTTCATAAGCTAAGATTGTTCACTCTTAGTAAATGAATGACTTCCTCACATTTTATATTATGTTAAAAAATGGGCCCATATTTGAATCAAACTTAAGCTTTAATGGACCAGGGATGTAATGAAAACATCTATATTAAGGAATTTTTTGGATGTCGTCAAAGTTGACTATTAAATTGTAACCACAATTTGAACTTAATGTCAAAGAATTTGACAATGTGTTCAATGAAATTTATGGTTTTAAATTACTTTACCTATCACTTTGGGATCCATCACACCTAATATTATGTTCTATGTAATGTATAGTGCTACATTCTCCCTATATTAGCCCACTTTTGATAATTTAGGATAGTCTCTATGGTCTACCCTTGAATTTATAGAAATGCCTATATTTAGAGAAAATCAAAATGTGTCTTGACAAGTTGTTGGAGCTAGATCTTAAAATGGTTATTGAAGCCTTGATTAGTATTGGTAATTTCTATTCCTTCCCTAATCCTCTTCAAAGTCTACGAATAAAAGGAGTGGAAGGAAATGTGAAGTATAATGCCCTAATTTTTAGATATAACAAGATATTGATGCAAGTGCATAAGCTAGCATGGAATCATATGTGACACTATGGAGAGGGAAGGTTCATCCTCCCCTTCCATGAAAATTCTCTCTTTAAATGTTTGAGGCCTTAACACCCCTAACAAGAGGAAGGTGGTTTTTAAATTCCCCATATCTTCCCTTACATATGTGGTTATTTTGTAGGAAACTAGGTTGTTTGATGAGTATACTTTTGGTCTTCTTTCTTTAATGGGAAGGCTCCAGTCTATAGTTTAGTCTACTACTCAATGAATCTAGCGGTCTTTGTATTATACAACATTTATGTAGGAGTGCATCCCTAGGAAATGTGGTCATCTTGCATCATTTTAGAAAAGTGATCATAGTTTAGTTATTTATTTTTTATTAGTTTATAGTTACCAATTTGTGGTAGAGAAATTTATTTCATTTCACCATAATTTGAAATTGGCTTTTTCAATTTTGAGCATAGCTTGAGTTAGTGTTAAGAATGTCATGTTAATGTTTGAAGTGATTTGGATGAGGAAAATATTATAAATTCTTGAGAGTGTTTATGGGTGTAAAATTTTGTTCATTTATATTTTTTTCTATTTTGTAAAGTTATTGAGAGTTCATGCCAAAAAAAGAATATTTATTGGTTTGAATCCAAATTGATTGATTCGATCAAATTTTAGGTGAACCTTGTGAGTTTTTTAAACCTAAATCATAAAGGAGGTCTAAGGATTACTCTGGTACAAAAAACTATATGTATGCTAATATATTAGAGAGTAGGTGTTTGTGCATACATATTTAAAACATAAAGCAATGCAAATGATTTTTTTTCATTTTGAAATAGTTGCATAAAATGTAAAACATAAAGCAATGCAAATGAAATATTTCCATTTTGAAATAGTTGCATGCAGATTTAAAACACAAAGCAATGTAGATTAAACCCTAAACCCTACACATTGCAAATGGAAATAGTTTAAGATCATTTTGCTTGATTTTAGGTAATTTTTTTGGTTTTGAAAGGTAAATTTTTTTGTTTGATTTCAATTTATGGTTGATTTAATGTTTGATTTTAATTTAGGGTTGATATTTTTTGTTTGATTTCAATGTAGGGTGTCATTAAACTTTGCAGGAAGATTCAAATGAAAAAACCTCAATAAAAATACAAACACACAAAAAAAACCTAAATTCATAGCTAATAACCAAAAAATGAAAAAAATGGAAAGAAATGGAAGGAAGACTTACTTGGTAGCCACCAGTCATTTTTGCTCACCTAGGATCTTGATTGCTCATAGTGAAAATGAGTTCATTATCATTTAAAAAAAAAAAAAAACTTCTACAAAATGGGATCCCATTTTTTACAAATTGGGATCCTATTTTGTAAAGTCAGGCTTGGGACACCGAAACAAAATGGGATCCCATTTTTTAAAAATCGCAACCCCGTTTTAATTTTAGGCTCGAGACCTCAAAGCTAAACGAGATCCCACTTTCTAAAAAATAGGATCTCGATTCATTGAACCCGATTTCAAGATTTTTTTCTAAGGCCAAAACTTCCACCTTAAGTGGACTTAACTTCGTGCTTTCACCCCATACCTTATCTATATTTGCATCTACCTTGATACTTTCTATTATACTCAACCATTTATTATTCCCATACATGTACTTACTTCAATCCATTAATTTATCTCCTTGATATTACAACCTACATGTCCATGTCAATCCTACATGGGCAAGAATGATCTTGCACTTGTGGATTTCTCCCCTAAAGCTCAAAATTTTAAATCCAAAATTTATCTCCCACTTTTTTCTCACCTAGAGCCAACTAAACACACAATTATGCAATTTATTTCTTTGTGCTTGCATTTAAAGGCAATCGATTGCATTCAATATGGGTGAACTCACAATAGTGAGTCCCAATTATGCGCCACATATTTTTGAATTCAGATGGAGATGACAATTGAAAATCACATTCATTCGAAGGTATTTGTTTGAATGAAGATGAGTCAAAAAGTACCTTTGTTCAAAGGTGTAAAACCTTTGAACGAATGTAATTTCCAAAAATGGAAAAAGGGGATATTTGTTTGAAGGTCCCTCCTTTTATGAAAATTACCCTCATTCGATGGTTTTTTTTCCAAAGAAATTCATGGAAATAGAACACCTTCAAACAAAAGTACCTTTAATCGAAACAAAATTCCTTTAATACCTTCATTTAAAGGTACTTTCATTCGAAGATTCCTTTGAATGAAGGCCCTAAAAGTGATCTTTCCACCTTATGCCTCAAAATTTTCTCAAATATTTTTGTTTCCAACTTTGTGTTGGACCAACAAATGGAATGAATATGACAAGATAATTTGGGAAGTTCATAGCACTTGAAGTAAGCTTTCCAATGAGTTCAACAAGCATAATATTAAATATATTTAATTTGATTATTATATTTATTTTTTATTTTCTAATGAAGATAGGTTTTTAGCAGTTATGAACGTCTCTATTCCACACACATGAAAAAATAGTAAAATAGATAAACATTTTTTTGAAAAATATCTATGCACTAGGTATTGATGTTCTTATTTCAATAAAAATAAGAAGAGAAGTTAATTTAAACAAATACAAAATATTTTATACATTATCAAAGTAACCTATGTTTGAATTATAGTTAATTTCACTTCAAAAAGTTACAAAAAAAATTATGCAACAAAAATTATGAAGAAAAATATCCATGCACTAAATCAGTGTTACAAATCTATATTTAAAAATTTATAATTTTATACTTTCTACAAATAAAGTTATGCTTTCTCGAAGTAACACCACTTTTTAAAATTATTGTTAACTATAAAAAATAGGTTATTAAAAGTTAAATAAAAAAATCACAAATTATTTCTTGAAATATATATATTTATAATCTACAACAAAATCTCAAAAATCATTTACATCATCTTCATATTTTTAACACTTTGGTTGCTATGGATGTAAAAAAGTGAAAAATTGGTGAAAATTTCCAATTTCAATATCTTGTTTTGGCCAAAAAGTGGGACACACTATTGTGGGATTACCCATATCATAATAAAAAAACATTGAATACCATTTACATTTAAGAAAAAAGTGTGGTATTAACATTTTGTTTAGAGCACTTTAAAATAATCTACTTTTACATCATATCACTATCGTGCATTTGTGTGATTAAACATTGTTGTCTTTGATCATGGATGGGCATGACCATAGAGCTAGTCTTTTCTAGAGTTAACCTAGGAATACTTGTTCCCTAGTGATTTGAAAACCCTCTAAAAATATTCTTAAATATCACTACTCCTTATAACAACTTAAATACCACTATATTAAGTAAACTACGAAACAAAGGTGCACATGTTGTGGGATTGGATCTATGTGTTAGAGGTCAAATCCTAATCCACGAGAATAATCTAGATCCACAATTGACCTAAAAAGAAACACAAATATTGTACATAATCAAAGACAACACAAAAATAAAAAAATTCAATTCCACACTTGGACAATCCAAAATCTAAAATTTTAAATCATCCATATTCATTTCTAGAGCTAATTATATTTGTCCTCCATATTTAATTAATTTATAACATTTATTGTTCAATTTATCACCTCCCACGATGGAAATCAATTAATTTAAGTTGATGTATGTTTGTGTGTAAGCATCTCATTGGCCTAGACTAGATTAAGATATAGGAAACTTTACGTAGGTTCTATTTCATCAAATTTTTGTATTTTGCGTACCCTTCTTTCTAACCCGTGATATAAGCAAATATCTGATCTGAAATCTTGATTGATTTAAAAAAAACGAAAAGAAAAAAAAAGCTGTACCTGTCGCTAAAAAAAATTCAATCCAAACCGTTGGGAGTCGATTTTCAATGATTGTGTACCATCCATCTCCAATGGTCAACATGTGGTGGGCTCGACCGATTCCCTCTCAATTACGTAAGAGAAAGAAGCAAACAAAAATTCCATAACCCCTCCAGATAAAATAACAACCCATCGAAAGGGATGTTGAATCTGCCTCTTGGCCCATCTGAAAGGGATCTTCCAAGAATGTTGAATCTGCCTCTTGGCCTCACTAGATGGGCAAGGGGTTTAATTGTCTATTGGAAACAATAGGTTGTCAGTAGAAGACTACAGCAATAGTGGTCCTTATAAATCAGGATATTAGCAAAAAAAAATTAGAATTAAGATTTGCAAGCATGGAGGAAGAACAAATTAACAATCCATTGAGGGAAAGGCTTCTACCTATAGAAGAAGAGAGACGAGCTTCTTCTGTATCTGTATCTCTGCCTGCAAGGTTGAAACAGAATTTGAGATGCAAAAGAGTTTGGACTGAGGTGAGTGGATCACTTGGCGACCTGGGCATATTTGTTCCAATAGTCATTGCACTCACTCTTGTCAATGGCCTTGATCTGGGTACCACTCTAATCTTCACAGGAATCTACAATATAATCACAGGGCTAATATGGGGAATCCCGATGCCTGTTCAGCCAATGAAATCCATTGCTGCGGTGGCCATAAGCGAGGGGGAGCATCTCACCATTCCACAGATTATGGCAGCAGGCATCTGCACCGCTGGAACACTCTTTTTATTGGGTGTTACAGGTTTAATGGGAGTTATTTACCGTTGGCTTCCTCTGCCTGTAGTTAGAGGTGTGCAGTTATCACAGGGGCTGGCCTTTACCTTCACCGCAGTTAAGTATATTAGTAAGAATCAGAATTTTGTTACAGGTAAGTCAGAGGGAGACAGAGCTTGGGTTGGGTGGGATGGGCTTATTTTGGCACTTGTGGGTTTCTGTTTCATTGTCATGGTGACAGGTTCTGGTGATGAGAGGCAAGAAAATCTGGTTGGGGATGAGGATAGGGATTCCGATAGAGAAAGAAAAAGACCCAATAGATATCTGAGAATGGTAAGTGGTATTCCCTCTGCTCTGATTGTTTTCTTGGTTGGGATCGTTATTGCTATTTGGAGACAGCCTGACATTCTAAAACAGTTGACTCTAGGTCCGTCAAAACTCCATGTAGTTAGCATTTCTAGAAATGATTGGAAAGTAGGGTTCCTGAGGGCAGCAATACCCCAAATACCTTTGTCCGTACTGAATTCTGTTATAGCAGTCTGCAAGTTGTCTCATGATCTATTTCCACTTAAGGAGGTGACTGCAACTTCTGTTTCTGCTAGTGTGGGAGTGATGAACTTGGTGGGGTGTTGGTTTGGGGCGATGCCTGTATGCCATGGTGCAGGAGGGCTTGCTGGCCAGTATCGATTTGGGGCAAGAAGTGGGGCTTCTGTGGTGTTTCTGGGCACTGCTAAGATGGTCTTGGGTTTGTTACTGGGCAGCTCCCTTGTAAAACTCCTCACCCAGTTCCCAATTGGTTTACTGGGTGTGTTACTGCTCTTTTCGGGAATAGAATTGGCCATGGCTTCTCGTGACATGAATTCCAAGCAGGATTCTTTTGTGATGCTCACGTGCGCGGCTGTCTCGCTCACTGGATCCAGCGCAGCTCTTGGCTTTGGATGCGGGATTGTCCTATATATTTTGCTAAAGCTCAGGCAGTTGAATTAAGATGATGACATTGAGCTTTTCCAATCCAGCAGAAGAAAACCCTCAGAAACAATCTCCCAGGCTCTCAAAAACAATAGCCTAGTGCAATGTTATTTTTACTTTCACCAAAGTTTATGTATGTGTTTATCATAGGCATAGTAATACCTTTAGAAGATCCACTGAGAGCCAAAGCCACCAAGAGACAGGGCATCATGAATTGCAAGGTAGTTTGTCAGTCTCCACTACAACTCACTAGTACCACACAACTGACTGATTAAACACTTTACAATTGAACCTTAAGGTAATCTCCAGAACAGGGCTAGCATATATAATGAATAATGATTTTCTGTAGTTGCAATATAAAATTTTATCATATCTTTGAATTATTTTGTAGATGCGGAGATTTTTGGATATCAGAAGACATCATATGGTATGCTGAATACTACCTAGGAAAAGCTGAATCTTTTCAAACATGTTTATCATATTCAGTTAGTTTAGTTTTCAAAAGTCTAGCAGCCATATTTTGAGCAACACCAACATTTTATTTCGTGGATAGTATTTAAATAATTTTTTTGGTTCCTCTCCAAATTTCTGTTCAATACATCAAAATTTGACCTATGAATTCAATGGCTCTACGAAAATTCACCACCAACAATTCACTGCCAACAAATTCACCTCCAACAATTCATAGCCAACAATTCGTCGCCATGACAAATTCATCTCGTGGAAAATTCACTGCCAACAATTCACCAAAAATTCATGGCGGTGAATTTTCCATGAGATGAATTTGTCATGGCGATGAATTGTTGGAGGTGAATTTGCCTGAAGCCAAATTCAAGACGAGCATCTTAACTTCCAGCAGAATATCCACCGTAGCAACCTCAGTTTGAGATTGCTTTCATTACTATGTATTTTTCTCTCCTTTCATCAATTGGTGAATCCTCTGGCTTTGCTTCGTCTTTGGATTTTGCTATTTATTTTTCAGCATTGACTGAATAGTATTGCAAAATGGAGTCAATTCATGTTTGCACTTGGCATTGAAAAGAATGACGATTGATCTAAGTTGAAGATCCTTTAAGTTTTCTCTGCCTGTATGATAAAAAAATGATTTGCCATGTACTTCTGATCCTTTAATTTCAGACGTCCCTATTCGACAGAAGGTATTAACCAGCCAAAGTTTCAAGTGGACCATTTCTATCTGTGTTTTTTCTCTAGCATTTATATGTGCAGAAATACTGTAAAAGCTGAATACATTCTGTACAGTATTTGCTTATGAATAACTGGCATAGAGAGCCTGTGAGATTGATTCAGTCTGTGAGGTTATCTGGATGAGTTTTTCATTGCTCTCGACTCCAAGTCATTAAGATTATTGATTTTAGGTGACATTAAATCTCTATTCTGTAGGATTGTTCATTATAATCTTTTTTTTGAAAAAATGAAAAGTACTACACTCACCATCTTGACTGGAGTGTAAAATATAGCATTTGGTTCTGAGCTTTGCAAGAAGCTTGAAGGCACTTGGACTCAAGATGATGAGCATTGAAAAGGTGATAAGCTTGCTGGTCATCACAACACACAAAACCAAGTGATGCGTAATAGCTGTTTGATTAGCTGTCCTGGTACACCACTCAGCTAATCCAAAAGAGTACAAATATTTAAAAAAGGAAACCCATGAACAAAAAACTGACATATCCCATTTATTATGGCCTGCCAGTTTTCTTGGTTCCTCTTCATCTTTTTCCTTATAAAGATGTCAACATGGAAGATTTTGTAGACAAAACTGCTTAGGATGATTTATTTTCTAATATGCTTGATAGCAAAACAGGAGTCAAACTGAAGATGTTGACAACCACTGCAAATTATTTGAGATTCTATGGGATCAGGTTAAGTCTTTCTTCAGTTTGCCTGGACAGAATCCTTGTGAAGAGTGCCAGCAACCTCTTCCTAGTAGAACATGTGATCAAATTAAGAAAGATCTGTAACTGTGTTTTTGTTGAAATCCTAAACATAAGATGATAAAAAGAATGCATTTTCCTTTTCATCAGTAGGAGTCAACCAAGAGCAAGTTGGTGAGAGGGATTGTGCAACTTCAAAGTAAGAATCAAGTAAGAAAGTTGACTGTAAGATCAAGATGAGCTGCACAATTATCAAATGCTAAGCAGTGGTGACAGGGAGGCAAAGTTGTGGTAGAAATTTTTCTGATTTGGTCTTTTTTATGTTAAGGATTCTTGCCCGTCCCATACTGACAACTCATTATTCAACTTGGAATATATTGAAAAATCTAAATCACGTATGCAATTGCAGGTTGAGATGCAGAAAGCATCCACAGCCTTAAGTATTAAGGCCATTCATATTAGTAGTCTATTAGAAAGGTGGCATTTTAGTGTTAAATACCATTCTCAATGCATCTGCATACAATGGCTTATACCATCCTTTTATGGGTGTGAAAAAATTAAGAGACATTCGTCAGAAAGTTGTTTCCTTTATTAATTTAACCAATTGAAAATTCACAATAACAAATCGAATATTGTGAGGTGAACACAGAGTATGGTTCAGCTGAGGAGCTTCTGGAAAAAACTGTGTTTGATATTTGTAGTGTTCGGTTTCATTCCCAATCCATTTGCATACACAATGGTTTGTACTATCCTGTTAAACTTAAGAGATATTTGCCAGAAAGTTGTTTCCATTATCAATTTAACTCATTAAAAATCCATGATACAAAATTGAATATTGTGAGGTGAGCACAGAATTTTGTTCAGCTGAGAGCTTCTGGAAAACATTAAACTGTAACAGAAATAAAGTTTTCACAGTTAATGAGATTCACTTGAGGAGCTTCTGGAAAAAGCTGTGTTTGATTTTTGATGCATAGACCCGCTCTGATTATCCATGGACATAAATATAAATTTTCTTTCTCTCTGTAATGTCTAACAAATGTCTTTTATGGAATGACTGCACAAAATCTTAAAACCAAACTCTTCAATAGACATCAAATTTTCAGAGTCAATGAGATTTACTTGAGGTGCTTCTGGAAAAAACTGTGTTTGATTTTTGCATCTGTGATAAGTTTCATTGTGGAAAACTTGGATTTTGTCTTTGAACCATTTCGCATTGTGCTTGCAATAAGTACCTGCACAATTCACACGAATCCCCATCTCTCGAACAAGTATCCTAGTGATTGAAGCAGCATGAGTTGCATCACCAAAAATGACTGTTTCTTTGCCTGTCAAATTCTGACAATGAATAGATCTTGAAAACCAAGCAGCTTGGGAAACAATCGAGTTTGTCTGTTGATATAAGGTTCATAATACACTCTCTTACTTGATGAACTAAGATCCAAGGTATTCACATTTTTGTGAATGTGGCAGATGCACTCTGCCTAGATATGTAAGCCATCCCATATTCTTTATTTAAATACATTACTGCCATTAAGCCCACTTCACGATAAGAAATTAAATTGAACCAAGCTTTTTAGTATTTTTTTTAAGATCTTCTACAGATCCTCCTTCAGGAATTATTTGATTAATTTTTGATGTCCATCAAACACATCTTTTTCTAGAAAAGTGAATCTCATGGACTGTGAAAACTTGATGTCTATTACAGAGTTTGGTGTTAAATTTTATTATTTTTGTGCAGTCATTCCATAAAAGACATTTGTTAGACATTACAGAAAGAAAGAAAAAATATTAATGTCCATGGATAATCAGAGCTCAAGTGAAACTTATGAACTGTGAAAAGTTAATGCCTATTACAGAATTTGGTGTTAAATTTTTGTGCATTCTTTTTATAAAAAACATTTGTCAGGCATTACAGAAATAAAAAATATTTATAATAAATTTTAATGTCCATGAAAAATCAGAGTAGGTCAATGAGATTTGAAAGGCCAACAATTTGCAGTAGCTAATCATAACTACAAAAGACATTCTATTAATGAAAAATACCAAAACATTTTTACATTGATTCAGAGAACAAATCAGGATAAACAGTTAGAGTGCTATTAAAAAACTGATTGTGCTTGCAACTGCAATTTTTTGAACTGGGCATGCACTTTCACAGTTTCTTCCTAAAGAAATCAAATTTCAAGCTATGAAAATTATCAATCCATCGACTTCTATAAATTGAAGGCTAAGCCTTGCTTTGCCTTGAATCCACCACAGAGGTGTTCAATATAGATTATTATTGTTCAAGGCTTTGGTGTGTGACGAAGTAGAAGAGTGTTATGTGGAACTGTAAGAAGAAGAGGGCTTAAAACTGAAACGAAACCTTATATTTGAAACAAATTCTTATTGAAAGAATAGTCGTCCAAAGACTCCAAACTACTTATAGAACATTGCTATCTTATGATGTTAGGAAGATATAAGCAATACCATGGATATTTTGAAGTTTAGCTCAGTATACAATACAACGGATATTTTAATTCTGAGGTATGAATTAGGTTTGTTTTTCACAGCATGGTTGGTAAAGATAAGTGATTACATGCCTCTACATATTGCAATAATTACCTCGAGTAAATATAGTAGAAATTTTGTTTTTAATTTGTGCTAAAATGTTCCTGTTTGTAGATCCTTCATGGTAGATAATTCCCAGCCAGTGGTTGATGGGGTTCTGTCTCGTGGGATCTAGGTGGCATCCCCAATGTCTTGGATGTCTGGAGGACTTGTAGGGGACATTCCTCTTTCTAAGACTGGACAGGGTGCTGAAAAACATAAAAGTAACTTTCTAAGGAAAGAAATAAATGCCCTAAAAAGCTTAAAGGGGGGGGGATTGTAATCGTAAATTCAGCACGCTGTATCTACATTTTAAATTTTCAGCTTCTTTTAGTTTGTTTAAGTTATTTTTAATAGCCATTCCCCTGCCGTCCTGAGAGATTGAGGAAAATTTTGCTGTTCCCATAATCATGCCTCCCTATCTCCACATCTCCCTGTACCTCCATCCCAGAAACTTGGAGAAAAACTGTTCCAGTATATTACTATATCATGTGATTAAACCAAAGCAGAAGCCTTGCAGGCCATGTACTTGTGTAGTAAAGGTGACCCTCCTTGTATTAATTATTGTTGTAGAGTTTATGTTTACTGGAAGACACTAACACCAGAAGAACGTTTATATGGTGGAGGCAAGAACATTCACTGTTTTAGGCAAAGTCCTTTATCAAGCTCTCTTTAGGTGAAGGAATTTGGAGCCCTCATCAATACTATTTAATAGTCGGGCTAATTGAGCATTAATGATTTACAAGACCATTGAGCTAGCAATAAAACACTATAAGTATTGCATGAGAAAGAGGGTTTTCTTTCTTTTGGAATTTACTTTTTGTAGAGGGAGCTAAACCTTTCCTGTGACTAAGATATGGACGGAGGAGAACCTGAACAAGGACTCGATCAAACGTGCATTAGAAAGGTAATCACTTAAGACTCCAGAGATAGGACAGTTGGGGATTGTGAGAATGCATTTGAAGGTATAGATAGTAGTCCCATTAGTTAGTACAAGTATTGAGGGAGAACAGTTTTTGTAGAATGTTTTTCTAAGGTTCATTAAAGCACATTTTGTATCACTGGACAAAAAGATTTACTCATCAGGATGTCTTCCTATAGAGAGGGAGAGCGGGATGCGCCACAAACCAAAAAAGGTGTTTTTTCTTGAGATAATGGAAGCAGGGGTTTCAAGGAGCTTGACTCCCAAAAAAAGAACTGTAGCACAGGAAAATTCCGGGATTAACAATATAAAGCGTAAATCAAACTAAACCCAAGCTAATAAAGAAGAACAATGGAAGATAAAACATGCATAAACAAAAATCTCACCAAACATACATGCAATTCCATGATTTACCTCCACTACCCTTCTCCATTTTATAGTAGTATAGTACTTGCCCTCATATTTTAATTAAGTATGCAAATATGGCCTCATGACAATGATATCAGCAAAATATTGAAGATTTCTAAAGTTGCTTCCAAAACTCATTAATTTTGTATTGAAGATAATTAGACGATCAAGATTAAAAGATGTGACATGCAATAGGGTTAGGGTTAAATTAGTGTAAGTAATAAAGCTTGAATGGTGGAGATTAAATTAAAAAGTAATTTAATCAATGATGGAGATTGGTTGAGACACAGAGGGATAAGGATTGCATGTAGAAGATAATATTGACATCGATAAAACTGTTTGATCTTGTTTAGATAACGAAGTGATTAGCACAGAAAGACTGTTTGTTAGAGAAAACTAGATATTATCTCAATGATAAAATTTTATCTAGACTTAAGTGATAAATGACTAATTAGATAACAAAGAGATTATCTAATTATAGAGAAATATGATACAGATAAATCCTTTTGAATTAAATGATTTCCATTCAACATTCAAGATTTTGGGATTACATTAAACAAATAAAGATTTATTTAATATTAGAAAGAAAAAGTTAAGGAATAATTAAATAATTAAAGCGATTATTTAATTATAGTTGAAAGTGTCGTAGAAATTAATTAAATAATAGTTTATTTAATTTTAGAAAAAAAATAGATTAAATTTTAGAATGATTTAATTAACCAAAGAAGAATAAATGTAAGAATGATTTAATTAAATAATTAAAGTTATTTAATTAATAGAGGACACATGACTTTAGAAAATAATTAAATAATTAACATTATTTAATTATGAAAAATAAAGGTGAAAGAATTATGAAGTAGTTAAGGGTCGCAGGCCTATAACAATTTTTAGTGTCTACATTTTGCCCCTCTTTGATACAATGCAGTTTATCGCGTTGTGTCAAAGAAAATTTGTCAAAACATGCCCTAGTGACAACATAATAGGGTTATGCCTCCTCAAGAGGAGATGCGGGTTCAAAGAATACAAATGTGCTCTCGAAATGGATACGAGGACTAGAATATGGACAAAAAGGATAGCAGAACATAGATAAGGGTGGTGAAGATGCAGAATAGAAGAAATGTTAGAGCGGAAAAAATGAATAGTAGCATAGAAGACACAGATGTTAGCATGGAAGATATAGATGTTAGTATATTAGAATGACTTCAATATTTTGCCAAATCATAATAGGCCTTGCATTAATCATCATTGGGCGTTAAATGATACAAATAGATAACAAACACCATGATATGAGATAGACCAAGGCGTGCAAGGTTATCACCTGTTACAAATAGACAGTCGTAGACAAGGAATGTCCTAACTCATACTAAGAGCAAAATTGCCCCAGTCTTTTTGTTAAGACAAACCACATACAACAATCAAATAAAAGACGAGTCTTGAGACATAATCGCTCCTCTAAATCCTTTGTGGGACATCCTTAAGGAAGCTAGTAACGTGACTCAAAGACAAAATAATAAAAACAATTGACAAACAGTAGTTAAAGAAGAAAAAAAGTCTCGAGACATCCTTGCTTTTCTAAATTCTTCATGGGACATCCTCGAGGAAGCTAGTAGCGGACTCAACGACAAAGCCAAATGAAAAGATAAGACAAAACAAGCCATAATGTCAATAGTCAGTAAGAATATTTGCGAAAATTTGATCTGTTTGTTGTTTAATTGTCTAGGGGATTGACATCATGATTGTTTGATAAAGCCTAGTTTCAAGAATGACACATATCCTATAAGACGTCGAGTCTAGTTTCGATCATGTGACCACCTATATAAGGCAATCATGAAGCTTGACCAAATGACAATGTTTTTCAGGAAGGATACATCCTATATAAGACATAGGTTGATTGTTTTGGTTATTTGAGTGTTTCAACAATTTGTTTGGTTTGACTTGATGACCTTATTGACTTGATTGTCTTGTTGATGTGTGACTTGTCTTGATTTTTTGACAATTGTTTGTGTTTGATGACAATGTTCGACTTATTTTGATTGACATGACGAACCCTAAAGGACTGACCTAGTGCGGCCTCGGGGGCTCATCGATTGATGGCCTTGCCTATGTTATACACGCTGAGACCTCATAGTTCGACATGACTGTTGACTTTCTTTTATTGACAAAAGACTGAGTCATGATTTCATTGTTTATTTGACAAACCTAAAGGATTGACTTAATGCCTCGGGTGTGCATCGACAGATGGCCTTGCCTACTGATAAAATACTGAGTCATGATTTCATTGTTTATTTGACAAACCTAAAGGACTGACTTAATGCCTTGGGTGTGCATCGACAGATGGCCTTGCCTACGTCCAGTCGCAGAGGCAACGTAGTTCGACAAGGACAAAGACTAACTGACATGATTGACTTTGACTCTTTTTTTGGGTTTTTGAAAAATATTTGGATGTTTTTTTGGGTTTTTGACATGTTTTTGATTTTTTTGTCTTTTTGAAGTTTTATGATGTTTTTTGGATTTTTTTAAGACATTTTGTGATTTTTAAGGATTTTTTTTTATGGTTTTACGTCGTTAGAACAACCACTGTAAGAACCAAATGACGTAAGTCAAGTGCTTGCCTCCAGTCAGGTATAAGACCAATTTATTATGAATAAGATGGAATGGGGATGCGAAGTGTGCTCGATGTCAATCGTTCCAAGTTATGGAAAGGACAACCATTTATTATGGGTGATATGAAAAGGATAAATGGTAAGGTGCGTGGATAGGAAAGATAGGTGATATGATAAAGAAGTTAGATTGAAATGATGGTAGACAAAGGAGCAGAATCATCTACGCATGGTGCCTATTTTCTAGGTTTTCACCATGGTACTCATCCAAAGTGCCACCGAAGTGGTTTTCACTATTGGATGAATTATTTCTCTTTACTATTTTTTTGATTTTTCAATTTTTTTAATATTACTAAGACACCTATTTGTTGGGTTTTCATCTAGGTAACGATTTTTTTTTTGTTGTATTTTTTATTAAGACAAGGCTCTCAGAAGGTGTGTAGAATCAATATGTCCTGACAATGCCTTGACCTTGTTTAAATGATTGTGCTTGGCAAAAAGACCTGATTTGGATACAAAATGTAAGTGGAAAATATGATGGATAATAGAAGTGGCAGATGAATGAGGCTTCAAACGAAAAGGCATTTGGGCTATCGATGAGCTAGAGTACGTTAAGGGGTCATCATCAATGACACATTGAAAGACATCGCCAATGAAGGTGGGATGATATGATGAATATGTGAACATGGATGAGTGGAATGGAATATATGGTATGAGTGAGAGTGACGTGGATAGAGACCTTGGATCAACAAGCTCTTTTCTTGACCTTTGTCCTTGATAGATGCCCCCAATGATTTTTGATGGAGAGGCATACTTGGAGATTGAATTTTGCTTACTTTCACTTTTGACTTTTATTTTTGATTTGTCCGATAGCTTTTTATTTTGGCTAGAGGGCTTGTCTTGACATTCTTGCTCATTCTTGACTTTTATTTGTGATTGGTCCAATAGCTTTTTATGGTGGCTAGAGGAATTGTCTTGATATTCTTTTATTTTCATTGTGTCTCTTGATTTTTGATCTCCTTTTAAAGATAGGTGATTCATTAGAGATTTTCCTTTATTCTTTTCTTGAGCTTTGACAATTTGAGCCATGTCTCCGATGCTGATGGACGTAAATGAGATGGATGAAATAGGCGAAGTGATAGAAATGTCTAGTGGACAAACGAGAGTGGCAATGTCATCAATATAATCTTTGGGACTATCTTTTTCTGTATTGCTAACACCAAAGGAAGCTTGCACATCCTTAACGACTTGGCAAGGTGACTTGGTAGAGGCGACAACAGGAGATACATATCCTAACATAGGGTAGGTGGGATGGAAGGATGATGATTGGATATCCTTAGCGGGGTCATGATCAAAGAGTGGATTATCATATCTATCTTGGTCGAACACGGGGTTGTCATGGACATGAAAAGTTTGTGCAAAAGTGGATATGGTGAAGGTAGATGTCATATCAGGATCCCAAGAGGTGTCGATCCAAGCACAATAATCTATTTGAGTATCTTTTGAAATTGTCTTGACATCATTGTTGGAAATTGAAGTCTTCGAGCAACAGTAGCATTGTCATTTATCTGCAACTTATCCATACAATATTCTCCACATCCCATATCATGGACTTGGACTTTGATGTTTGATGGTATGGTAGATGGAGTGGATGCTTTAGTTAATGAAGATGGATCAATGTAATGCGATGAAATGGAAGACGAGGCATCATTATTGACAAACACTTGTCGTTGGGGTATTCTACATAGGTTAGTGCATTATGGGAAAGGATCAAGATCACCATCTATCATGATCTCGGTGCCATTGTATGGAAATTTAAGGCATTGATGGTAAGTAGAAGGGATGGCCTTCATAGCATGTATCCATGGTCTGCCTAGTAAAAAATTATATGGGAGAACAAGATCCAAGACTTGGAAATTGGTATTTATAACCGCAGGACCAATTCTAATTGGAAGCATTACAACTCCTTTAGATGACTGTTCATCATCATATGCCTTAATGAAAATGCTCTTAGTAGTGTCCACACATGCCTCTGAGAAGCCTAATGCCTTAACTAGTTTGAAGGTCCAAATATTCAACCCTGCTCCTCCGTCTACCAAGACTCATCTAACTTTTGTTTTATGGACAAGAACTTTGAGGTGCAAAGGGTCATTGTGGTCGATAGAAATTTGCACTAGGGTCTTCCCCAATTGGTCAAGTAAATTGTATTGAGGCTTGGAGGACTATGGTTGTTGCTGTGGCGGAGGGCCTTGGATGATTACCTTAGTTTGATGAGTGTTGACAAAACATTTGAGAGTTTTCTTTATGGTAATAGTGTTGATATGTCCACCGGCAACTCGAATGTGATTTATGATGGTGTTGAGGTTATATTCATATTTGACATTAGCATAGTTGGACAGATTATTATTGGTCTTATTTCCCGAATTGGAGGCTTTTCCTTTTCCATGGTCATGTAATGGATCAGTAAAGACCTTGTGATCATTGTTTGAGGATGGTTGTTTCTGTCCATTAACTTCAATAGTTCCGTTTTCCACAAGATCCTGTATAATGTTTTTCAACTATCGACATTGTGGTAGACTGTGTCCCTTAGTTTGGTGGAAATCGTAAAAAGTATTGTCATCCCACCAAGAGGGTTAAATTGTCTAGGATCATATTGTTTTGGCTTAGGAAGTTGTATGAGGTTGTGTTGTATCAATTATTTAAAGACTGATTCAATTGGCTCCCCTAGGGGAGTGAATTTTCATTTTGGGAACTTCCTTTGCAGTCGTGGTTGTTGCCTATTTTGGAAAACATTGGTAGTTTGGTCGACATTGTTGGGTGTGTTGTTAAAGGGGTTGTGTCCTCAAAATGTAATGACTAGTCTTGCGTGTAGGGTTTTGGCATTGATAATGCCATCATTGGTTACAATCTTGTTTCAGGATGAATATTTGTTCTTGTCATTAGGGTTGCTTTGAACATTTGGATTTCTATTAGACATGTTGATTTCACCTTTTTCAATGAGATCCTTTTCAAGTATGATACCCTTTTCTACTATTTCCACAAAAGAAGTGCAGCAATGTACTCTTAGGTCACTTCTCAATTTTGAGTTAAGGTTTTCTACCTAAATATGGTGACCTTTTTCTTTTTGAGTATTTCAACAGGGCATCAACTAGCTAGACTCCATCTCCAGAAGAAGGTGATAAAGTTGTCTCCTTCATCTTGTGTGGTGTGACATAAGGTTGCTATTGTGATTTCATTGTCAATGTTAAAGGCAAAATGTTCAATAAATTTTTCAGCATGTTCACCCCATGTCCTTATTCCATATGGAAGTTGAGAAAACCATTCAAGTGCTATTCTAACAAGGCTTTGCGAAAAAAAGTCTCATGGGATATGTGGGGTCATATGCAATGTCTATGTACATCGTGGAAAATTCCCTTATATGTTCAATAGGATTACACTTCCCATTATACTCGGGCAAGTTTGGTATAACATATCCATGTGGGGAGGGTGTTATGTATAAAGCTTTGTCAAAGGGAAATGGACATAAGTCTTTTGTTGAAAAAGTCTTTTTGCTAGACATGGTCATATTGTCCATTTCTTGTTGAAGGGCTTGCATTTGTGTTTGTAGAACATCCACTTGTGTTAATGACGTGTTAGTTGTATTGTTGGGGTTTATGTAAGTGTTTTGAAACCCAACGTTATGTGACGAATTTTGGTTCAGTGTATGAATGAAGGATGGATTTTGGTTGGGATTGTGAGAGAATAAGTTTTGGTTTGATGTTGGTTGATTGGGAACATGAACGTTTTGCAAAGGATTGGGCTGGTTCCCAAATTGTATGAGAGGTATGTGTCCCGTTTGTGAAACCCCTATTTGTGGAATGACACTAGTGGTGTTGATGTTTGGTATAGCATTTGTCATGTTTATGCTAACTTTAAGCCTTTTGCTTCTAGTATTGGTGCTGAAGGGATTTGACGATGATGCCCCTATGGTAAAATTAAGGCCTTGTGTCATGCTCGATGTACCAGATGGTGATGTATGTACTGTTGTAACACTTTGGGTAGGTACTCCAAATGGTATGGCTGTAGTTACTTGAGGGATAGAGCCACTAGAAGTTGTCGTGTTTTTCCCTTGGGTAGATGAAATTTGCAATGTATGAATGTCAAATCCAAGAGGTAATGTGGCACCTTCTATTAATAATTTTGCTAAATATCATTGGGGATCTTGTGCCAAGTATTCATCTACAAAAGAGGAAAATTCTGGATCTTGGGTAGCAGTTTCTAAGTCTTCAACTACAACACGTCCTTGTTGGTCTCTAGTGACAAATTTTTCCAATAAGGTTTTGTGTGGTCTTCATGTCCCTTGTGGGGGGTTTGAAAATGGATTGATAAAGTCTTGTGGGTCAGCCATATTTTCTCTTTGTTTCCTTTTTGACCTTGCTTCAACCATGTAAGATATGCTCAAAATGCAAATGATACTGAACTATGTCTATGAATGATATGATTTTAGTCTATGTTTTTGGATTTTTTTTTTTTAGATATAAGGAATGAATGCTAATGCAACTATGTTTTTGGTCTTTTTATTTTGGAAAATAAGGAATGTTAAATGTAATGTGCTAATTAATGTCTAAATGATGGTGTCCTAAAATGACTATGTCTAAATATGCAAAAGTGTAGGCAAGCTTTTAAAGGTAATCAACTTTGGGAGATTTGAGAAGAGGTTACTAATCATCCAAAGTTTAGCCAATGCTTCAATTTAGTTTGTCAAAGGACCTTTTGTAAGACCAAGACCAAGAGACAAAGTGAGTTCCCAAATTGGACTGACAAGCTAGAAAAGACTCACCAAGATGACAAAAGACAACAAGTGTGACAAGTGATTTGGTCCAATGACAATTTTCCTTGAAGGAAAGGTTTATCCAAAGTATGGAAAGTTGGCCTATTTTAAAATCTGCAAAGGTGTTTGTCCTAAAAGTCTGATTGATCTGAAGATAACAAGGACTCCTAAAATGTAACTAAGGTTTGCAATTGGTATGTCTATTGCTATAGCTAAATGATACTAAAAGGTGCAGTAATGAAAAGTTGAATAAATCTTTCTAGTTTTCTGTTAAGAGATCACTGTGAAAGGATAATTAGAGACATGTTTTGACTATTTGACCTTAGATTGTGATAGTGGAATTTGTTTTTCTGATTGTTAGGCAATTGCGGTTAAGATTTAACAGATGCATCATTTTATAGTCGGTTGCGGTTTATGGTATCATATATGATTTACAGTAGCAGATGTAGTTCTTAATACCAAATGTGGTTCTCAATAATAGATGTGGTTCATAATAGTAGATGCGGTTCTTAATAGCATATGCGGTTCACAGTAAATAGGATCTGCTTTTGCTATAATTTTGGAAAATTTTACGAGTTTGTTTTAGTCCGAATTTGATCAATTTTTGGCAAAATAGAAGACAGTCAGAAAACACTTTGTTTTGGTTTGGCTTTGATGTAAACATGTTTGATTTCAAAAAGACAAGTACGATCCTATGGTTGGCTAGGACAATATTTGTTGAGTTCCCACTTGGATATCTCTAGCCGCACTTATTCAGAGTGGATGACTTAGGATCTTGGTAGCATAGGCTCCCCCTTATAGTGCACTCACTCCTCAGGCTTACCAAGATCCAAATTCCCGCATGAACAAGGAATTTCTCATCTCTACTAAGAACCACGAATATGTGGGACAACTTCAGAGGTTCGACCTCCTACACCAACAAATAGAAGGATTTTGGCAATCTAAACAAATGGTTTTTAATTAGGACACCTGTTCAAGTGGCTATACATGAGGCAAGATTAGTTCCGATAAGGAGGTTTCCCAGCTTATAGAGGTTACGCTCTTATAGGTTTTAACGTACCATGCAGGTACTGAGATAATCACTTGTCTGTACAACACATCCACACTTGTAATGCTAAGTTTTCGATTAGCATTCACATTTATATATTGGTCAGGAGTAGCTTGGCTTTAGCTCATTGCTGGTTTGAGTCGCCTTGGGGTGAGTACTTTTTCCCACCAAGGTAGGCCCTCTAGAGTTAATAACATTTTCTCTTACACCCAAGATTGCACAAGTGCGCAAGGGGAGAGAATACTCTTGTTATTAAACCAGGATCTAATCTAAACAAAAGTGTTAAAATCACCAAGCACAGTAAGCAATTGTTTATTTTAGGCACCAAACGAAATGTGATCTAAGCTATACAGACAATCAATTTCAAAATCCATTCTTCAACAAATGTCCTGCATCAGATTTCATTAGTAGTTTCAATTTTAGCCTTCGACAAATGAGAGTTTTAGTTGTAGATCTTGGCCAAACAAAGCTGCAAAATAAAAATTAAATTTATCTTTCCACATGCTGTCAACAGATTATCAGTAACTAGAAAATCCTAACCTACTGAACCGAAAATGCAGAAAATTGAAAATTACTTACAAAAATTTAAAAACAAACCCAAAGCCAGGCAGTTGCATTGTGGAATGACAGATGTAGTGCAGAGGATGGATCATATGTGTTGTAGAAATATCAATTGTGGCTGACGGGATGGAAGTTGCGGTGTAGTACAATGGATGCGGCTCGTGTTGTTGGCAGTTGTGGCGAAAAATACTTGTAGGTGCATCACTTTGTCTTGGTGATTGTGTTGAATTGTACAAAAAACCTGCAAAACACAGAAAGCCGTATGAAATATGTAAAAAATTGTCCTTGGTGTCGGGTTCACCAGATGTAGCATAGGGAAAATTATAGGATTAACAATACAAAGTATAAATTAAACTAAACCCAAGCTAATAATGAAGAACAATGGAAGATGAAACATGCATAAATGAAAGATTTCTCCAAACACACATGCAATTCCATGATTCACCTCCATTACCCTTTTCCATTTAGTTGTAGTATAGTACTTTCCCTCATATTTTAATTAAGTATGCAAATATGGCCTCATGACAATGATATCAACAAAATATTGAAGATTTCTAAAGTTTCTTCCAAAACTTATCATATTTCAAGAGGAGTAAAAATGGTAGAGATAAAGCCATTTTATAGAAGATGTAATTTTTGAATGACAGGTTGAGATTGAGAAATAATTAATCGACAATCAAGATTAAAAGATGTGACATGCAATAGGGTTAGGGATAAATTAGTGTAAGTAATAAAGCCTAAATGGTGGAGATTGAATTTAAAAGTAATTTAATCAATGGAGATTGGTTGAGACACAGAGGGATAAGGATTGCATGTAGAAGATAAGATTGACATAGATAAAACTGTCTGATCTTGTCTAGATAATGAAGTGATCAACACAAAAAGACTATTCGTTAGAGAAAATCAAATATTATCTCACCAAATAACTGAATGATCAAATTTTATCTAGACTTAAGTGATAAATGACTAATTAGATAACAAAGAGATTATCTAATTATAGAGGAATATGATACAGATAAATCCTTTTGAATTAAATGATTTCCATTCAACATTCAAAATTTTGGGATTACATTAAATAAATAAAGATTTATTTAGTATTAGAGAGAAAACGTTAAGGAATAATTAAATAATTAAAGCGATTATTTAATTATAGTTGAAAGTGTCA
This sequence comes from Sequoia sempervirens, assembly GCA_007258455.2. Classification (NCBI taxonomy): domain Eukaryota; kingdom Viridiplantae; phylum Streptophyta; class Pinopsida; order Cupressales; family Cupressaceae; genus Sequoia; species Sequoia sempervirens. The sequence goes on from VDFB02358134.1 coordinate 51,046,286, forward strand.
TAGAAATTAATTAAATAATAGTTTATTTAATTTTAGAAAGAAGATAGATTAAATTAGTGACGTAATTAAATAAATAATATTTATTTAATTAACCAAGGAAGAATAAAGTTAAGAATGATTTAATTAAATAATTAAAGTTATTTAATTAATAGAGGACATATGACTTTAGAAAATAATTAAATAATTAACATTATTTTGTTATGAAAAATGAAGAAAGAATTATGAAGCAGTTAAGGGTCGCAGGCCTAGGACAATTTTTAGTGTCTACAAGAACCATGCCAAATAACACCGTGCCTATTTCAAAACAATGATTAAAAACCACTGGAAGTTTGTTTGCATATCTAATGGTGTCTTACTCTTGCTAACACTTGAAAACACATACCCAAGTGCATTACAGTTGTTAATTGCCAAAGAAAATGAGAAATAAGGAATGATTGTTATTGCTAAAAAATGGCTTGTTCCATATTTTTAACACTTTAAGGACTTGGTAATTTTATATGGCCAAAAAATATTTGAAGAGGATCGTGGTCAAATGTAGATGGCTTTGCTATGACTGAAATTGGGTGACTTTATTCTTAGCTCAATAGTTTTTCTTCTATGAAATATTATCAACAATCTCACAGTCATATTGATTTTTTGCTGCCATATTCTATGGTCCTGCATTTTCTTCCATTCTATCTTGTTTCTATTTTTATATTTAGAATGAATTTTGCTCAATGATTAAGATACTTGGCCCATTGACTTTGGAACTCAAGTGACTTAATTCGATAGATGCCAAAGTACTATAAGTTGACCTTACTTGGAATCCCATGTTGGATGCCTCTACAGACATGGGAAGACAAGTGAAACTAGTTTATCTTGATCGTGGGTTCATACTAAGCAAGTAACTTTCAAACTTTAACATGAAATCAATGATTGGATGACACACCTCAGCCCAAGAATGAATCTAAGGGATCGATGAATCTAATTCTCCCTGATACATCAATGGTAAGAAATTTACCTTGACAAAATTGCATAGAATGATAAGGAATGGAATTTAGACTTTGATTGTGATTGAATCTAACCATTCCACCTCCCTTGAGAATATATAAATTTTGGATAATTATTAGAGACATAAACATTATTTAGGCTTTGGTCCTTAAGAATGAGGTTTACTATTTTTTCAAGTAATCTCCAAATTACATGGCCTTAGCATTTAAGTTTTAGGGACAGTCCCTACGCTTTAAATCAAGTTTGTAATTAAATTAACCTGTTATGCTCAACAAATCACATTATATTGGCTCAAATCTTACTAGTTAAACCAAACAAGTAATACAATATTATCTTATCATAAGGATATGAAAACCATAGGAATAAGGATTAGATTTTCCAAAATTTATCAAGATATCTAGAATATGCAAATACAAATTCTTATACATTTTCAATTCTAAGTTTTTCTAATACATGAGAAAATTGGGTTCGCTTCTATATCTACTATCATTCAGTTAAATTTAGATAATTCCAATACTTTATTGATCACACATTACAAAAAACCACACAAATCTTTTTTGTTTTGTCTTTTTGGTACTATAGGGGTATCCTTGCACCCAGCTTAGTGGCCCAACAACCCATACCTTAGATACGTTAGGCGAGCTAGGGTGAGACTAGTCCCCTACGGGTGAGATCCCCCGCTCACAAGAAGTCCCACCTCTTAAACCTGGGAGTAGAGTCGAAATCGAGACCAATGGGGAGCAAACCCATGGCCCAAGACAACTCTACTACCCGTCCGGGCTAACAAACCACACAAATCTTAAAGGCTATTCTTTTGAAAAACATTTGCCATCTCCTTGATTAAGGATAATTTGAAGATTGTCCCTTTCAAGTTACGTAAATTTAGATAATTTCACTACTCATTGACCACACATTATAACAATCCACACAAATCCTAAAGACCATTCTTCTTGACAACATTTTCCATCACCTCTTTGATTAACAATAATTTGAATATTATCCCTATTAGGTCAACAAGTTAGGTCATTTCTTGCTACACAACTTTAATGTGCTTGTCGAGTATGAGCATTTCACCAATATCTATTTGTAGTCACACTTAGCAATAATGAGTAAAGAGTTTAGTCATGTAATTAGGCTAATTATGACATGAATTTATGGATAAAAATCATTCATCTTTGTCACAACCAAAAGCAAATATAATTTCTAACTAGAAGAACATGCATTACACATTTATCATTAGAGTGCAAATGACTTGATTAGAGACCATGTAGACCTATTTTTCCACCCAACCACCCTCACATAGTGGTATTTGTTTCATGGGGTATTAGTGAGGTGTTTGACTCTTGGAGCATTCATACTAGTTCATCAATACACATTCTTTATCAACCTAGTTTATGATGGAGGCATCCGCCACTTAAACTAAGACCAACGTTTATTGGTCACAATGGACATTTACACATTTGTGTACATGGAAACATGCAAACATATGCAGACACACATCCACATATATAGTTGTAAGAGAGGGGGACCAACCATGTTCAAGGCCCAAATTCATGGAGAGCCAAGATCGGAAGGCTGCCCTAACTTACCTCAACTTAAAGGGGTGTTAGGAGATGCAGGATGAGAATGATAAGGACTATAAGGCCCTTTGATCACTTTGCAAACCCGAAAAAATCAGAATAGGGCTACGCGAGCTGGTTTTCGGGTTCAACACCATGCCTTAGGAAGCTCTCTTCTCAAGGATGAAAGTGTGGTTCCGGGATGATAGCGCGACATGTTGGCATCTCTCAGGTGCACTAGTGTCTGTATGACCAGAGGACTAAAGAGACAAAGTCAAACATAAGAAACTAGACTAACGACCTAGCTAATTACTTCCAAAGGGCCAAAACAAAGCTATGAAGTAGGCAAGATATGAATGAATATGATAAAGTAAATACACAAGAGTTAAGGTGGCAAGAATAATCTCACAAAGGTACTCATTTGCCAGCTAGCTCCAAGTAGCATGTCCACCTACACACAATAAAGAGGAAAATTGTTGGGTGGCTGTATGGAGGCTTGGATCAGATAGTGATAATGGAGAAATATATGATAAAGAAACAAATAAAGAAAAGAACAAAAAAGCACTAAAAAAATAGTAGGGTGCTACCCACCAAATCATAGAGGAGAGGAGTATAAAGCTTACCACCTCCACCAAGATCTCACTAGCTAATGGAGGAGAAAATGAGAGAACTCAAGCCTTTGCTGCAATGGTGTTTGTTCCACACTTGCTCTACAGAGTTGACAGAGTGTTGTTGCTGCTGCTATGGAGTGCAAGGTGTTGCTTGAAGGATGAAAGTTAATGCTAGAATGCTTGGAAAGTGTGCTAAAAGGTGTGAAGAGATGAACTAAATGCTTAGAAGATGTGTAGAGGATGAAATGGAAGAATGAATAGTGAATTTGAAGGAGAGAATGAAGAAAACAACCATATTTGGGTCGGTTAGTCGAAGGGGGTGTTACAAATTGACCTCCAATGGGAAGTGTAACGCCTCTGCAGGCTCCAAATGCAAGAATATGCCAGGGATGTAAGTGCACCACACAGATTCTTGTGCACCATGCGGGCGTGCTAAAGTAAAGAAGGGAAAAAGGGGAATTTGCATAAGGGGTGCAAATTCACTCCTATACATTTTCCCCCCACTTTAGTGAGCATGAATATTGATGAGTGCTTCAGTAAAGTAGATCGAAGAAGTAGTAGAGTTAGAAATGTATACTTAAACTGTCGAGGAAGTAGACCACGATCTGGTGAACTCGAGAGTGTAGGACAAGCAAATGAATTCATAGCCCCGCAGAACTATGAAGTTGAAGAATGAAAGCATCTTATAGGCCCATAGAACTGCAAGGAGGAAACCCCCAAGATATCTCACATGAAGGAAGCCAACAGAAGTAAGCACCTTACAGGCTTGTAGACCTACAAGGAAGGTGTCCCCCAAGATCTCTTACATGGAGGATACCTAGAAAAGTGTCTTACAGGTTCGCAGACTTGCAAGGAAGCATCACCCAAGATCACTCACATGGAGGAATCTAGGAAAGCACCTCATAGGCGTATAAACCTACAAGGAAGGTGTCCTTCAAGATCTCTCACATGAAGGAAACCCAAGAAAAAGTGCCCTATAGACCCGTAGACCTACAGGGGAGCCACCCCCAAGATCTCTCACATGGAGGAAGCTCAAAGGAAACACCCTACAAGCTCGAAGACCTACAGGGAGGTATCCCCCAAGATCTCTCACATGGAGGAAACCTAGGAAAGCAGACTTTGCAAAGTCAAAAAGCAGCTTTACAGGCACACCTGTAAAGCAACATGTTTACCCATAGATAGAACATGTCAGAAAGTGGCCACATAGAAAAGTAAGCGAACAATCGCTAAGATCATAAAAAAAGTGGAAAAATTTCAAAGGGGTCCCTCATGAACCTTGACATGAAGAAGGGGTCCACTCAAGGGGCGCGCTATTTGAAAGTAGGTGTTTTCTTCTTCGAATCGATTCATCATCAAGGAATCCTTTTGAAAGATGTTCACTTATCAAGGAATGCGAAAGGAAGAATATGCCCCCATGCGAGGGGAAGATCAAAGCTATTCCCACTTTGGAGGAAGATTCCCAAGTTCTTTCTTTATGAACTTGTGATGAAGGAAACACGTTCCATTAGGTTTTCAAGTCGAGAATGCGATTATTTAAAAGTTTGTGAAGATTCTCAAGAAAAGATTCATTAGCAATGAATGTGTTTTTTGAAAATCAAAATGTTGAAGAAGAGGCGTTGTCACACATGAGAGGGACAACTCAAGCAAAGAAGAGAGAAAGATAAAAGAAAAGAAAAAGAGAAAAGTAAACACTAACAAAGGGCATAGGGGTAGCTTGATATTTCATGGTCATAACTGCTCATAAATATATATGTATAGTAATAGTATATAAAATGAACTGTCATGAACCCCCTACTATATTAGACCATGTGAGGAATGCATAAGAAGACAAAGTAAAAATAAAAAATTGGGTCAACATGGAAGGGAAGCCTAAATGCCCCCAATGCTTTGCATCGTCCCCAATTTATCAAAAATCAAGTCACAAACATGGAAGAATGATGATACAAATAGAAGAAGGTTTACGACACAAAAACCACACTTGTATCCAAGCACCAATAGGGGTGACAAGGGTCATCTAGACACACATAGCACGATCATGGGGGAACACATCAAAACACAAACACACATACATCTATTCTAAAGATAAAGAAGGGGCCTCCTCCTAACATTGATCGAACTAGAGGTCATCCGCTTCCCACTCTAGATTGTTGCAAGGGGAAGGAGGATGAGCCTGCAGTGGTGGAATGTTAAGAGGGGTGTTCAAACCTCCTGCAACAAGGGCTAAGGAAGAAGGCCCCGCAAGGTCCTCTCCACTGAGCCCTTGTGGAGCTAAGGTTAGTGATTTCACGAAGATTGCCGACAAGGCCAAAACCTCATCTAGAGAGTGAAACATGCACTTCATAGGAGTGCCATGTTTCACTTCAATGGATGGGGAAGGTTGCACCTAAGATTCACCACTAGGCTCACTAAGTGTTTGGGAGTGGTGACAAACTTAGGGGAAGTCGGGACTGGTTTTGTCACTAGGACATAACAAGTCAATGTGGGACCACCTTTCGGAGAAGGTGGATTCCTCTTACGTCCTCCATTGCTGGAAGGACCACTTTCTACCTTCTACTTTGTTAGAGGAGGAGAAGTCCCCATAGATGAGGCAAGAAGTGTAGAGGAAGAGGAAGAGGAAGAGGAAAGAACCATATTAGATACGACCAAGGTGTTCATCATATCTACGGGCTTCGGGAAAGGATGGACATCAACAGAGGCATCTCCACTGAAGGAGCGATGAACACATACACTTTTTTAGGGTCAGGTGCATTCACACTCGCAATAGAAGCCAAAGGCGATACAAAGCTATTTTGAATGGAAGCAAAGGGTAGGAGAGAGGAGGATGCAATGGGAGGCCATGATACAGGGGCAGTCGTCTCCTCTTCCTTCCTTTGTAAGGAGGCCTGTTTAACCATGAGAGCCTTTCATCAGTGCTTATGCTCGCACACAAGGCAGTTTATGAAACTATTTGATCTAGAGGCCAAAGGCTGCGAGGGAACAAAAGGCTCCTGAATGACCATGTGAGTGTCCACTTTAGCCATTTCTAGCAGAGGAACAAATTCCTGAATGGGAGCAGAAGGAACATGTTGAGAAGTAGTGGGGGGAATCAACTCAAGTGCCTTGGTAGTGGGCCTCTTCCCGTTTACTGCTTTTGGAGTAGGAGCAGTAGGAGGCCACGAAAGTCAAGACAAAGAGGACTCTCCATGAGGACCTTTCTTCCTGTTATATCGAGTGGGCCTAAGCTTTGTAGGAAAAACATGAAGCTCAAATGTGGGATGCTTGGGATTTCACCAACCAGGCACCATAGGATTCTCTCACAAATGCGAAACAAAATATGATAGCGCCTCAGTGGGGTGAGAGGAAGCATCAGGATGAATAGTAGAAGAGGAAGAAGGAGGATCTCGGGACTGCTTCTCTTCTTCCCTCCTACATTCCTTGGCGGCATCACTGCCAACTTTTAGACAAGCCCTGTGTGAAACAACATAAGGCGGTAGAGGGTATCTCAATTTCAGCCTTAGGTGTCCTTTCTTATAATTCTGATATGTTCGGTGGAGGAGGTCTCTCCTAGGTAGGAGAGGACTGACAGGTGCAGGCTAAGAGTAATCCAAGGAGTAGCTACCACGAGCAACCAGTGGTTTATAACTGTTGTCATGAATTACATGCACAAAACCCCCGTGGATAAATTTTAAACATTTATGCATGTTCGAAGGTACCATGTTCATAGCTACTAACCAAGGGATACCTAACTTCACTCTAAAGAGTTTAGACCTAGGGATAATGTCAAATAGAAGCTTCACGGATTTAGGCCCAATCAAGACCGACATGACAATACTACCCAAAGGGGGCATGAAAAGTCTATCATGCATGCAGATGCTGCTCTCAGGTGCATCATACCCATTTTATGTGAGAAGTTAATTAGCATGATCTCCTCAGTTATAATGTTTACTTGAGACGTCGGATCAATGAGAAAACCTGCTACAATGTTTCTGTTGATTCGCATAGGGATGTAGAAAGGAGATGGTTCCCTATTAAAACCCATTAGCAGGTCTTGTGAAGTGAAGGTTATACTAGTACCATTGTCCATAGGCTTTGCAAAGGGGATAGGTTGATACAGGAAAGAGGCCATTGTGCACATTAGACGATAATTTCATATCTAGAGTCCCTAAAGGTTAAAGGATAAGACAGTGACCCAATTAAGGTTTCATTACACAACACCTTTGGAACCTTCCAACTACACCAACTAGGGGTCATAGGTTGGGTTGCAAGGTGAAAGCCTCACAAAACTCACACCTAAAACAATCCTAGAATATGAGGAAAGGAACTTTTAGTATCACAAAACATAACCAAAATGGTTCATGTCATGTTCACCAAAAATGTAAGAGAGGGGGACCAACCACGTTCAATGCCCCAAGTCACAGAGAGCCAAGAGCAAAAGGATTCCCTAGCTTACCTTAGATCAAAGGGGTGTTAGGAGATGCGAGATGAGAATGATGAGGACTATAAGGCCCTTCGATCACTCTGCAGACCCAAAACTTGGAATAGGGCTAGGCGAGCCAAATTTTGAGTTCAACACTGTTCCTCCGGAAGCTCTCTACCCGAGGATGAAAGCATGGCTCTTGGATGACAATGTGGTGCATTGGTGTCTCTCAGGTGCGCTAGCATCCATACAACCAAAGGAATAAAGAGACAAGGTTAAACACAAGAAAATAGACTAACAGCCTAGATAATTACTTCCAAAGGGCCAACACAAAGCTATGAAGTAGGAAAGATATGAACGAATATGATAAAGTAAATACACATGGGTTAAGGTGGAAAGAATAATCTCATAGAGGTATTCATTCACCAGCTAGCTCCAAGCAGCACGTCCAACTACATAAAATAAAGAGGAAAATTGTTGGGTGGTTGTATAGGGTCCTGCTTCAGTCAAACCCCTGTTTTGGTGTTTCCACCTCCATGGACAACCAAGATAGTGATAATGGATAAATATATGATAAAGAAAGAAATAAAGGAAAGAACACAAAATCACTAGAAAAAAAAAGGTGTTACCCACAAAATCATAGAGAAGAGAAGTAGAAAGCTTTCCATTTCCACCAAGAGCTCATTAGCTAATGGAGGAGAAAATAAGAGGACTCATGCTTCTGCTGCAATGGTGTTTTTTCCACATTTTCTCTATGGAGTTGACAGTGTTGTTACTACTACTATGGAGTGCAAGGTGCTGCTTGAAGGCTGAAAGTGAATGTTAGGATGCTTGGAAAGTGTGCTAAAGGATGTGAAGAGATGAATTGAATGCTTAGAAGATGTGTAGAGGATGAAATGGAAGAATGAATAGTGAATCTAAAGGAGAGAATGAAGAAAATGGCCATATTCGGGTCGGTTAGTCAAAGGGGGCATTACAAATCAACCTCCAATGGGAAGTGTAACGTCTCTGCAGACTCCAAACACAAGAATTTTCTAGGGACATAAGCGCACTGTGCGGATGTCTGCACGTCATGCGGGTGTCCCTGAAAGTTATTCCTCTGCCGACACACAAAACAACCACCAAGTGGAATGAAGGCAACAGGCTTATGTGGAATTTATTCTTTAGATTTGGTTTTCTAAAGTGAAGAAGGGAAAAAGGGGAATTTGCATAAGGGGTGCAAATTTGCTCCTGTACAATAGTATACAATAGCTAGGCAATCACTAGACACATAATACATAGACACACACACACATGCCAACACATTTAGACTTTATTAGACACATTACAAATTGGGAGAGCTACAACCTCTCAAAGCATAGGTGAATTGGGGAATTTTAGCTATACTTGAGACAATAGGTTGGGCTTTAACTTGGCATGGAACTCCACCCTCTAATCTATTGGCAACTACAACCAATCCCACTTTCTTACACAACAATGATGCCTCTCAATGGAATTATCAAATGTTGATTACAAGTAGACCCTTCTTTTATCCAATCACTGGCGATTACCACTAAGATCATTAAATGGTGGCTACAACCAACACCATCTTGGCTTCAAGTGATAATTAGTATTCACTTATAATAGTATATGGAGTTTTCCTTGTCATCAACTCACATAGACATTTAGGCATTAATTATTTTTATAGTGTTACATGCACACACCACCAATTGCAAACTCATTATTATAAGAGACATGATATACATGCCCAAACACTATACACACAAAATTTAGGCATGAGTTCAACACATTAGATTTTAATCCTAATTACAATGGTGAGACTTGAGACCAAAATATAAACAAGGGCTAAGCCATAACTTTATGCATCGGGCTTTAACTTGGATATTGGTAAACAAGACATCAAACTCAAACTTAATTGACAATGCCAACACCATACTTTATGTTATTAAGGCCTCTTGATACCTTCTCCACTTCTTTGATTTACTTTTTTTCCTTTGCTACTCTTCTAATATAACCATATCATGCACAAATATAATAGATTAACCATCATTTTTCTATTGAATTCTCCTAGCATTATACAAAAATTTGGGCTCCTCCTTGGATTCTTTTGATTGATTTAGGTGGTTTATTAGTCTCTCCAAAATTCACCTAGGATTTCCTTTTGAATTTAAAATCATTTTCATCCCTTAGATTATCCAATCATGTAATTTTTTTTACGTTGGTTTGGTCCACCTCCAAATAATGCGTTTAAGGTGGGAATTCCACTTTTCATCTAGTGTTTCTCCATTTTACAACCTACTTGCCTATTTCCCTACCAATCATAGGTCCAATCATGTTGCTTGTGACATCTTTAGGTTCATTTTTTATTTTTCCTATTTCCCTAACAATCATATGTCCAATTCATGTTGCTTGTGATATTCTCTAAGTTCCTTTTTTTATTTGTGGATTCTCCTTGGCGATCTCGGTTTATTTACTACAATGTGTTATCCTTGATTCTCCTTTGAGGCATTTAGTTCATGCAATTATGATTCTCTTGTTAGTTCCTTTGGTGGATACTTGGTATTATTGTGTTTCTCATTTTACACCTAGCCTCTTTGGTTTCTCTCTAGTGGACTTACTTGTGCACCATCAATTGACACTTGTGAAATTCATTAGACATTTTCATAGTGAGATAATCAATCAAGACATTGTGACTCATGAAAAGTATTAGAAAACATACTTTATCTAAATTAACAATTTCTTAAAATAAAAATGAATATGAAATACTTATTCCAAGAGTAATTACATTGAGTCCTTATGAGTTCTTTTTTCATGCTCAAACAATGTTGTTAGATCATTGAGTTATTATAAAAAAATCTAGGTGGTGTTGTTTTGAAAAGCATTAATCCTAGATTTAATATTGTAAGTTCAAAACCTTTATTTGAGAACTGGGAAAATGTTATTTAAATATAAGTGTGATCAATTCAAAATTAAAGCTAATAATGTAGGATTGAGACTATATTCCTATTTTAGATTTAGAGTTTGGTTTAATATTTATAAAACAACTTGTTCACAAATATCATGATTAACTAAAAGGATATTAGTTAACAAATAAATTAGATATATTCCATGATATTTAGTTAAATGGCCCTCAAGATTCTATCTAGACACTAGTCTTTTTGAAAATTGAGAATGATAAGTTATTGTAAAAGAATTTTACAATCATCTTGTAGTCATAGAAGCATCAAAGGAGCCGACATGGTTTTAAAGGCCAAAATTGAGAGTGCAAGATACATCTTTTCATTATGTAGATGTAAAATCTACATGAACAACAAAAGAAGTGTTTATCTATATCATGCTAAAATTTCTCAAGTATGTTCTTGTCTTAGTTTTTGTTTTTCTACAAAATTGAATGGTTTTTTTTATATTATATGCAAGCTTGATTTGGTTTAGTAAAAAAGTAGCTATGAATTTATTTTTATTCTACTAGTTAATGTTTTAATCAATGAATTAAAGAGATTCCTAATGTTGTTTGCACTTCAATGACACATTAGTATTTCTAATTTGTTCATATTAGGTTTTCTTTCTCAAACCCTAAATCTCAAATTTTCACATTTAACCTACATCAAACTTTAATGCATTCACCTTTGATGCTCAAGAGAAATCAGCTCAACAACATCATAATGGATGTTTTGAGTCACTTGACCCCATTTTGACACATCATCATGTTGGAGATCATGTTCAATCCTTTGTATCTACTGACTCTACATTGTACTTATTTCCTAGTAACATCTTAACAAATGTTGAATTCCCTAAATCCCAGCTACACAATTTTCACAACCATGTCTTTAGGGGTAAAGATGATCATGATCCCTATGTACACACTATAAGAATCACCCAATCAAAAATATGATTTCATATTTGGAGGTTTGAGAATTACTAAAAGAAAATTGATAATACCAATGATGTGCAAGTGATGATATCATTCTATGACACTCAAGGATCAAGTGCAAAATGACACATATTCATAATATTGTAATGATTAAATTTGCATACCCATGCCATTTCACATTTAGTTTTGTGTTTATTTTTAGGAAATGCCTTGATAAACATATATATAGGTAAATAGCAAAAATTTGTGTGAAGTTGGGTTCATTCCCCTAGCTTTCACTTATTCCCATGTCTCCACATGTTTAGTTCCCACCTTATCCTTATACACATGTCTCAATACAATTAACTAAACCTTACATTTATTACATATATTTATACACCTACCTTGATATAGTTACTATCCACTTGGATTTGATTTTTTTTCCACCCAAGGTTATCTTTGTGGTTGTGGGGTTGACCTCACGGTTAGTAATAACAGAGTGACTACATAATTGAACCTTGTTTATGCACAATTCAAATTCAAATTCAAATTCTAGTCAATTACCACCTTTAACTAACAAAGTACATGTTATGTGCAACTTGTTGTTATGTGCTACTATTTAAAGGCATTCATTTTAGATCATTTATAAATTGTAATTCCCCTCTCATTTTAGAGCATTAAAGGAGCAATCAATAGAAAAACATTTGGACTTGTTGCACTAAACAAGTGGAAAATTTGCATACATCATTCTAGGGTGCATTTCTATTGTCTTCAATCATTTCCCAATATTTTGGAGGTTGACCTAGGAGAACATGCCCCCTTGTGGCACTAATGACAATCCTTTAAAGGTACTCTTAAATACTACTAGGCTTATATATTAGAGAAGGTATAATAACTAGAGGAAAATTAGGTGAAATACAAATAATTTGTGTAGGTTATCAAATCAAGTCCACACCTACATGACATTATTACAATTGCGGTCTCAACTTGGATCCTTAAACTTGACCCTAGAAAATATATAAACATGCACAAGATTCAAGACATTTCACTAACAAAGAGATCATATTTTCAAGGTAGAAACAAAGTAGATTCTAGAATGTTCACTAGCCACACACAACCTAAACCTTAAGGGTCCAAATGAATATAACATCTTGCAAAGGAGTGATGTTAAACATAATCTTTGAGGAATTGTAAAGAAAAAATTATTTCAACCTAGAAACAATGTTGATTAGAAAAAATAAGTTGAAAATACATATTGAGGATGACTTTGAACTTGTTAATATTCACTCCAATTCCATAGCAAGAGACTACAAATTTGATAAGTTGTATGATATGAAAACTAAATATGCAATTCTCAAGATTTAAGATAATGCAATACTTATAGAGCTATTCAAAGATAAGCTAGATCTCAAACATGCTAAGAATGCTCATGAAACTCTTGAAGTTGATTATATACATATAAAGTTCTATTAGCTTATGGATTAAAGGTAATTGGAAATGTATCATTTATTGTTCATTCGCGGCCCCATCTTTTCTTAGACTAAAATACATCATGACAAAAAAATATCCCCTAGGAATTTGTGACCATTATCTTGTGTTGGTTGAAAGGGAAGATGTGTATTTATTTCTACTCTACAAATACCATCCATAAGGTAGAGCATCTCCTACATAGCAATAATATAAATGATGGTATCCATGCAAGGTATTGGGAAATTTTCCTTTGAGCACGTTGAGTTAAAGCTATGGAAGTTTATAAAATACACTTACCTTCCCATTATTCTTGGGGACAAGGAAAAAATTGGAGATCCATATGGGACAATCACAAATTTGATGAAATCCACTTGAATAAGCTAAAATAAATATCTTCCTTTACTTTGGATACCCTATGGGCCATAAGGCATTGCTTCTGAATAATAGGTTTTGAATTGCAATTTGTTCATTATTGTGAACCATGAGTAATTTCTTTGCATGTATGAATATTCTTATTCAAATATATTGTTGTGATCATGCAAGATTTATATATGGGTATCCCTATCTTTTATAGAGGCATTTATCTTATTTTTGACTAGATATTTTTCAACCCATAATTGATGTGAACATATGTTGTTGTGTTCATGGAAGATTTATATATGGGATCCCTCTCTTTTGGGAGATATTTATCTTAGTTTTGAATAACTGGATATTTTTTTTGCAACCCCTAATTGATGTGAATGCATTTTGTTGTGTTCATGAAATATTTATATGGGGATCTCTCTCTTTTGGAGAGATATTTATCTTAGTTTCGACTAACTTAATTTTTTTCCAACCCCTAATTGATATGATACTGTCCTCAATAGACATTGGGTTTATTAATTTAAGAATTTGTATTGAGAGGTAAGTCACTTTCAAGTTTATCATAAATTACCTCAAAGGATTCAAATTTAGGGTGAATGCGAGGAAGTATAAAGCAACAAGTAAGGAAATATATTACATGTTGAAAATAAAAGGGATAACTCTCAAGTTTGGTAGCCTTCATAGGTTATATCACTACTTCTCATTTAAGGTGATTAGAGAAATGAATTGTATGAAGTTACATTTTAGGCGGTCCTCAAAGAGAATATTCTTTGTGGAATAGGTAGGTACCATTCTGATTGAGATTATGGAAACCCTATCTAATGGACACTAATGGATTCATTCCCTAATGGGTAAAATAAAATTTTTAAAGACTTGATTAGAGAGAAACATAGTGCATAATAGGACACATAAGTAGTAAATGGTTCATTGTATTCACTAGGAAAAGAGGAAGAAAAATTTCTAAATAATTCTTTATCCTCAATAAGTGTAAAAAGGTGCTTAAATCACCAAAATTTGGTAAGTGTATGGAAATGTAGGATAAAAAGGATCAAAATTCCCCCCCCCCCCTAAAATTAATGAAACTTGAACTTAGATGAGTATATAATGTCCTCTTCTAAAATTTCCCTATTTTTACTTCAAATAAATATCATACTCACAATAATACTTTCATAACTAATTATAACTATTAATGTATCCTTAAATTTATAATTTTGATTTAAAGGTTATAATATATAAATTTAAAAATATTAAACTTATTCTTAAGAGATCTACTATAATCCTTCTTCCAATTTACAACTCTCTTTTATACAAAAGTCTTGAAGTATTTTTGCCAAATTTAGTGGCTTTTGTCCACTAACGTGACAAAAGAAATTAAGGGTTTTCATCAATGAATTTTTGATCTTGGAGGGATTTCATCCTCAATATTTCTGAATCTTCAATTCATACTTTATAAGGGAAAATAAGTAATATATCTTCTCAAATTGATGATCCCTTCCCTTTGATTTACTTCTTTATATACCCCTATTTCTCCAATAGTCTTGATCCTTTATATGCCTTATGACCTTTAGTTAATTATCATTTATTATTTGTTTGAGGGAAATCACAGGTGTAAATAAATCACCTCATTTTAATTATTAATTGTGGATTGACTATCATAGTAACTGCTACCACCCTACATTATCTTTTATTTCTGATTGACTTTTATCAATTTGTCAATGGTTGTTGGGTTTGTTGACATAGCATTTAATTTAGGTTGGGGAATTAGAGTCCACCCTTCCCAAGAGTGCTCTCCCTAAAGCAATTTTAGATTGGAATGATCAAATATGTATGCTCTTTCCCATGTGGCATCCTCCATAGGAAAATTCTTCCACTTAACCAAGTATTTTGGAATAACCTTATTTCTCAACTTTTTATCTCTTATGTCAAGGATTCTTTCAGGTTCCAAAATCAATTTACCCTCATCATCAAGTGGGGGTAATCTAGGCATGTCGTAATATGTTGGCTTAGTAGCTTCTTGAGGCAAGGTACATGAAAGATATTGTGAAACCTACTATTTGTTGGTAAATGCAAATAATAAGCTACCTCTCCTATCCTTTGGGTAATCTTATAAGGTCCATATAGTCATGGCTTGAGTTTATTCATACCACTTCCCTTGAGGGAATATTGATTACAAGGTTGTAAGACTAGGAAAACTAAGTATCCAACTTCAAAAGTTTCCAGTATGTGGTGATCATCATATACCTTTTTCTAATTTTGGGCCTATTGTAAATTTTCTTTCAGTGTGTTTAAAATATCCATACTCTACTATACCAAGTATCTAGCCCTAGAGACTCTAATATTTGCAAGAATAAAATCCACAAATGATAATTCCTTGTAACTATATAGTGCTTATAAGGGAGTCATACCAATTGATATATGGTGAGTCTATTGTAACAATATTCTCCAAGATGAATCCATTTAATCCATGTTTTTTGTTGTTCGATAACATAATTCCTTAAATAACCTTCAAGCCATTTGTTCAAAAATTTCATTTTCCCATCCATTTGTGGGTGGTAGCTAGTGCTTGGGGCTGATTATGTTTTTGTTAGCCGAAAAATTTCTTGCCAAAATAAACTAATAAATTTACTCTCTATCACTCATAATATTTTTAAACATTTCATGTAGTCCAAACACTTCTCTAAAGAATAGATCAACCACTTGTAGAGCTCTATTTTTAGAAGTTATGAAATTGAAATGAGCGTATTTGGTGATTCTAGCTAAACCCACATAGATACAATCCTCCCCTTATACTTTCAACATACCTGTGATGAATTGATTGAAATATTTTCCCATTCATTTTTGGAATTGGTAGGAGCTATAAAAAACTAGCTTAAAATATTTGTTCTACCTTGTTTTGTTGATAAACCATACATTCTTTGACATGCTTTAAGATAGCCCCCTTAAGGTCTTTCTAGAAAAATAGTTCTCACTTTTTTATATGTTTTTTAGTATCCTTGATGACCAACAATAGGGGTATCATGATATGCCCCTTTTCTTTTATCTTTGATCTTGGTACTAGATATATTTGGTCATTATAGAGAATGGGCTCCTCAACTACCTTGCACTTATCATCTTAAAACTTTCCTTCCAATATGTCATTATCTAGTGTATCTTTATCATACTCTACTAATATAAAATTTTTCCAATCAACAAAAGTATCTATCATAGACCATAAATGAGGCTTCTGAGACAAGACATCAACCACAATATTATTATTTCCCTTCACATACTCAATATCAAGATCATAATCTTGTAACTTGCTTACCCATTTCTAATACCTATCATTCAAATATTTTTGATTTAGGAAGAAACTTAGAATGTGATGGTTTGACTTTACCACAAATTTCCCACAAACCAAGTACTACCTGAACTTTGCTAATGCATAGATGATGGACATCATTTTTTGTCATAAATAGAGTAATTCCTCTCAAATTCCTTGATCTTATGACTCTCAAATGTTATTTGGTGTTTATTTTACATTAATATAGTTCCAATTCCTTCTCTTGAAACATTAAATTCTAATTCAAATGGGAGTAAGAAATGAAGAATGGATAATATGGGGCATGAACTCATTATCCATTTGAGATTTTCAAAGGCTCTTTATGCCTCCTCACTCCATGAGAATACTTGTTTCCTAGTTAAATCTATTAGTGGGGATACCAACCTTGAGAACCATTCGATAAATCTTCTCTAATAACTATAGAGTCCCAAAAATCCTCTCAGATGTGACAATGTCTTAGGTTGAGGCTAATCTACTATCAAATTTATTTTCTCCTCCTCCATGTTGACACCTTGGGCACTAATACTATTCCCCAAATATAAAATCTAATCTAACTCGAAAGATTTTTAGGTGCAAATCTAGGCAACTAAAACTGCAAAAGTCATCCAAAACTCACATTTGGATGCTTTGGAAAATAGTGACTACTACTCATGTATTCCCAATACCTCATCTATATGTTTTAAATCATCCTCCCAAGTTCTATTGTAAATCAATATAATATCAAAGAAAACCAAAAGAAATTTCTTTAACTTCTTACTACTTGATTGATGTAGGATTGGAATGTGGCTACAACACTATTCAACCCAAATGGCATGAATATGAATTCAAAATTCCTACAGTGACATCTAAAGGTTTCTTTATGAACATACTCCTTCTAGTTCTAGTGTTGCTACATGTCCTCTACAAGATAAGTTATGCTCCCTTCCCTATGAATAGTTCTCACCTATGGTGGTTTGTGGTTAGGATGTTCTAAAATGAACATTTTTTTCTATGAAGAGGTTTGGTTTATATATTCAATAATTTTTGGCCTTCCCTTCCTAATCTACATAATCAGGTCTTAGATTATTCGAAGCATCTCATTAAGGGTAAGATCAAGCTGTTCCCTTGTGCTAGAGGATTTTTCATTGTGTCTTTTGACTCTTCAAAATATAGGCATTTTGTGCTTGATGAAAATATATTGATGTGCATTGAGATCTATCTCTTTCTTGGCCAAGACTTGGGCTATCTCCTTCATCCCTCTCTTTGAACCTCTCAATGCTAGACTAGTGTAGGTTTGGATTTTGAATCTTCCTTTAAATTTTTAGGAATATTGTTGCTATGAGGCCATTAGAAATACTATTTATTATTTCTTGAAATTTGAATCTACAAATTCTAAATGGGTCACTCTACATTTCCTATATTTTTGTGGAAATTGATGTCTCCAAGCCTCTTCATGGGGATATTATTTTATTATGGGAGAAAAGCCTTGGAATCAATAGCATTATTACAAGGTTCTCCTTTAGATGTAGATAATTATTTGTAATTGACCACTTGGATTTTTATTTCCCTCTCTCCTAATGCAAGAGTGCAATGACATTGAGGATAAATGACTACAAAGATCACTTGACTATTCATGTGTCTAACTATCTAGTTGATGGTTCCTCTCAAGATAACGATTCTTCTTAAGATGCTAGCTATTCTCTTCCCATTCAGGCTCTATGGCTACCATGGGGGTTTCCCATGCATTTTTGTGACAAAAAAATCTTACCCCTACTCCATTAGAACCTATTAGTGAGTCCCACCCACTTTCTAAATCCATTTGTTTAGATTATTACTTCATCATTTTTGGGTAAAATTCAATTTTCTCTTGAGGTGGGTGTTTGATATTTGGATTCACCTAATTGACATTCTTCTTCTTATATTGCACCCATGGTCAAGTCTTGTATGAAGGAATCCCCTCTATTTCCATTGTATTCAAGAGGATTTAGAAGATAATATTTTCTCAGACAATTATGTATAGAAGGAAGGTATTCCTAAATCTATCTTCTAGTCTCATACTAGAATGAAGGGTGTGATATTGAATAAGATTGAGTTTGGAATTATTTAGGATGGATCCTTATACATATTTTTATCTCATATCTCATCGTACCCATTCTATTTACCTATTGGTTTCTTTATTGTACAAGAGTTTGGGCCCTTTCAAAACCTATTTTTATCAATATAAAAAACATAATAATCACTAACTTTTATTATTGGTTAGAATTTCTCCTTTCAAATGATGATTTTAGAGTTTAATTAATACCAAATTTAACATGTATAGGAAAGTGTGCCATGAAATTTTGAAAAGGTATGTTTACATAAAAGAGTGACAATCTAGTATATAGTACTAAAGAATGATGAAGAAGACCCTAGTTGACTCTTATAAATAATTAAATTTTATTTTAAAAATATCATTAAGGCATGAGATTTTCACAAACATAAGTTGAGATAAATTTTCATGTTTCTTCAAGGAGTAAATATTCATTTAACTAAAAATATAGTAATGAGTGAGCTATCATTTTTATATTTTCTATTTAGATAGTTTATTAAGTGAACAACCACCTATTATAAGTAGGTGCTTTATACCCATGAAGATTAGATATTTTAAGAAAAATATGAAAGTCATAAAAAAAGCAAGCAGAAATAGTGGAAAATGTGACACCCTTTAGGGGAGATCTCCCTTTGTGGTGGTTTGACACCTTTTCCCTATTTCATTAAATAAAAAGGGGGAAGGGGTTTGATTGGATTTGGAGAAGATGTATGACTATTTCGATGCAAAAACAATAGATTTGGAAAGTCATAGACAAAAACAAACTACAAAAATGGACTAAGTAGGACATTGTGCACTTGTGATATGAACTTGGAGTTGAAAATGTTGGACTAATTTTCCCAAGGAACCTATGTATTTATAAGGGGAATTCAGATCTGATTTCATAGTCCTCTAGTGTCAGATCAAGGCTTCTATTCCCTGCTTGTCGCACTGTTAGATCATTGTTGAATTCTAAAATAATTGAGTTTCCATGAGTTGTTAAGGTTTAGGATTTAATTGCAACAATGAATAATTGATCTGAAAATTCTCTAAATCCTCTCTAGACCTGAAACTTGCACATTTAAAGAGAGAGGAAGGGTTGTGCCATTTAGGGGCTTGCCTTAGTCAAGCCCCATGTTAGTGTTTCCACTTCCAGAATGACAATTGCCAATGATAAATAGGAATGATAAATCAACAAATTTTTGCAACTCACCAACCTCCAATGGCTTCCTTGAAGGATTGAAGTCATACAAATCTCCTTAGGTTTGAATCTTTCTTTCTTGAATTGCTTGGAGACTTACAAGGGCTAGTCTTCACAAATAATATGATAACATAAACATGAACTCACACACTTTGTCATGATGCTTGGATCTTGAATTGCTGCAATAAATATCTAAAATTATGCTCTTGACAATAATTTTTGCTCAATAATTCCACTTAATTGCTATATTCCTTCACTTAGTTTTAAAATGATGCAATGACTAGGTGTTTATACACAATTATTCTATTTTTTGAAAATTAAATCTCGATAGCCGACAACAGACACTTGAAATTCAAATAATGAAAGGCCACCTACAACATATTGAATTTGGAGCCAAAATAGGGGAACATAGGTGCCCTAGGCATTAATGTCTTAGACCTATTTTTAGGAATTAAGGAGTCAGGGGAAATTTTTTAAATGAATGAATTTTTTTTGTACGTGGAACTTATCAAAAAATGATAAAATTTTCCACAAAATGCATAATATAGGAAATTAGGTGTTCAATTAGGTCCAATTACTTAAGGAGGAGAAAAACATAGTGTGAAATTTTCAAGGGTGACAATTTACGATGCTACATTTAGCCCCTACTTTAGTGAGAGTATGAACTTACACTCAAAATCACACTAAAGTAGATGAAAAATATGTCAAGAGGGTCCAATTGTCCAAATTTTGAAGAGATAGGATGATAATGAATCTAGGGGGAGTACACTAGCCCCCATGATTCAAGATCCCATGGCAAGAAAACATAAGAACAAAGAAACACACATGTATGTAATGTATCAAGACAACATAAAAAATGCACAAGGCGTTCATGGATCATGGGATAACAAAGTTTGATATTTGCTAGGTGAATCACAAATTAAAGGCATGATAGGCTAGTGAAGTTCGATATTCACTAGGTGAGCCCCAAAGACAATGTAGCAAAATGAGAAACACATAAGGACTAGTGAAGTTCAATATTTACTAGGTGTGTAGCCATTGTCAACCATATCAAGAATTATACTTCTTGATAATTCTGATAAGTTGCTATAAAAATTCTATGCCAATGCATCACTATGTTCTATGTGTGTGAACAAAGTGAAGCAAAAATTCCAATGTCAAACACATCACTAAGTCCAATGCATGTGAAAAAAGTGAAGAAAATAATGCCAATGTATGCCCCCACCTTAAAGAAATTGTGAAACACCATGTTGTGAGAAATTGCTTTAAGTTAGAAAATGATAAATGTCATGTGATAAAGACATGAGAGATTATTTGGAGAGCCTTATGCCAATGATATGTTTGCAAATAAATCTGTATCATGACCAGGGGTTGCCCCCAAATGCAATGCAACAAAAAAAGGTGAACACATAAGGAATCCACAAATACAAGTTTAGTATACATCTTTTCTACCATAATGTAAATGAGCTCGAAACTGACATCATTCCCTAAATACTCATGGAACAAAGAACACAATGGAAGAATGACACATAGAGAAAGAATTTGGGTCAACATGGAAGAGACCTAAATATCTCAATGCCTTGCATCATCCCCAAAAGGAAAACACAAGACAAAAATAAAAGAAAGATGTTTAAAACATAAAGAAGAATGAAGACACAAATAGAAGAATGTCAAAACAAATTCATTTCCTTTGTATCCTTGTTCCAATGAATCAACAAGGGTCCTCTAAAGAAAATTCACAAACAAAAAGATAAACCAATCATCACAACATAGGAGATCACATCATGTGCAAGAAAACACAAAGAAAACATGAAACAAACACAAAGGTACCACACATGTGAGCCGATCTAAAGAAAATTGTGTGCATCCCAATCTTGCTCATCATATAGGGAAGGAAAACAACTAGCCAAAGGGAATACAAAAGTGTCATACTAGGAGCATCACCAGGTTCAACATGTGGTAAGTCACTCTCATCAGGAGGATCATCACGGTTTCCCCCATCTAAATCCATAGACTTTGTAATGTCCCCTTCTAATTAGACACCAAACTCAAAAACAAAAAAAGAAGAAGAAATACAAACCTAAAACAAAAAAATCAGACCTACAGAACATAGTGAAAAAAATCAGCAGATTGGTGGAACAATACAAACTTTGAAAATAATAAAGATAGTTCATGATGCACTTGTTTATCAATTTTAGCATTTTCATCTTCATCATCTAGACTCATAACCATGGGAGGTTTAATGACAATGCTCATTGTATGTTCTTGTTTTAGTTTTAGTTTTTGTTGAGTCATGTAAGGTTCATTTTCAAGTTTTCATGAAAGTTGTAATTCCTTTTGATTTATTTGCATAGGTGCTTGATTTTCAAATAACATTTTTTTCTTTTTTCCCAACTGACGAACAAGAGTATGGTGTATTCACTTATTTTATTTAGCATTTTTGTTTCTTCTTGTTCAATTTTCAATTTGTGAAGGTGTAAGAGCTGGTTTCTCAATCATTGATCTCTTTTCTTCCCTTAGGAGAGGAATTAAATGGACCATCGGGGGTTGGGAAACCACTATCTCTTTAGGTCTATAAACTTGTTTTTCTTTTGAAGGTACAAAGGGAATCATGTGATTATCTCTTGGTCTTTTTTATGATATGGGTGGAAGAACAACATATTGACCTTGTTTACTTTGGCCAATGTTTGTTTCAGACATGGGTTCATCCACAACTTGTGAGGTAGGAGGAACAACCATAGCCTTATCATATTCAATAATATTGCTAAGGGATAATTCTGTTATGTGCTTTTCCTTAAATTTTTGATATGACCTAAAAAAGAAGTCCTCACAAGGCTTAATAGGTTCCATGGATTGAGTCCAAAAGTAATCCAAGGAAAAGTTTCCACGGGAAGATAAAGGATTAAACCCACTATGATGCACTACAAATATTTGATTTTCAAATGGGAACTTTATGCACTTGTGGATAATTGACGGGATGAAATTCATGGAGCATAGCCATGGATAGCATAGCTTCACACAAAATTTCCTCTACATTAGGATGATAGAGAATGATACATCTGTAGAAGTTGAAAAACCAACTTCACAGTCCCCAAGAATCACCTGCTTACAATCACCTATCACATGCAATAGATATTCAGAACAAAAAGAAGATATGTTCTGTAAACCCTCAAAGCCATTATGTGCAAGAAAAAATCTAGAATTAATTATTATTGAAAGTAATTTTTTTACAAATAATACAAAATCCTTCAAAAAGGCAATCATGCAAAAAAGAAAGACATGCACAACCCTAATCTTATCTTGAGCAAAAAGACAACACAACAAGATAAGGATAATAATTAACCTAGGAAATAAAATATGCCAAAGTAAACTTATGCTAAAGTGTAATTAAATAATTAATTACACCAACACCCCCCCATAATTGCAACTTAGGGAGAAGAAAATTATTATGCAAAGATGAGTCCTGGAAACAAGGCTTGATCAGGTACCCATTTACAAATGCAATGCAAACTAAATCAAACGGGGTAAAGGAGAAAACCACATGGGAACAAAACTCCTCCCCAAAATAGAATGCAAACTAACTAAGTGATGAAAGATGGAGGACTCCATAAGACCCCCCAAGTACACCATCCATCACAAAGATACATGAAAGAACCCCCCTAGAAGAGAGGAAAGAAGAGACCACAAATCCCCCCTAGAATGAAGTAGCTCCAAAAGAACTGAAGAAATTGCATCTCCTAAAAGATGTGAGAGGGAAGAGGCCGAATGAAAGCAATCTCTAAAGGTGAAGTAGGTGTAGCCTAAGATGTCTCCATAGAAGTAGGTGTGACCTCAACCAGTGAAGAAGTAAAAGTAGGTGAAGACTAAACAAAAACCTCCAGAGATGGATGATCAATAGGATCCTGCTACACTGAAACAGAAGAAGCCACATCGGTAGCCACAACAATAGCAATAGGAGGGGGAGGAGATGGAATGGAAGGCTCAAGAACAAGATCCAAAGTGAGAACACCAATGTTCAAGAAGCCAAATATCTCCTCTGAATGATGATGCAAACTAGAAATGTGAGAAACAGCTATAGGAACAAAATCACCATCAGTAGCAAAATCGGTAAAGGAATACAATCGAGATGAGTGATCCACTATCCCAGTAGCAATAACTGCTCTACTCTCCAAGTCTCTGATGATAACTGAATTAGGTGTGAACTCCACAGATCTCCCAGTGCCTCCATGAGTGATCTGATAAATGGAAAGAAGGTTGTTTGTCAAGTGAGGGACACACAAGATATCCTGAAAGGAGTGGTCCCCAAAACTAATAGACCCCTTCCCTATAACACTCATGTAAGTGTTTTTTCCCATCAAAATGGGAGACATAGTGCAAGGCTCAAAGGAAGTGAACATAGACTGTGAAGATGCCATATGATGAGATGCTCCTAAATCTAGAAGCCATCTCCCTGATTAATTTCCTAAGGTTATCCACTATGGGCACCATTAGGACAACTAAAGATTCAGTGCTCAAATAGTCTTACAATCATTCTAAATATTTTTCCAATTGTTTTAGTTTGTCTTGAAGAACATGGGCAACAATAGTCTCAACATCCATAAATGTACTTGTTTGTGAAGTGTGATGGGTATGGTTGGATTATGGATAGAGTCCAAAATGGGTTGGGTATCGACAATACTTTGCATGAAGGAGTTGCAAGACTCAAGATCCATAGTGGATGTAGCAACAACACGGGATGCCATAAGTTTGCAACTATTTCTCACTAAAGTATTAGCAATAGGACATTGGGTTGTGAAGCTCATGCAAGTTTCAAAATACTAAGTGTGCCTACTATGAGGATCAAATTGAAAAAAAGCCATAGTAAAATGTTCAGAATCAAAAATCAAAAAGTAGAAATAAACATAGACCACTCAGTAAGAGGTCTAACAAAAGTTTGAGCCAAAAAGGTAGGACTAGGGTGCTTGTGGTGCCTATAGTCTGGATAGTGTTTTGCAAAATTCAAAATTTGACTATTTGTAATACTATTTAAGGATTTTGTATCTGTGTGAAAATAGGTATAATTGTGAATGTTGTTCCAAAATTTATGCAATTTACTATAATGTAACTCAAAATGCAAGTTTTCAACAATGTTGAAAATGCTTGAAAAATAAATGATAGTTCTGAATGTAATTTCTAGATCTAAAATGCAACAATAAACTAATTCTAAATGAAAATATATGGAAATGATAATGTTAATGTATTTCTTTGAAAGAAACAATACAATTTTTTACCCTTTTAGCTATATGCAAGATACCTAAATGCATGCAATGACACTTGCAAATTTTAAATGACCTAATGCAGATTTGTGAATGCAATTGATATGTATATCTGAGATATAATGATTTAAATGAACCCTATTGCAACCTATAATGCAATATGATATGTAATTTTTTTGAATTTTTATGCCTTTTATGATGCAAAAATGAATGCCTAAACGAACAATGTAAAACAATGCAATGCAAAACCTAGATCTAGGATTAATTGCTTTAGATTTTAGAAGGTATATAATGTTAACATGTTAGGTACACCAAAATAAAACAGTGGAAAATGTGAGACCCTTTACGGGAGATCTCCCTTTGTGGGGGTTCAACACCTTTTCCCTATTCCATTAAATAAAGGGGGAGAGGTTTGATTGGATTTGGATAAGATATATAATTGAATTACAACTTGAAAGGAGAGTCAACTTTCTCTTGAACAAATCTAAAATGATAAGGATGAAATAAAATGATTCAACTAATCTAATGATGCAAATGACTGTTATGATGCAAAAATAATAGACTTGGAAAGTCACAAACAAAAACAGACTACATAAATGGACTGAGGAGGACATTGTGCACCTACAATATGAATTTGGAGCTGAAAATGTTGGACTAAGTCACCCAAGGTGCCTATGTCTTTGTGGGGGGAATTTAGATATGATTTCATAGTCCTTTGGTGTCAGATTAGGGCTTCTGTTCTATGCTTGTTGCACTATTGGATCATTGTCATATTATGAAATAACTGTGTTTCTATGAGTTGTCAAGGTGTAGGATTTAATTACAATAGTTAATAATTGATCTTCAAACTTCTCTAAATCCTCTTCAAACCTAAAACCTACACATTCAAAGAGAGAAGAAGGGTGGTGCCATTTAGGGGCTTTCCTTAGTCAAACCTCATGTTAGTGTTTCCACTTCCATAATAGCAATGCCAATGATAAATGGTAAATGATAAAAAGGAATGATGAATCAACAAATTTTTGTAGCTTGCCACCCTCCAATGGCTTCCTTGAAGGATTGAAGTCATAAAAATCTCCTCAAGGCTTGGATATTGCTTTCTTGAATTTCTTGGAGACCTACAAGGGTTAGTCTTCACAAATAATACAATAACATAAACATGAATTCACATACACTTTGACATGATGCTTGGATCTTGGATTGCCACAATAAATCTTTGAAATGCTACTCTTGAATTGCTTGATAATGCTCTTGACAATAATTTTGCTCAATAATTCCACTTAATTGCTAGATTCCTTCACTTAGTTTTCAAATGATGCAATGACTAGGTATTTATACATAATTATTCTAATTTTCTGAAAATTAAATCTCGATAGTTGACAATGGACACTTTAATTCAAATAATAAAAGGCCACCTCTGACATATTTGAATTTGGAGCCAAAATAGGTGGACATAGTTGCCCTAGGTGTTAGTGTTCCAGACCTATTTTTTGGGAATTAAGGTGTCAGGGGAAAAATATTAAATGAACGCATTTTTTTTGTAATTGAAAATTGTCAAAAAATGATAAAATGGGCCATGAAATACATAATTTAGGAAATTTCGTATTCAATTAGGTTCAATTACTTAAGGGGGAGCAAAACATAGTGTGAAATTGTCATGGGTGACAATTTTTGACACTACACAAGCTAAATTAACACTCAAGAGAGAGAAGAAAATGCAGGAAAAAATATAATTTGAAATTGTATGTAATTCCACCTTTTCTATGAACATAGAAGTGTTTTATATCTTGTGAAAAAAGAAAATAAAGTCACAACTTGTCTTATCCACACCTAAAAGGGGAATGAAGGAAGAGGAATCCGATTTCGTAAAGTTCACACTCAAGAACAATTTCGTGAGATTCCAATGCAGTAGAGATTGAAATATGTCAAAGGAGATTGTTCCTAAGGATGGAAATTGATAAAGAAGATAAAATATGGATGAAAAACTAACAAAATGCAAAATGTTTGAACACACAATGTGATATGCAAAATGAACTAAAAATGCAAACAAATTGTAACATAAATTAATGAAACTGAAGAGGTGCACCTGGAAACTAGAAAGTGATGTTGAGGAGCTCTGGAATACTATAGAAATCACTATTGAAGCCCATTGGAAGATTTATGCCAAGCTGGGCAACTTAGTCCTATTTCGGGAAAATTTTGCCGGAATAGGTTTCAGACAAAAGGGTATTTAGAATTACAAAAACCACTTTTCAGGCTTGGTAGTGGGACTAATTTTTCATTGATGGTGACTTAGTCCACTTCCAGATTTTGGGAAATTCAAAGGTGGAAACATAAGCTCTTGGTTTGTACTTTCTCTTCCTCTAGGTATCCAGATTCGAAACCCTGATTTCCGACAGTAAGTGACTTTTTGTGAATATTTTGACCCAGTCAACAAGGAGATGTCTTCAACAAGTTTGCAACCTATTCTTCAATGATATACAAGCTTTAAAGGTACCTATATTTGAAAACACACAAAGAAAGAAAGAGAAATGTTGAATGTTAGGGAATAGGGGTTTGTCGTGGTCAAAGCCATTTTAGGTAATTAAACCAAATGAAGAAATAAGAGGAAGCATGAACATGAAATGAAGGAATTAGAAAATTTCCATGATGATATATCTTGAATTTTTGCAACAATGGATGAATAATCTGCTCTTGATTGCCTTAGAAGTGGTCTTGAATGTTCTCTGAATGACCTAACCATAGCTTGCTTGACTTGAGATGGAGAATGAATGATGAATGATTGATGAATGAATAATGAATTAGGGTTAAAAGCTTGTTTATATAGGAAATCCACCTAAAATTCCCGTTAATTTGATCCCCAAGGCTAACATGGAGGAAAATTAAACTTAAAACCCAATTTTTCCTGCTCAAACCTCGAAAATGGTCTAAATGGGACTAAGTCACCAAGCTGGGTGACTTAGTCCCACCTAGATGGGACTCATTCACCCAAATGGGTGACTTAGTCCCATAGGGGTTCTTTTGCTAGCTAGATTGTCGGGGATTGAAGAAATTAAGCTCTTATGTTGTTCTAGCTGGGTCTTTGATCAAAATACGCCTCGGGATGCACAATATGGGGTCATACGGGCCTATTAGTGTTGATGTAAAGGGTAATTAGTGCTAGGTACACAAAGTTCAATGTGAAAGTGTGATTAAATATAATTTACAATATGAAAATGAGGTCCACATAGCCTAGAAAGGCACAACATCCAATGTGAATGTGTAAAACACATTACAACACTAGTTTAAAACTAAGTTTAATTTACAAGCCTTCCAGATTAATATGAGAATAAATTTTACAATATTGACTTAAGGGAAAAATAGGTCCATTAGACTTAGATGCTTAATAAAAGTCTAGAAATGTGTGAAAGTCATTTACAACACTTTACAACACCTTTACAAGACATTGATAAATGCATTTTATTTAGTTTGCAAGGGCTAAAGACCTAATGTGGATGTGTAAAAGAGCTCACAACACTCGATCAAGGTGACATTAGGTCCAATTTATCATTCATTATTCCTAGATCAAGCAAGGAAAAAGGGATACTTTTTCAGTGTCCACATTTAGCCCCCACTTTAGTGAGAGGATGAACTTGCTTCAAACTCACACTAAAGTAGACATTCAAGAAGGGTCTAATTGTACCAATGTAGATGGTCTAGGATAAAAAAGATCAAGGAACAGTCAAGCCCTGATGCAATGAAAGGGTGGAAACCAACTCACATTCACCATTGAAAGGGATTCCAACCCACTTCCCACTCAAGAACTCAATTCTTACCTTGTTTTCAATTTTCTACCTATTCTTCTTACTAGGTTAGCCAACCTATGTTTCTTGACAAAACTTCCAGATTCTCCAAACAAGCTCTACAACAAGTCATTAGTTTAGGAACCCATTTAGGCCTTCTTTCACATATCTCAACCTCTCTTATAACTCCTTTGGAACATCATCTACCAATCTTGTCTTCCACGCTAAACTAGCCTTGAATTAGGCCTCTTTTACAAAGAGACACACCTTGATCCTTGCAACCAACCTAAGAATTCACTTGACAGTCAAAAAAAAAATACAAAACACCAGATTCTCCAACTTTTAGGTCCACACTCAATCACTATGACCTCTTTCCACAAAACCCTTACTTTCTTCACAATTAAATAGGGCTTATTGAAACTCACATGCCCAGACCTCTCACAATCTTAAAACCACTTCCAATAGGCCTTATTCTTCCTGCACTAACTTAATTCATCCTCCAAATATGCTTCCCTTAAGTTCCCTATACACTTCCTTCACAATACCTACCAATTCCACCCTTTACACACTTGATTCAGCTAGGGTTTCTTACCTCTTCACACATTTGATCTCTTCTGACATCTTAGAACTCAAAACACATCAAATTACATTTTCTCACACAAATTTCATTGGGTTCTATCAAGTCCTCAACCATTTACATCAATTCATCCTCTCTAGCCTTGTTCAAAAGGCTTAAATTATGAGTTTTCCACAAGGCAACATGGAGTTCTTCACCCAAATATCTTTTCCCAAACATAAAAATCTATTCTGACACCTAAAACTACACTACCAGGCCCATTCCACCAAGAAATAGTTGATATAGAAATGTGGAATGGAATTTTAGATCGTTTTAAGCCTCAAACCCTTGCACCCCTGTTTTTAGACCAGTCTTTCGTGATCAACCTCTAAATTGCTTGACACAATGAAATCACATAAGAATGAATATAGTTCAAAGGAAATACAGACTACCAATAGATTCAAATCATTTCAAGGCATATCCTTACTGTATAGACCCGTACACAGGATGGTAATGGATAAATACATAGAAAATTTCAATAAAACCAAGATATTTTATTAGAATACTCCTTCAAAAACTTCAACAACCATCTCCCACGACTTCTCAACATATTTATATCTCAAATAACACCTACCAACACCTAAAAATATCTCTATAACTTCCCATGACCATTGGGTTCCCACATATGAACACTTTTTTCATTTTGCAACAATTATAATAAGACAACTTTTA
Source organism: Sequoia sempervirens (assembly GCA_007258455.2). Lineage (NCBI taxonomy): Eukaryota > Viridiplantae > Streptophyta > Pinopsida > Cupressales > Cupressaceae > Sequoia > Sequoia sempervirens. The sequence goes on from VDFB02358134.1 coordinate 51,076,414, forward strand.
GCAAATTTGCAATATTTCTCCTAATGACCACATAATGACTCAAAAACCACAAAACATTAGAAAATGGCCCACCATGGCCTTATTTAACACTATCATGACTTAAGAAACCTAACTAGACTCTTTACACCAAATTGAGGAATAAGGTGCTCTTGCACCATTTACTTGGCCATAAGATTTCTTCCAAGTCCCTTGGAAGCTTTCATCCTTCGAACTTGCAACAACTCTATGCTCACCAACCTTTGATGCTCCTTCTTGTCCTTGAAATTACTTCATCTTGACCTTGGGATTGTACTTTTCCACACAATATGGTCTTCTTCCTGCCTTGTCAACTTGAACCTGCACCTCTATGCTTTGATTTGTCTTTACCAACTTCATCCATTTTCTCTTACCCTATTCTTCAACTTCATTCTCTATAAAATAATCCATACTTTTTCTGTCCTCCTTCATCTTAACCCATAGATTGATTCTCATCACATAATCATCAAAATAAGGAAGTAGCAAATGACTCCCTTCACTTCTCGCCTCTTACCTTTTCCACTCTCAACTCTTTTCATGTTCACTATGCTTGGAACCACTTTCATGGAAGAATACAACTGCCCCACCACTAAATTTTTCAACCAAGGAAAATCCTCTATCCTAACCACAACACTTTCTCTCTTCTCCATCTCATTTGGAGACTTGACCAATATTTCCTCTTTAGCCTTCACTTGGTCAATCTTTTTTAATATCTCATCATCAATCTCTTCCATCATTGAGACCATCTGAAAACACTTTACTTCCTCTTTCTCACCTCTCATGGTGACCACAACTTCCTCATTCTCTTCAAATCCTGTCACAAACTCTTTCACTAACTCTTGCCACTTTCTTTGGCTGACTATATTTTCTGACTTCTTGTCCTTTACTGAACTCTCTCTCTTCATCATCACTATACTCTCAAATTCATTGACTACTTGTCCCTTCAATGGAAAATGCACTTCCCTCACCACACTCTCTATGTGCCTGTCTTCATCGTCAACTATCATACATTCTTTCACTAGCCTTTTTCCTTGGCTCTCTACAACTTTCAACTTCATGACCCACATCAAAATTTCTGCCTTTACTACCTTATACTCTTTCTCTTTCCCTCTACATGGGCTCTTTACATCTTCCCTTCTCATACCTTGAATCAAACTTACTGCTTCCTTTACCTCTGTATTTTTAGACACATAAATTTTTGTTTTAGTAGTACTTGGCTGCTCACCATCCTCTTTCCCTTTCAAGGGACACATCACTATTCCCACCATAATCTCTTCACTCTTTCCAAGCCCTTCATGGCTTTCCACAATATTTTCATTCACTTTATATTTACTCATCATCTCAACCTTCAATCTTTTACATCGACGACCTCTTTTCCATTAGGTCTTCCAACATTTTTACTATCAAACCCATGCTTGTTTCCATCTTCTTTATCATCATCCTTCTACTGCACTTTATGTTCTTGTCCCATTAGAGGACAAAATTCTTCCTTCATGATGTCCTCACCAAACTTTTCTTGCCTTTCCCTAGGCAATTCTCTTGTATAATTTTCTTCTCTACCTCTTCTTAGGATCTCTATCCCAAGATTCCTCTTCTCACAATTCTTTGCATCAAACTCTATCATGTCAGACTTGCTCTTCACTATCCTGACAGTGCTTGACTATCCTACAACCTCTTTGGCTTTTCCTTGAAAAAAATACATCTCTCCTTTGTTCCCATCTTGCTTTACTGACTTGTCTTGATTCTTCATAGAGGATTCTTGCTTGGTCTTTTATTTTTTCAAACCTCATCACTAATTCACCATCCACTTTGCTCTTTAACATCACATCCATATCAATATTGACTACCCCAACATTCTTCTTCTTTGCAATGGTTGCACTTTCACTGTAATTTCTTTCCTCATGCCTCATAGATTCTCTTCTGCCCTACATTAGTATTATTTCATTCTTGCTTTGCCCCTGATTCTTTTCTACCAATGGAATCAAATTAAATGGAACCCCATCCTTCATTATCTTATAGCTATTACACCTTCCATCATATAAAGAAAGCCTTTCATATATCCATGGAATTCCCAACAACAAATAACATATGCTCATAGGTACAACATCAAACAAAATTTTATCTTTATATGCACCAATATGAAATTCAACCCAAGTTTGTTCCTTGACCAACAAAGTATGCTCCCCATTCAGCCAAGAAACAAAATAAGGTGATTCATGAGGAATTCTCTCTAATTGCAACTTGTCAACCATTTCCTGAGATACCAAGTTATCTAGGCTACCTGAATCTACCATCACAATATATACCTTACCTTGACACTTGCAGGTGGTCTTGAAAAGTGCATTGCTTTGTGTTACTTCTCTGATTTCCTTTTCCATGTTGTCTAACCTTCAACCAATCACCTTCAGGGATCTACTAGTTGTGCTCTGATACCACTTGATGCAATGACAGGGTGGCAGCCAACTCACATTCACCATTCAAAGGGATTCCAACCCACTTTCCACTCAAGAACTCAATTCTTACCTTATTTTCAATTTTCTACCTAGTATTCCTACTAGGTCAACTAACCTATGTTTCTTGAAAAAAATTCCAAATTATCCAAACAAGCTCTACAACAAGTCATCAATTTAGGCACCCATTTAGGCCTTCTTTCACATATCTCAACCTCTCTTATAACTCCTTTGGACCATCATCCACCAATATTGTCTTCCATCTTGAGGTAGCCTTGAATTAGGCCTGTTTTACAAAGAGACACACCTTGATCCTTGAAACCAACCTAAGAATTCACTTGATAGTAAGAAAAAAACCTACAAAACACCAAATTCTCCAGCTTTTAGGTCCACACTCACTCACTATAACCTCTTTCCACAAAACCCTTACTTTCTTCACAATTAACTAGGGCTTATTGAAACTCACATGCCTAGACCTCTCACAATCTTAAAACCACTTCCAACAGGCCTTATTATACCTACACTAACTTAATTCATCCTCCAAATATGGTTCCCTCAAGTTCCCTATACACTTTTTTCACAAAACCTACTAATTTCACCCTTTACACACTTGATTCAACTAGGGCTTCTTGCCTCTTCAAACATTTGACCTCTTATAACCTCTTAGAACTTAAAAGAACATGAAATTACATCTTCTCACATAGATTTCATTAGGTTCTATCAAGTCCTCAACCCTTTACATCAATTCATCCTCTCTAGCCTTGTTCCAAAGGCTTAAATTCTGAGTTTTCCACAGGGCAGCGTGGAATTCTTCACCCACATATATTTTCCCAAAGTTAAAAAATCTATTCCTACACCTAAAAATACACTAAAATTCCCATTCCACCAAGAAATAGTTTATATAGAAAGGTGAAATGGCCTTTTAGATCATTTTAAGCCTCAAACCCTTGCACCCCTATTTTCAGACCAGTCTTTAGTGATCAACCTCTAAATTGCTTAAGACATAATGAAATCCCACAAGAATGAATACAATTGAAATCCAATATAGAATTCCAATAGATTCAAATAATTTCAAGGAATATCCTTGCTGTACGGACCCGTACACAGGCTAGTAATGGAGAAATACACAAAAAATGGCAATAAAACTAAGATATTTTATTAGAATACTCCTTCAAAAATTTCAACAACCATCTCCCATGATTTCTCAACATATTTATATCACAAATAACACCTACCAATGCCTAAAACTATCTCTACAACTACCCATGACCATTGGGCTCACACATATGAACACTTTTTGCATTTTGCAACAATTACAATAAGACAAATTTTAGCAAATTTGCAATATTTATCCTAATGACCACATAATGACTCAAAAACCACAAAACATTGGAAAATGGCCCACCATGGCCTTATTTAATGCTATCATGACTCAAGAAACCTACTGGACTCTTTACACCAAATTGAGCAACAAGGTGCTCTTGCACCAAGCCCCTAGGATTTAAGATCCTAAGTTAAATTGACATAAGTGCAAAAGGACACACATAAGGTGAATTATTTGCAGCAAAACAAGATACAAAATTAGGCAATGGAAATATATAGAAGAAGAAAAAAAATGAAAAATTGGATCAAGCTTTGACCATTTTTCCAACATGATGTGGATCAGATCTAGGCTGTTTGTCCAAAAATGCATACTCACTCTAAGGCGACAAAATTATTGGCTGTCTGTCAGGTGAGAGGTCCTAAGGGGGTGAGAAACATACACTCATGACTGTTATGCACTCACATACACAGAGGTGGCTATGGGGAATGTCATGCCTCAGATTGGGCTTCTAGCTTGAACCATACCAAAGTTATACCTCCTGATAACTTTGATAAGGTGCCACACAAAAATGATCTTCGAGCTTTATTAGGCAAAAAAAGCTTTGTATGCTTGAAGCTCATAAACATTGTAAATACAAAATAGTGTAAGGAATGTTCAAAGGGATTTTTCTTAGTTCATGCAAAGTATCTTCTTAGGAAACATTATGCCTAATGTCTCCAAGAGAGGATAAATGCAAGGTCTCATCTTGTTTCCAAGAGAGGACAAGTGCAAGATGTCATCCTGGGGAACATTGTATCTAATGCTTCCAAAAGAGGAAATCACAAGAAAAAAGAAAATATCACAATGAAATATGAGTGTTGATGTATGCCCCCACTTTAAAGAAGTTCCTAACACCACTGCTATGAGCAATTGCTTTAAAGTAGAAGAAGATATGAGAGCTTACTTGAAAAGATCTATGCCAAGTCATAAGTTTCCTATAAGCTACGTCATGAAAAAGTTAGTATGTCACATACAAGCCAACTTGAGGCATGTCGTCCACATTTCAAGCTTGATCTTTATGTTCATGAAAGGTTAGCGACTAGCCAAAAGAGGAAATGACAAGTGACATAAAAGGACAAGGCTACCTAACCCCTTGCCCCCATTTAGTGTAGGACAAGGGTGAGTTGAATAAGATAGAAAGAAGTATCAGTTAGAGGAATTAGGTGCTTCAACACAAGGAAGGGCACCACACTCCTTGAGATGTTGAATTTTTTTAGTCAAAGCCTTACATTCATTAGTAGCATGACCATGAACTCCGTGATAGGCATAGAATGAAATCTTGTAATATAATTTCTTTCATGTTTTTGGAGGAAGGGATATCAAGTGATCTTGGAGGAGTCTCAACAAGGTACCTTCTTGATCAATAGGAGATGTTCCTTTATTATGTGACAAAGATTTCTCTTGCTTAGCACAAGATATGATATCTATGCAAGACTCTTTAGATTGCAAGATTTTGTTCTCTCCTTTATAGGAGGGTGTAAAATCTAACAAACTAAAATAATTAGTGTTTTGTGAGATGACATTGAAATTAAGCGAAGATGTATTTGCTTGTTCCATTTCTTGTGAAGGATAAAGACTACTAGTGTCTATCAGTTCAGGATGCACTAGTATTAAAGTTGGCTTAGAGGAATCTTGTGTGATAGTGTTGATGTTGAGTGAAGGCTTGGTGATTTCTATCAAAGGAAAATAACTAAGACCATGAGTTGTTTCTTGTGTGTTAGGTTCAATGGGGACACAAATACCTTGTTCTCTAGCACCACATCCTTGTCCACTGTATCCAAGTTGTTTCATAAGTTCATAACCTTTTCCATAAATATTTTTCATCTCTTTTGGATTGGGTGGTGTAGAACCAAGATCCTAGCACCTGCAAATCACAACAAAAAAACACATAGTAAGATTCAAATGCAAGTTAGAATCTAAGTTCCCCATAAAATCCATTTAATAATGTTCAAATAGGAATGAAAGCAAGAACACTACAAAAATAACTAAGATAGATTAAATCCTATTAAAAAGCATACAAATTCTTGATCTTATGGGGGAATTGGTGCTAATTTGATGTGAAAATTGGCCCTTTCCCAACTCCAATGATGCAATGTTGATGAGTGATGAAGAATGATCCACTTTGTTGAAGATTCAATGGAGCTCCATGATGAAAAACCTGCATAACCTAGCTAATACTAGATGAAATTGATACAAATGCTAATGCTTGAGGATGGATTTGAGTATAGCGAGTTTGCTCAAATTGTGGATGATGAAATGAGGAAAGAAGCCTCTTATTTATAGAATGAAAAGAAGGAGAAATGCCCAAAATGAAGCAATGTAGGACTAACTTTCAACCAATGACAAGATGCCACTTGTCAAGAGATGGATGGATGAAGGATGTGAACATTTTGATGAACGTGCCCATAAATGTAATTAGGTGATATTTGAAAATGATGAAATGACATGTAAGAGGGAAAAAGGAATGTCTTAAATGCCACTTGGATCAATGCAAAGATGAAATAAATGTCTTGTTGGAAGGACAAAGTCCACTTGGAAAGATTTCAAATTTGGAAGAATATTCCTCTATTATGCCATGTTGAGAGAAAATAGGGATTTAATAAATGAATTAAATCTATTTTCATGTGCAAGTGGCAAAAGCTAGAGGATGGGACATGGATTGAGATTAAATTAATCAAGGGTTAATTAATTTAATGAAGGGATTAGATGATATAACAATTTTGACTTAGATTTATGGGTTGATTTAACTCAAGGATGAGGAGAATGTGATTTAGATATTAATTAAATAAATATTTTTGATTTATTTAATTAAAGGAGATGAATGTTAGATTAAATAAAATAAGGTTTTAATTTATTTAATTTAATGAGATAGACTTTAGAAATTAATTAAATAAAATTAATTAATTTAATTTATAAAGAGCTAAGGTTAATTAGATTAGATTGATTGATTTAATTAACAAGAGAGAATGACTTAATTAGATAAATGATTTATTTAATTAAGGGAGGAAAATTGATGAATTTAATCAAATAAGGGCATTTGATTAAATTGTTAGATAGAGTGATGATTTAGGATGAAATGGTGTTAGTAATTGGGATCAAGTGTGCAATGTCAATCAATACATTTTGCATGTCTACATTTTTCCCCTCTTCGAAGCGATGCACTTGCTGCGTTGTTTCAAAGAATAAGCTGTCTCGATCAAGAGCCAAAGATTTTTTTGGTTTTAAAATTTTCCCCATTGTTTCCCTAGTGGACAAAACATGCTGCTATACTGCCCCCTCAAGAGATTGGATGAGAATTTTGATTTTTGGGTGATCTCTCAAAAAAAGAGGACAAGGTGCCCAACAGGTCTAGAAAGGCTCCGTGAGGCCAAAAAATGAGATAAAACACAAAGAATGATGCAAAACAACCTTCAAATGGACAAAAATTGGATCAGGGGACCAAAACCCTAGCAGGACAATTAAACGGGGTCAAAAAACCCTAATTTTTAGGCTTAAATAGGCCTTGAGGGGCCACTTCCAATTCATTTTCACATTTAGCCTTGAGAGATTTTGCAATTAAAGCTCTGACACCTTGCAGAAATGGCGCAATGACATCTCCCCATGCACATTTCCAATCGAGTATGAACACACCAGAGAATTCCCAGCACTGGACCACTAGTGAGTCAACTTGACCCAAACTTTATTTTCAATTTATGTGTGCATTTATTACGTTAATAATTTAGGTCTTTAGGAGCAGTGCTAAACAACACCCCTCAGATTTTTAAACAATGCCACTTGGAGTCAAACTGCATCACCATCGCTAATAGCGATGCCATGGTGTAGCTTGGAGTTTGAGTCCAAATTGCAAACTGAGACGCTTTTGCAAAGTGCACCGCCGTGGTGCCCTTTAGAATTAGGGTTTCTTCACAAACAACAATGCCATCCCAAAATGTGACACTATGATGTGATTTGGGATTTTAAAGCTTCTTGCGGCTCAGTTTGAATTTTGCAAACTACACCACCTTCACAGGTAGTGACGCTAGAGCTACTTCGAAATGCTGGGAATGCCACGATCAAGATTTTTTTGATGAATTTTAACATGGCGAATTTCTTGATGCAAGAGGAGGTGAGAGAGATATACTCACATGAGCACATGTCTCAAGAGATTTTTTGTCTTCTAAATGATTTGTCTGATTGACAGCAAGAGCACCTAGGAGAGATGGGACTTTCATACATCATCTATGCACTACTCGTGTGGACAAACTTGGGCATGATGATGGCACTTTTTGAGAGGTGGCATAGTGAGACCTCCTCATTCCACCTTTCAACATGCAAGGCCATAGTCACACTAGAGGACATGTGGAAGATCCTGAGATTTCCTATCCATGGTGAGCGGGTCATTTATGATATGGATGCCAAGAGGGAGGCCTGTTATGTCGTCATGGACATAGATGAGATTATATTCTGTGAGGGCTAGATTGAGTTGGAGTGCCATAGGCCTCTTGTATCACCTTATCGCTTAGTCATTGCAGCCATCATATCGGGTCTTATCGCACCAGATTGATGGGGCCAATACTTCAATCTTGGGTGGGGGCTCGCTTGGGAGTGTATGGTCTAATGGCGATCGACATTGTTTGCATGGGGGCTAGTTTTGCTAGCCTTGCTTTATAGAGATCTTCATGAGTTTACTTATCTAGATGGCAAAGCACTTGGGGTGAGGGTCACACTCCTACATATTTGGGCATGGGAGCACATCCTAATGCTTCGTTTGAGTGTTGTTTCAGTTTTGATGGAGCCAGATGATCCAATGGTCTAGTGATACTGAGGAGGCCTCTCTTTCACTCATAGAGGACAACACAAGATTCCTCATTGGAGGAGGGTCCTTGATGATATGCGAGTGTTCAGATGGCGTCCATACCTTGGACAACCAACATGGTTTGATGATGTGCAACAACTCTTCTTCACCTATCAGGATAGACTTATGTAGGGCAGAGAGCATATGATGATCGAGATGTACCTATCGGGTAGGGTTCAGAGAGAGTTTGGCGAGCCATAGGATAGGTCAGATGATCAATATGTGGCTATTTTTGTGAGGACAGTGAGCTAGAGCTCATGGGGCCGGTATATACCTGCCCATGAGATAGTTTAGAGTTTCATGCAGCTGGTGGCTAGGCCATGGCCATATGATTAGGGAAAGGAAGATCCAGGGGTCACATAGGCCTACAACGATTGGTTTCAGCCGTCGTTGAGGCTTATAGTTCTGGGGACACCCTTTGCTTGATGAAGAGCTAGAGGCAGGGGAGCAATATGAGGCCAGGGGGATGAAGATTGGGATTAGGGTGGTGGTGGGACACCACTAGTTCAACTAGTTCAGGATGGTGGGCCATAGGACAACCACCCAAAGATCCACAGATTGGAGAGCAGAGACAGGATGCCCCCTGGTAGGAGTAGGATCCATGACACTAGGATAGGATCTTGATGCCCCCTAGGGATGGGGATCAAGATCAGCTACTGGAGTAGTCACCTGTACAACCAGATCTGAGAGACGGGTAGATTTTGCAACTGCAGGCCCAGGTATAGGAATTGACAAATGAGAGAGATCAGGTTAGAGCAGAGCGGGACTAGGCCATTTGCAGAGATAGGCGGTAGAGTTACAGGAAATGGCCGAGATGGGTCATCGACAATAGTTAGAGAGCATGGCTACATCCTCCTCCTAGAACATGGTATTGCTTCATTCATATAGGGAGGCCATTTGGGAGGCCGACTATTACAGGATGCATTATCACCTGGTCATGCCGAGACCAGGCTGAGTCCTAGATTTCTCACAGAGGATAGGGCACAGGCCAATAGAGGAGCATGGCAAGAGAGCAGATGGTGAGGGCAACAACCAGGAGGGATAGCCTTCATTTTTTTATCGAGATAGGATTCTTTTTGCACCGGATGGGCTCATTTTTGATAGCCCCATGGGCCATTTTGTACTTATTGACATACACATGTACATTGCTATGATTTTTGTGCCATGATAGTGTATTGATGATATATGAGATGATGATTATGATGTGATATGCTATGTCCTATCTTTACTTTTATGGATGGCTCTTATTTCTATATGTTGTGCAATGATTCTATCTTATGATGCCCTGATGTTTATGTGATGAATATGCTATGTGATGATGGATGCACTTCTTTTTCAGTATCTTTTCTTATGCATTTTTAATGATGTATGCAAAATGTTATGAAGTGCAAATTCTTAGACTAACAAATCTATATTGTGTAATGATGGATGGTATGATGTAATATGATGATGATATATGATGATATGATAAAATGAATGCAAATGATATGATGGATGTAAATGATGTTTATGATGATATCTATGATAGGATATAATGAATGCAAATGATGTATGATGTGTATGTGATAGCATAATGGATGCATATATGTGTTATGGGATGTTTATGCATTGTTATAATAAAATTAATGTAAATGATATGACATGGATGTAAATGATGTTTATGATATGGGATGTAGATGATGTGTATGATGCTATGAGATGATTGCCTTTATATTTATGTGAAATGAATGCAATGTAATGATTCATGAGATACTTAGAATAACTAATTTGCATTACGTATAATGGAAATGCAATGTTATGATATGTTTTAATGTTTCCTATATGATATGAAATATGCAATATGCAATGTGCTAATGGTTTGTGAATGTAGGGTGAATGTAATGATGATGACGACTTGTAATTAACTGTCATGGTTACATGTTAGTGCAAAAAGCAAGAAATAGAAGAAATAAGAGATTCCAATAAGACATGAGATGATGATGATGATGATTTGCTTGCCGAGGAGTTGGGATTTTGAAAGGGCCAATTACCTTATGTTTGATTACACACATAAGTATGATGCATCAAGGTATAAAGAACCAGGATGGCATTGTACCTAGTGTGATGGACTTTGACTCGACAATTAGATAAGAGTATCCTTGTTCACACCTGGCATAGAAAAACCTTAATAGGATGCACTTCAGGTACTTCAAACATCTCAGACCAAAACATAGAAAGTCAAGCCTTCCTATGTGGTCAACAAGATATCTAAAATACCTTCCATACACACCTAATAAAGCAAGTATTCACTTAGGTTATTTTACGAAGAAATCCAACAAGAACAATAGATAAAAAGATAATGATCATTGCCCCATTCCTATCTCTCTAAATATTTTGATTAGACATCATCGATAGGTCCTTGGACTGAGCACAATAAGATAAGCCAAAAGACAAAGACAAAGTAAACAAACAAGTTGATGTTCTTCAAAACTGCTAGCCAAGACTAAACTATGGTGATGCCTGATGTTGATGTCCATTGTAGGAAGGATGCATCCTAGGACATGATGATACCAGATGATTTGATATGGGATTAATTGGATGATGAGCTATTGACTCCAAAAGTTGACCAACTTGTTTATGAACTAACCTAGACTTGAGACTTTGACGTTTGAGTTTTCACTTTTAACCTACTAGATTTGTTTCTGATTGTTTCACCAAAGGTTGAGGATGACAATTGATTTATTGTAGTGATGTTTATTACAGGTGAAAGTGAGATGGGATGGATGGATTTTTTCAAATATTTGGATGTTTTTGATGTTTTGAAATATTTTTAGGCTATTTTTTGGTATTTTTGAGATTTTTCAAATGTTTTGATTTTCAAAATTTCAAATGTTTTGGGGTTTTATGAGATTTTGACCAAGAGACTACCCTAAGGACCTATCCTAGGGGCCTCAAGGGCTGATCCACAAATTATCCTTGCCTACATTATACACGCAGAGACCATGTAGTTTGACTAACACATAATAGATTATTGAGGAGATATGAACAAATGGATTGCCAGTTTATTATGATAGACTCCTAGAGGACTGACCTAAGTGTCTTGGGGGATGATCAAAGATCAACCTTTCCTACATTCAAGGCTTAGAGACCCATAGTTTCACAAGATGACTCTATTTTTGACTTTTTGATTGAATTTTTGACCTATTTTTGGATTTTGATATGTTTCAAATGTTTTTGTATTTTTTGACTTTTTCAATATTCTTAGATTTTCTAATTTAGGGACCTCAAGAATATACACGAATCCAATCTGATGAGAACATGCCCCCTACGTGATACAATAGACTACTTCGATAGAGGCAGGACAGACTAACCTTGGGAATGGGCCGAGTAGTACTAGGAGGGATCATGACACGAATACAAGACCAAGCTATGATGCAGATGCCAAATGGATGGGTGATTGATGGAGATATGGATTGTGATGGATGATGCAAGCATAATGGATGGATGATGCATAATGAGTCGTGAAGATCTTGGTGGATGGAAAGTGCTTATTTACACAAGGTGCCTATTTTCTAGGTTTTCACCAAGGTACTTGCCCAAACCGCCACTGAAGTGGTTTTTACTAGAGGACAATTTTTCTCTTTACTATTTTTAATCCTTTTTTAGATTTTTTTTTTTGGATTTTTTCTTTTTTTGTTTTCACCAAGACACCTATTTGCCAAGTTTTCATCAAGGTAACTATTTTTTCAAGACATTTTCTAATTTTTTTGGTATTTTTGGTTCTATACCTTGAAGAGTTTAGGCATAAAACTTTTTGAGATGGGAGTTGTTCATGGGATCTTGTAGAGGCTCGCCTTTGGGTGTTGATAACTAATATGCCCTTGAGTTGTAGCTTGTTGTGATGATGAATGGTCCCAACCAGTTAGGCTCAAATTTTCATTTTCTATTTGGGTTTGGGATGTTCTTCTGGTTCTCCTTTAGCACAAGTTCTCCAACCTAGAAGGTCCTGCTTCTAATATTCTTGTTATAGCTCCTCTTGAGTCAGTTCTGATAGAATTGCAAATGGTTCAATGCTTCTATACATCACTCATCTAGCAGATCTAGCTCATTCAATCTTTATACTTGGTATTCTTCATTCGTGATGATGTTTTGTAGTGATATTCTTAGTGACGAGAGTTTGATCTCAATGGGTAATACGACCTCTTATTTGTAGATCAGGGAGAAGGGGGTGGTACTTGTTGGTGTGTGGATTCTATTTTGATTGGCCTAGAGGGCAGGATTTAGCTACAGATGTAGTCACAACCTGTGTCATCGATTGTATTTTTGAGGGTTTTTAGAATGGTTTTATTGGTAGCTTCTGCTTGGCCATTGCCTTGGGGATAATATGGAGTGGAAAAGCGATGATGGATTTTGAAATTTTCACATAAGTCATAGACATCCTAATTCTTGAAAGGTGCCCCATTATTTGAGATAATAGCTTGGGGAACACTGTATCAACATATGAGATAGTTCAGGATGAACTTTGATATCTGCTTCCCAGTTATGTAAGTAATTGGTATGGCTCTCACCCACTTGGTAAAGTACTTAGTGGTAGTAATGATAAACTTGTGGCCATTGGATGAGATGGGGGTTATTTTTCCAATGAGATCGAGCCCCCACTACAAAAAGGGCCAAGGTGTGACAATAGGATGAAGTTCTTGAGCTAGAGCATGGATGATGTCCCCATGTTGCTGACATTGTAGGCACCTTTTGACATAGTTATGTGCTTCTCTTTCCATTGTAGGCCAATAATATCCCATCCTCAAAAATTTATTGGCCAAGGTCTTTTCGCTTGATTGTGAACAACAAATACCATTATGCACCTCAGTTAAAGTAGTCAATGCCTCCTCAACATTTAAACAATGTAGTAGGGTTCCTTTTATGCTCCTACGGTAAAGTGTGTTTCGTAGGATGACAAATCAAGATGCTTTCTTGACAAAATTTATTTTTAGGCTTGAGGGTAAGTCAGTGGGTAGGACCCCTATTTGCAAATAGGTATAAATGTCAAGGTACCAGGGATCACTAGGACCAACAATTTCACACAAATTTTTTGACTCTAGTACCTCGAATGCGGGCATGAGAAGCTTCTCTACTAAGAATTCATGTTTTGGGACATTGCGAGGGATATCTAGTAAAGATCCAATCATTTCCATGGAATCTGCTACTTTGTTGTTTGTTTTGGGAATCTACTCAAATGTGATATCAATGAATGATTCTTTGAGGCTCTCTACCAACCTTTTGTATGGAGTCAACTTATCATCCTTTGTTTGGTACTTATCATTTACTTGATTTATTATTAGGTGGGAGTCTCCATATACTCTAAGGGCCATGATGTGCCATTGCACTGATATTCTGAGACCTATGGTTAATGCCTCATACTCTGCAATGTTATTAGTGTAGGGGAATGCCAATTTGTAGATCTAGGTATATAGTCCTCCTGTGGGGTGATGAAGAAGACACCAGATCTTGATCCATGTTGCATGTAGGAATGATCAAAGTAGAGTTTCTAGTGGTTAGCTATGCTGAGATTGAAGATGGATTTATCAGGAAACTTTGATATGAGTGGATTCTTTGAATACATGGGTGCTTCTGTAAGCTGATCTATGATCACTTTTCCTTTGATTGCTTTTCATTCCATGTACTCAATGTCATATTCAGATAGAATCATGACCCACTTGGCCATCCTTCTTGTGAGCATTGCTTTTGATAGTAGGTACTTGAGGGGTTTGATCTTGGTGATGAGTTTGATTTTGTGTGCCAACATGTAGTGTCTGAATTTTTGTGAAGCAAACACTACTGCTAGACAGGCTTTTTCTATGAATGAGTAGTTTAATTCATGCCCGACCATTGTGTGGCTGATGTAATAGATGACCCTCTTTGTCCCATTTTCATCATGCCGAGCTAGGAGAGCACTGAGGGTTGCTACTATTGCTGACATATAGAGGATTAGTGGCTTTCTTGGTATCGGTGGTATGAGGACCAGTGGTGTGAGCAGATATTCTTTGATTTTATTGAAGGCTTCCTCACACTTGTCATCCCATTTGTACGCTACTCCATTGTGAAGTAGGTGAGAATACGAGATTTTCTTGTTTGCCAGTTGTGCTATGAATCTATGGATGGACTGGAGCCTGGCTTGGAGGCCTCTCAATTGTTTCAATGTTTTGGGTGCTTCCATCTCAAGGATTTCCTTCACTTTAGTTGGATCTATTTCAATACCCCTCATTGAAACTATGTATCCCAGTAGCTTTCCTGATTGTATGCCAAAGACATACTTTTTTGGATTTAAACAGACCTTGTATTCCTCCAGCCTATCAAAAATAGCACTCAAGGTTGCTATGTGATCTCTCCTCTTTCTGGTTTTTTCTAGTATGTCATCAACGTAATCTTTGATAGTTTTGTGGATCATGTAATGAAATATTAATGCCATAGCTCTTTGGTAGGTGACCCTAGCAATCTTTAGGCGCAATGGCATCATGTTCTAGTAGTAGGCCCCCCATGGACAAGTGAAGGTTGTTTTGTGTTGGTCCTCTTTGGAAATAATTATTTGGTTGTACCCAAAGAAACCATCCATCAGAGAAAGCATTTCATTTCCTATTGTCATGTCCACTATCATGTCAATGTTAGGCAATGGGAAATCATCTTTTAGACATGCTTTGTTTAGATCTCTGAAATCCGTGTAGATTCAGATGCCCCATCAAGTTTTGAAACAGGTACCAGATTTGACACCCACTCTAGGTAGTCGATTGGTTGTATAAATCCTATGTCAAGTAGTTTCTTCAATTCCATCTTGACCAATAAAGAAATCTAAGGATGCATTTTCCTTATTTTTTGTCTGACAAGTTTTGCTTCAGGGTAGACTACTAGATGATAAGCCACAATTTCTAGATTGAGCCCTAGCATGTTTGCATAGCTCCATGAAAAATTAACTTGTCTCTCTCTTAAGAAGGCTTCTAGGACCTCTTGTTCATCTGATAGTAATGACTCTACATAGAATGTGATGTGTGGGGTATCCTCTATTCCCAAGTTGATTGGGTTGCATTTTTCAGCTAGGATCGCTGATTTTTTCTGATGGAGAGTTTTGAGAGGAAGATTGAATCCCCCATCCTCGAGCACCTCAGAGAGGTTTTCACCATTGGATGCGTCCTTTATTTTTACTATTTTTGGGTTAGAGAGTGCCATAGTGTGGTTTTCACTCAAGGACCTAGAGATTATTCTCAGTTTTTTGCTTTTGTGACTGAGGGATTCAATCGTTTCCCCATAGTATGCATGTGTGTCCAGCTTGATGATGAATCCTTATTTATGATCCCCACATGGAATATTATCATGAAATCCCATGAATTTTGAGAGCACCTCATCATTTTTGAATGTGTCAAGAATTGGTGGTCCTCGTTGGTCATAATCGATGAGTTGGGGGTAGACTAGCTTTATCTCATGTGATTGGTTCTCAAACTTATAGGATAGGGTGCTGATCATAAAGAGGTTAGAGTCTTCAAAAAGTGTGGGTATACCTCTCTCGGGTTCATCATCCTCACTACTACAAACCTCAGTGATGTCAAAGGTGAAATTTTCTAAGGGAAAGCCAGTGGATATAGACAATTTAAGGGCGATTGCCATTTGCTGAGGAGTTTTGGCTTTCTTAATCGGGGGGTTTCAGCCACGTATGGTTATAATCAGAGGGGTACATCCAAGGCCAAGATTTCTCATTCACATCTGTGGAATGATAGGTATTAGAAGCCCATTGTCATTTTCCCCTAATTTATGGTTTCTGTCATAGCCCATTGTGAGTATCATTTGCAAGCCTTTGCTACTGTAATCCATTGGTAGATCGACTATTGGTCTATTGTCTTGATACAAGAGATGGGATACGTCCTCCTCTATTACTTCTTGGCTGAGATCTCCCCAACTTCTGAAGTTGGAATATCCTTCAGTGGATGTTTGGGATGTGGAGGCTTCATTTGATTGCGATTGTCCTTGTGATATGGGAGATTGTGGTAACTCTCCTACCACAAAAGCATTTTTGGGAATCGTATAGTTTTTGCAACCATTGTCCTGGATGATGAGTTTGATATTAGAGATGGTGGGAATGGCAGGTGTCTTTGTCATAGAAGTGGAAGCGAGAGTGGCTGGATCAATGTATGGGGTCGATGGGCCTTCATTATTTTTAGGCACTTGAGGGATTTTATAATATTTAACCTCTAGGTTCTTTCAATTAGAGAATGTTTTGAGATCCCCATGGATGGTGACCTCTTGGTCTTCATATGTGAATTTGACGCATTGCATGAATCCACAGACGTCCCGGGAGAATGTTATAAGGTAGATCCAGGTCAAGGACTTGACAGGTGGTTTCCATGATTGCTGGCCCACTTGAATAGGGATTTGGATTGTGCCTTGGGACACTTTTTCTTGGTCATCATACACCTTGATTGTGATGCCTTTACCTTTGTCGATGGAGTCTTCTGAGATTTTTAGATTCTTTATGAGTTTAAGGGAACAAAT
Organism: Sequoia sempervirens; assembly: GCA_007258455.2. NCBI lineage: Eukaryota > Viridiplantae > Streptophyta > Pinopsida > Cupressales > Cupressaceae > Sequoia > Sequoia sempervirens. Next base: position 51,093,590 of record VDFB02358134.1, read on the forward strand.
GTTCAAGCCCACACCTCCATCCACCAAGACTCTCTTGACTTTGTTTTTATACACTAGGACCTCTAGATGGAGTGCACAATTGTGAGATGGTTGAGAGGGAAAATATTGACCCTAGCTTGAAATTGTTCTGCATCAAGATCTGTGGGGATAGTGGATGAAGCCAATGCTTCCTCAAGGATATTTTGTTGGGCAGATGAATTTTTTAGCAACTCCATAATGGAGATTTGTGCTAGGGTTCTTTTTAGCCGATCAAGAACATTATAGCAATTTGGAATGGATCTTGGGCTGGAATTAGGTTCTTTGTTTGGCTGAGATGAGCCTGCGCCTCCATCCACCAAGACTCACTTGAATTTTTTTTTATGCACCAGGATCTCCAGATGGAGTGCATAGTTTTGAGATGGTTGAGCGGGAAAATCTTGATCAAAGAAAGTAATGAGATTTGGGGTAATGATGTTTCCAACCATAGCTTGGAATTGTTCTGCACCAAGATCCATGGGGACAGTGGATGAAGCCAATGCTTCCTCAAGGATATTTTGGTGGGTGGATGAAGTTTTTAGCAACTCCATGATGGAGATTTGTGTTAGGGTTCTTTTCAGATGATAAAGAACATTATATCCATTTGGAATGGATCTTAGGTTGGAATTGGGTGCTTTGTTTGGGTGCAATGGTAATTTTCCTACCTCTTGTGGTGACTCCATAATTAGCATGGTCTCCTTTGGTGGTGATAGTAGTGCAATATTCATCCGAGGATGCAACGGCATGGTCATATACATGATTAACACTCTTGAAGGTTCCTTTTCCCTTATCTGTGTTATTGTTCCATTTGCTATTGTGATTAGGCATTAGATTCGTGTATATCTTAAGGTTCTGATTTCCTGCTGGTTGCTCCACATTTATGATTTTTTGATCAATGAGATCTTGGATTAGGTTTTTCAACCTCATGCAACTATTAGTGGTGTGCCCTTTGATTTTGTGAAAGTCACAGAGCTAGTTTTCATTGTACCAAGATGGTTTCACATCTGGTTCTTGGTATTTTTCATAGGTGGGAGCCTTGATGAGGTTTTCATTTATTAATTTCTTCATGATGACCTCGAGTGGTTCCCTAAGGGTAGTGTATTTTTGCTTGGGGTAGTTTTGTTTCACTAGGGTAGTCCCCTTTGATTGTTGATGTCATTGATTGCTTGATTATTGGTTGGTTGGTGTTGTGATACCGCATTGGTTTGGGTGTTGTTCTGATCATTGTTTTGCGGTTATTCATAGGTTTGGGTGTTTTTCCATGGAGCATTGATTATGACCTTAGTATAAACCACACCATCATTTGTGATATTTTTGTTCCTTGCCCATGTGAGATGTTTGTCATTATAGTTGTTGGATGGGCGATTGTTTTACTGTTTAGGATATGCGGGTGATCCTCATTGTGAAATAAAGGGCTCGTTGAACGTTGAGCACCTTGGAGATCAATTGGTCATATGTGGTGATCCCTTGCACTTTAAGATGGAATGCCAAGGCTCTGTCAAGATTGGATATGATGGTGCACACTTGTTGTTCTTCTGGCATGACCCATTTCTTTGATTGGCCTTGGATCGCCATTGTTGTAGGAAGGAAGAAAATAATTCATTCTTTGCTTGTTTTAGAGCTAATAGTTCCTCTAGATTGACATCCATTTTGATGTTGAATGCATAGTTTTTGATGAATGCATCTACTATTTATTGGAACTTCTTGATGCCTGGAGGAAGGCAAGAGAACCATTCCATGGCTTGGCCAACCAAACTTCTAGGAAATAGCCACATCAGATAAGTATCGTCATATGTGACTTCCATATAATGAACCTAGAATTCCCTGATGTGATCTTCACAGTTTCCTGTCGCATGGTATTTGTCAAATTTGGAGATTTCAAATCCCTTCTGGAATGATTACATTGTAAGACTCTTGTCAAATGGGTAAGGGCACAAATTTTTGGGTGTTTTGGTGGTTCTCCTTGACTGAAGATCAATTACATGTTGCGAGAGCAACCTGATTTGTGCTATCACGTCATTTTGTGGAGCAGGGGGTGGAGTGAAGGTGTTTTGTGGTGGTTCAATTATCGGTGGGATGGGTGGGTTGGTTGGTATTTGCACATTTTTTTGCGTCAAGTATGCCTGCAGTTGCTCATGTACCAACAATGCTTGTTGTTGATCCTATTGCTATTGCGCTAACAATGCCTGTTGCTGAGCTTGCTGTTGTTGTTGGGTTGCTAATTAGGCTGCTTCCTATTGTTCTTGGTATTGCTTCAAAACTTGCTGATATGCTTGCTGCTGGGTTGCTTGTTTTTGTGGGAGGTATTGTGCTTGCACTTGTGCTTATCAGAAAACTTTGTATTGGGATTGAGCTTGCGCTTGTGCTTGAGCCTAGGCTTGTGTTTGTTGGGAAACTTGTGCAATCTATGCAACTTGTGTGGCTTGTGCAGCTTGCACTGCTTGTTTTTGTAATAAGGCTTGGGATTGTGCAACCTACTATGCTTGTTGCACTTATAGTGTTTGCTATGCATCTTGAGCGGCTTGGGCAGCTTGGGCAGTTTTCTAAGAAACTAGTTGTGTAGCTTGTTAGTTTTGGATTTGTTGGAGTGCCTTTTGATAGGCAGCCTACTAAGCGGCTTGTGACACAATACTGTATTGGTTTGATGTGTTTGAATTGGGTGGTGGTGATGGCAGAGGTGGGTTTGGAATGGTGCTTGTTGTGGTAATGAGAGGCACCACCATATTGATGTTTGGGGTTTGAGTGGTGGATGGTGTGATCGATATGCTTGGTCCTTGAGAGACCATGTTTTGAGATGTCTAGGGGATGGTTGATGATGTGATGGTGGTGACTTGCATTATTGGGATGGTTGCCATCTTCTGTTGTGATATTGATTGCAAGATTTGGGGATTTGGTATGGTGCTTTGATTGATGATCGGTGGGTTGATTTGATTTTGTTGATTGATGTTTTGTAAAGGGGGAAGTCCTAAACCAAGAGGTGGTGTAGATAATGGTGGAAGTGGTGGAAATGTGAGTGGCATACCTCCTTGGGTGAATGATGAAGATGTAGTTTTAGAAATTCCTCTTGGTCCAAATAAGTCTCCTTCTCCTTGTGATGTTATGGGGAGAGAAGTTTGAGGTGTTGCGCAAAATGATGGTGGGTCATTAGGATCATGAAAGGTGATGGGGACATATGGATGTGATGGATTGTCCCAAGATGGTGTTTGCGTCCAAATCTTGATTATTTACGAGGGGATGTGTTTGTAGTGCATTGAGAAATGCACTTCCCTTGTTAACAATGGGTTGGGTTGGAGCAATGGATGATGCAATTTGGGGGATGGGTTGGGTGATGTTTTGGAATGGAGGGGTAGATGAAATTGGGAGTGTGTTTGAAATTGGGGGCATGATCTCAAAAGATGGTTCCACTATAGTGCTCACGTCGAAATTCGAAGGGAGTTTAGCCCCTTGCTTTGCTAATTCAAGTATGTATAGTGAGGGATTGAGTCTCATCATGATGTTGATAATTTTGTGATTCTTGAGATTTTGGACCATGTCAGTGATCCCATCTTGTGTCATTCTGAAGGGATTATTGGTAAGATCCCCCACTTGACATTCCTCTTGAGGATTTTGTGATGATGAAGGAAAGTTAGTTAGAGGATTGCTTGATCCAATGGGATTTATTTCAGAATTTGTTTGGCTTATCTCACTTGAAGTGGATGTTTCTTTGTTAGCTTCCATGTTCCTCTTGTGTTGAGATCTAGTTTGCACCATAAAACTGGGAACAATTTTCAAGAATGTGGGAGATGAATCTCTAATTCTTTGGATTGATCTAAATTTAGGTACAAAAGAGAAAACTTAGGATGATTTAAGGATCAAAGGTGAACTGATGAAGATGTATGAAAGATAGATGATGTGGATGATTTAACTCTGAAAAGATCTTGAGTGGATGCTAGACTTTTGGGACTTTTTGGATTTGTTTTGGATTTTGATTTTGGGATTCTTTGATTTTTTGGATTGACCTTGATTTGATTTTGAATTGCTTTGGTTTTGGATAATGAACAAATGGATCTCAAGATGTTGGATGTTATCTATGGGATAGATTTTCTCACAAGATGATAATTTGACTAAGTGTAGGAAGAAGGATGCATCTACCCACACCTATTCAAATAAGATGATAATTCAACCAAGTATATGGAGAAGGATGTATCTACATATACCTAGCTAAACAAGATGATTTGATAATTTTGACTAAGCACATGAAGAAGGATGCATCTACACATACCTAGAAAAAGATGATTTGATGCTTTGATTCAAGGATTTGTTTCAAGGATTTTGATGATTTTGATTTTCCAAAAACCCTAGCATGAAGGATGATTTCAAGATTCTCAAGAGTTAATGGTGAGATAATTTTGGTTTTTATGTTTGAAAGATGGATGAGGGTTTTGATTTTGATCCTAGGTGTACCTAAAAAGACTCTTGTTTACAAGACCTTGATTTTGAAGAACATGCTTTACTCTACACAAGGTATTCAAATTCCTGAAAAAGATTTGGATTTTTTTGACAAAAGAACTCATACAAATTAGGATTGTTGCTTGAAGATATTTTGTAAAAGTTTAAAAGTAGTCTTCATCTAAATTTGTATAGCATTGAAAGATGCTTTTGATGTTCTTTTGGACTAAGCGCTTTTGACTTTGGTTTCTAGATTTTGATCTTGTGTGAAATCATTGGAGACACATGTGTGGGGTTCAATTGTTCTTAGCTTTGCTTAGTAACTTATTTTTACCTCAAACACTTCTTGATTAGGTTTCTTCAAAATAAAATGTCTAATGTCTCAACTTCTTATCATCCCATAAAGTGTATTATGTGGAAATCAAGGAATTTAAGGCAAAAGTTTCCTATTGTTGACTTTAGTAAGCAAATGGAGATATAAATCCAAGTTTTTAGAAACATCTAAGGATAAAATCCCAAGGGAAAGCAATAACACATGAATCTTGTAAAAGAAATTTGCTTCCTAAAGGGTTTGAAGTTTTGATGACAATGTTGAATGTTTGTTTCCAAATGTTTATGAACAAGTACAACCCTATGGCTATGAAAGACTGTATTTGTTGAGTCCCAACTTGGACAAGTCTTGCTACGCTTATTTTTAGTGAATGGTTAGATGCTTGACCCCACTGGCTCCCCTCCATGACACTCACTTATACAAGGCAGCCAAGCATCAGTACCCATGAAACTCCCATGGCATACTTTCCATTTCTACTAAAAACTGTAAAAGTATGGGGTGGCTTTAGAATGACTATTCCTGCACCAACAAATAGATCAATGATTTTGGCCTTTTCTACACAAGGGTTTTAATTCAGAATTTCCATTCGTAGGGATTGATCCATGCGGTGAGAGACCATTTCTGCCCTTCTCGTCAAAACCAACCACATGATATTGGCCTTTGTTCCAATATCCAGACTTATATACTGGTTGGAAATACACTTGGCTTTAGTGTGTTACTGGTTGGGTCATTCCCTTGGGTGAGTACTTTTTCCCCAAGGCATGCCCTCTAGGATAAAAAAAGTGAGTGAGTAATATTCATAACCCAATCAATCTTTGTTGCAACACAAAGAGAGAGAATATACGCAATACCCTCCACTCACACACAAGATTTTTTGTTCAATTTTAATCCCAAAATGAAATGTGGATGCAATTACTTTACCCAACTTAAGATCACCAAAAGGCCTTTTGATTCTCAAGATCGCCGTGAGGCACAAGAGAAGCACATACATCCTTTCGATGGTATTATTTTGAGTAAGCAATTACAAAACAAAGTAGCACTTGTTCATTTTTAGTATTCAAAGTAGTAATGAATTCTTTTTAAGCACCAAAGGAGATGTGGAGATTTCTTTGTTCAATTGTTATTCCTCAAACCAAATCTAGCAAGTTTGTTCTAATTTTCTTTTTAAACCTCTTTAAATAGAAATTGAAATGTTATTTTTAGAGCCCAAAATAAAATTAGTAGGTACTAAGCATATGAAAGGTAAAAAAATTGTAAGAGAAAATTGTGAATTCTCTAAGAGTGTTAAATAAACACTAGAGTGTTAAAAAACACTTGGTATCATGAGAGAATGATGTCATCATGCTTATTTTCTCCTTTACCTTTGATCAAGCCAACCTATAAGAAAACTAGTTAGACCTACAAAATAGAGGCCAGGAAAGCAAGTAATAACCTAAATGATTAGAATTGAAAAAGGCACATGTCATAAAAAAACTGAGTTTCACTTTTTTATTTTACTCTAGTGGCGGAGTCTGCACAGGCGTTGCTGTTTGAAGAATCCAACAGTGCTATATGGTGACGCTTATCAATCAGCATCATTTTGTACTGAGGACAAAGACTGTGATTACATTGCTATTTAGCTCAGTGGTGCAGTTTGGAATTTAAAAATGCCAGTGCGTGAATATAGACCTTGCGGTGTAGTTTAAGATTTTGAATTATGGGCGAGAACACTAAAGCATCCCTATTAGAAGTTTGTAGTGGTTCTATATGGAAATGTTGGGATGCCAGCTGTTCTGTACAATGATGCTAGTCTAATAGTGGTGGAGTTCCCTGTAGACATAAAAATAGAGAAAAAAACATGGAATTTGATGAAAAGACGTGATTTAAACTTCTAGTTTTCCCTCCTAGTGCCAAAATGTAGAACCAAGATCCTAGCACTTGCAAATCACAACAAACACATAGTAATATTCAAGTGAAAGTTAGAATCTAAGTTCCCCATAAAATCCATTTAACAATGCTCAAATAGGAATGAAAGAAAGAACACTACAAAAAGCACCAAGATAGATTAAATCCTATTAAAAAGCATGCAAATTCTTGATCTTATGGGGGAATTGGTGCCAATTTGATGCGAAAATTGGCCCTTTCCCAACTCCAATGATGCAATGTTGATGAGTGATGAAGAATGATCCACTTTGTTGAAGATTCAATGGAGCTCCATGATGAAAAACCTACAAAACCTACATAACCTAGCTAATATTGGATGGAATTGATACAAATGCTAATACTTGAGGATGGATTTGAGTATAGTGAGTTTTCTCAAATTGTGGATGATTAAATGAGGAAAGAAGCCTCTTATTTATAGAATGACAAGATGGAGAAATGCCAAAATTGAAGCAATGTGGGACTAAATTTCAACCAATGACAAGATGCCACTTGTCAAGAGATGGATGGATGAAGGATGTGCACATTATGATGAATGTTCCCATAAATGCAATTAGGTGATTTTTGAAAATAATGAAATGACATGTAAGAGGGAAAAATTAATGTCTTAAATGCCACTTGTCTCAATGCAAAGATGAAAGAAATGTCTTGTTGGAAGGACAAAGTCCACTTGGAAATCTATTTCAAATTTGGAAGAATATTCCTCTATTATGCCATGTTGAGAGAAAATAGGGATTTAATAAATGAATTAAATCTATTTTCATGTGCAAGTGGAAAAATATAGAGGATGGGACAAGGATTAGGATTAAATTAAGCAAGGGTTAACTAATTTAATGAAGGGATTAGATGATGTGACAATTTTGACTTAGATTTATGGGTTGATTTAAATCAAGGATGAAAAGAATGTGATTTAGATATTAATTAAATAAATATTTTTGATCTATTTAATTAAAGGAGATGAATGTTAGATTAAATAAAATAAGGTTTTAATTTATTTAATTTAATGAGATAGACTTTAGAAATTAATTAAATATAATTGATTTATTTAATTTATAAAGAGCTAGGATGAATTAGATCAGATTGATTGATTTAATTAACAAGAGAGAGTGACTTAATTAGATAAATGATTTATTTAATTAAGGGAGGAAAATTGATGAATTTAATCAAATAAGGGTATTTGATTAAATGGTTAGACAAAGGGATGATTTAAGATGAAATAGTGTCAATAATCGGGATCAAGTGTGCAATGTCAATCAATACATTTTGCGTGTCTACAGGTGGTTGTTCATGATTAAGTTTGTCAAAGTTTGTTGTGTAATTTTTTTTACTTCTAAAGTAGTTGAGGTGGATGCTTTCAAAGGGTCTTCCAAGTTTTATGTTGACATGACTGCTTTTTCGTGTCCCCTGTTTGTGTCTTTTTTAATGATCTTTTGCTCACCCATGAATGTATGTTCAAAATCTAAGGAACCCCAATCGTCGTCTAATAGCTTTGTGGCTTTGTCAATGTGGGTTTCATTGTCTTTTTATTGCATGGGTTCCACTTGTGTGGTTGGTGTTAATGTTTTCAAGGGATTATCTTCATTTTGCTCAAGTTGAAAGACACTATAAGGCTTAGGATCAACATCGAGTGTGTACACTTTGTTGTTGTAGATGTATTTCATTTTATGATGGAGAGTAGAAGGCACCCCATTCATTGCATGAATCCATGGTTTGCCTAAAAGAAGATTCTATGAAAGTTCACGAGGCATAACATGAATTTGTGTTTCCAATGTGGCCTTCCCAACTGTAATAGGTAAAGTAAGCACACCGAGCATTTTTTTTTGACATTGTCAAATCCCTTAAGAGATAAAGAATCAGGTTGAATTTTTGATTTATCCACATGAAGCCTATCCAAAAGGTTTATGCTACATAGATTAAGGGTAGAGCCATTTTCAACAAGGTTTCGCTTTATCCCTATGCTTTTGTATTGAGTGATGATCATAAAAGCATCATTTTGTTTTTGCACTTCCAAAGTGGGAAGTTCACTTTGGTGGAAAACAATGTCAACATTCAGTCCTTGAATGATGGCTGCTATGTCATTTGGTTGCATAGTAGAAGGGATAGGAACTTATTGCAAGGAAGTTTGAAGCATAGTGTGATAATTAGGTGAATTCTGAATTAGGTCCCATAGAGATATCTTTGCAAGAGTATTCTTGAGTTGTTCAACAAGATCATACTCTTTCCAACTATATGAAGGAAAATGAGGAGCACTAGGAAATATGGGATTAGGAAAAGGTAAAGGTGTCAGGGTTGGTTGCTACAATTGTGGATTCTTTCTAGTGTTATATGTATGAGCAATGATATTATGACTCAATTGCTGTGAAACATTGTTCTTAGATGGTTAAAGGACAAGTTTGGGTTTATTTTGAATTGGAGGTTTGTTTGAAAGTGAGTAAAGGATGAGTTGAGGTTGAATAATATTAATGTCCCTTAATTAAGGAGAGTCTAATGTTGCCTCATCATCTTCTTATAAGGACACTATGTTATTATTGTCAATATTATTTTTGTCTTGCACCATGATATCCTCTCCAGGAGGAGAGTTTTTAGGAGAACTACAAACCAAATGTTCATGACATTCAAGGATTGGTTCTTCCAAAATGAATTCAACACAAGTAGGGGAATGATCAATGGTTGGATTTTCTTGATTATCAATAGTGGAGTTATTAGGAGAAGGCTCTATTTGGTTGTTTGTTCTCTCCAAGGTCTCATTCTCTTGTTCCATATTATCTACCCTAGTAGGAGAGATTTTAATATGTTCATCCATGGTTATATTTTTTAAAGAAACTTCATAAAAATTAGGGGAGGAATCAAGAGAAGGACCACTATGATTTTCATGCTTACGAAATAGATCTTCCCATATGGTAGGAGCATTAGGAAAGGGAGAAACAAGATTGCCATGAATTTCAAGTATATCTTCTAACACAAAACTATCGTCTTCATTACTATGAAGGATATTAGGAGAAGAGTCAATGTGATTATCATGGTTGGCTACAATTACACCCTTATGCCCTATAATATCTTCCCAAGTGGAAAAAGTAGAATTTTCAAAGCTCTCAGTTAGGAGATCTCCTAACACCAACATGTCTACCTCACAAATCACTCACGATTATAGCATTATCACAAGTAGGTGAAATGTTGGGAGAGTAATGTAAATTAAGTAAGGTGGTGGAAATGATTTCATCATCTATTGTTATACTATCTTCCCAAGGGGAATGAGGAGAAGAGAAAATGTGATCTTCATGATTATCAATGATTGCATCGTGTTTCACTAAGATACCTTCATTACTAAAAGGAGAGGTATCAAGGGAAGAAAAATTATGATCATCATGGTTATTTATGTTTGTATTCTCTTCTATCACATCATTCTCACAAATGGGAGAGATAGGAGGGGGTATATATTTAAGGAAAGTGTGAACATGTCCACTTGGTTGCCTTAAAAGACTCTTATAACTAGGAAGTACATTGAATGAATGACTAATATGTGTATTGACTAACATTTTCTTTGAAAACTTGGAAAATACCAAAGCTAACATTTTTGAATGAAAACTCAAAATGCTATGTGTAACATGAAATGTAATTTTCAGTTTCCAAACATGGTAATTTAGTGGTTACATTATGCAACGATCTGAAAATGAAATGTTGCAAATTTGGAATGAAACAATACATGAAATGGGCTAATTTAAGGTAGATTTTGTAAAATGCATGTAACAAAAATTCAACCAACTAATATAGGTAGTTAATGACAACAAACATAAGTTCAAAAACAAGGTTTTTAGTGCTGTAAAAGGCACTTTTAGGGATGTAAAGGGACTAATTCGCCCAAGGTGGTGAATGAGTCCTAGTAGGGATTTTTTTTAGAATTTTCAGATTTTTTTGGTTGGTTTTTATGTTGTGTGTGCTCTATGATGTAGACCTAAGATGCAAATGAAAAATTTCAAAAAAATTTAATGATTTAAAATGCAAAAATGCAACCTATATGCACTTTCACAAAAGCAAAATTTGAAACCCTAGAATGCACTTTAAACAATGCAATGCAAGCAAATTTTAGGATGTAAATGTTCACCAAATAAAAAATATGATGTTCTAAGGTTGGGTTCATCAAAATGTGAACAAAGAAAATAGAGTCACAACTTCTCTTATCCACACCTAAAAGGAGAATGAAGAAAGAGGAATCCGATTTCGCAAAGTTCACACTCAAGAATAATTCTGCGAGATTCTAATGCAATGAGGATTGAAATCTATCAAAGGAGATTGTTCCTAAGGCTGTAAATTGATAAAGAAGATAAACTATGGATGCAAAACTAAGAAAATGCAATTTTTTTGAAAACACAATGTGATATGCTAAATGAACTAAAAATGCAAACAAACTGTAACAGAAATTAATGAAATTGAAGAGGTGCACCTAAAAAATAGAAAGTGATGGAGAGGAGCTCTGGAGTCCTGCATAAATCACTATTGAATCCCACTGGGACACTTATGCCAATTTGGGCAACTTAGTCCTATTTCAGGGAAATTCTGCTAGAACAGGTTTCAGACAAAAGGGTATTCAGAACTGTAGAAACCACTTTTCAGGCCTGGTAGTGGGACTATTTTTCCACTGATGGTGACTTATTCCACTTATAGATTTTGGGAAATTCAAAGGTAGAAATGGAAGCTCTCAGTTTGCACTTTCTGTTCCTCTAGGTATCCGGATCCGAAACCCTGATTTCCAACTGTAAGTAACATTTTGTGAATATTTTGACCTAGTAAACAAGGAGATGTCTTCAACAAGTTTGCAACCTATTATTCAATGATCTCCAAGCTTTAAAGGTACCTAGATCTGCAAACACACAAAGAAAGAAAGAGAAATGTTGAATGTTAGGGAATAGGGGTTTTCCTTGGTCAAACCCATTCTAAGTAATTAAACCAAATGAAGAAATAAGAGGAAGCATGAACATGAAATGAAGGAATTAAAAAATTTCCATGATGATAGATCTTTAATTTCTGCAACAATGGATGAAGAATCCACTCTTGAGTGCCTTAGAAGTATTCTTGAATGCTCTCTAAATGACCTAACCATAGCTTGCTTGACTTGAGATGGAGAATGAATGATGAATGATTGATGAATGGATAATGAATTAGGGTTAAAAGCTTGTTTATATAGGAAATCCACATAAAATTACCATTAATTTGATCCCCAAGGCTGACATGGAGGAAAATTAAACTTAAAACCCAATTTTTCCCACTCAAACCTCAAAAATGGCCCAAATGGGACTAAGTCACCAAGTTGGGTGACTTAGTCCCACTTGGATGGGACTCATTTGCCTAGATGGGTTACTTAGTCCCACATGGGTTCTTTTTCCAGCTGGATTGTTGGGGAGTGAAGAAATTAAGCTCTTATGTTGTTCTAGTTGGGTCTTTGATCAAAATAAGCCTTGGGATGCACAATATGGGGTCATACGGGCCAATTAATGTTGATGTAGAGGGTAATTAGGGATATGGACACAAAGTTCAATGTGAAAGTGTGATTAAATATACTTTACGACACTAAAATGAGGTCCATGTAGCCTAGAAAGGCACAACATCCAATGTGAATGTGTAAAACACATTACAACACTAGTTTAAAACTAAGTTTAATTTACAAGCCTTCTAGATTAATGTGAGAATACATTTTACAATATTTACTTAAGGGAAAAATAGGTCCATTAGACTTAGATGCTTAATAAAAGTCTAGAAAAGTGTGAAAGTCATTTACAACACTTTACAACACCTTTACAAGATATCGTTAAATGGATTTTATTTAGTTTGCAAGGGCCCAGGACGTAATGTGGATGTGTAAAACACCTAACAACACTAGATCAAGGTGACATTAGGTCCAATTTATCATTTTTTATTCCCAAATCAAGCAAGAAAAAAGGGATACTTTTTTGATGTCCGCATATCTAAAATTTGAGGGAAAGTATCAAGATGTAACTTCACACAAGACTACATCGTTTAGATCAATATACAATTGCGTCAAGATATTTTAAAAAATCATCATTGAGTTGATGTAAGAAACTAAGATGTATATCATTACAAAAAGGATAAGTTTATGGGGCCAAAAAAGTCTAAATCTAGTTTATAATTAATATTTTGTGTTAGTCTAAATATAAAGAATTAGAACCAACAAAAAAATAGTAAAGAAATAGAAAGTAAATATAATGGTAAGTTTTAGAATACAAAATTTAAAGGAAAGCAAGAAAGGGGTTCATATTAAGAATATGAATCTTTAAACCTATAATATATGAGAGGTGGATGATATGCTTATAAAGGAGATACTTATTTTATGCTATGAAGAATTTCAATGTGCCTTATATAAAAAAAATATTTGAGTGAATAAAGAATCCAATGAAGAAAAACTTAAGGAATGGTTGAAGGATGGACAATTGAGGGTTAAATTTTTGAAGAAGTGCAAAGATATGTTTAAGTAGGAACAAACGTTTAGTTGATCAAGCTATAGTGAAAATAGAGTAGATTATCAAAAATCTTGTTTGCATATTTTGGGAAACTCTATCCTTGGTTTCCTTTTCAACAAAGATAATCAATGAGTTTGAAGAGTCTTTAAATGGTCTAGTGTCTAAAGGATCTATCGATTAGATGATGTAGTGAAAGGAAAACATTCAAAGCTTCCAAGAAGAGTTGGTGACTTTTGATAAGTTGTAGGAAAAGCTTGAGAATTCCACATTTTCACAAAGGATAAAGATGCAATATGACAAGGGACCAAATATGAACAACTTGAATGAATTTGTTAATGATTTTTTAGAGGATTTCTCTATTTTTAAATGATGTTATTTAAATTTTTTTACATTTATTCTCTTAAATAAGTTATAATGGATTAATGTCCAAATTGGCAAAGTGACAATGTGGTGTTGAGTTATCAATAATTCTTTAGTTGTGTAGTTAGATTTTAGTTTTAGTTTAGTTTTAGTTGGGGTTGATCACCCAAGGTGAACTCCAAGAATATTGTTTCTAGATCCATAAGTTATGGAACACATGGTTCCTATATATTATGGCTTTGTGAAACATTTTAATCATCACAAATAATTTTGAATACAAGAAAAATATACTTCAGCATGAATGTTTTCTACTGAATTTTGTGAATATTAATATATTATCAAAGGATAACACTTACTATCTGAAGATGAGTTCTTGATCATTGGTGATGATATATTTGTTTTCTATTTTTTAAAATTGAATAAGCTAGTGAAATTATTGATTTAGTGTTGTGTTGTGTAAAGTTTTGTCTCAAATTTGCACATGTAATATGGTAGTTTGATATGACGTGGCTTGAAAAATCTTAATATTTTATTTTTTCCTTAATGATTGCATTGATGTCATGTGTCATTGTGTGAATATTGATTACTATGATATCAATTAATTAGTTTTTCCTTACCTTTCAGAATTGATAGATCGGATGAGTCTTGTAGACACCGAAATCTGGTTTAAGCCTACCACTTCAATATTCTTCATAATTCATATTCTTCATGGTCATGATTAAATAATGTCAATTATTTAATTATTCTCTAAAGTCTTCATTTCTTTATTAATTAAATAAATCTAATTATTTAATTAATTCACCTTAACATTAATTCTTCTATTAATTAAATAATCTTATTTATTTAATTAATTCACACTTTTCTTTATTCTATCTGATTAATTAAATAAATGCTTTTTATTTAATTATGTTACTAATTAATCTTATCCTTCTTGTCAAATTAAATAAATTCTTATTTAATTCCCCACCTTTATCATATGTAAACTATAATTAAATAAATCCTTTATTTATTTAATTATTCATTTAATCCCTTTATCACTTAATTAAATAAATCTTATTTATTTAATTATTCTTCAAATACCAAAACTTGAATTAAATGAATTATTTAATTCATAAATTCTATTTTAACGCATTCCTCTATATTTAGATAATTGTGCAAATTATCTAAGTATTCACTCTTACTCGACTCAAAGATTTATTTAATTCAGTCAGTTAACTCTTGATTTAATGTCTGAGTTGCTTTCTCAAGTAATCTCTTTGTCATATCATTCAGTCATCTAGTTCTAAGTCAATTGCATGTACATGCATATTAATTAAATAGTTCTATTTAATTAATTAAATCTTGTGCGTGCATTCAAATAGAGAGTTATTTAATCCATCATTATCATTGTCATGCAAAGATAATTCTTCTATTTTCAAATACCAAACTCAAAGATTAAATCATTTATTTAATCTTTATTTCTATTTGTAATTTGTATCATTCATGTCGTTACTAATAGTTATCAGAATGCATGTCTAATCTTTCGATCTCAACTGTCTGTCGATCTTTCGATCCTGACCTGTCATTTGAATGATCAATTTTCTATAAATTGATTTGTCCTTCATCATTCCAATCTCTCTCAAAATTGTATGACTTTTAGAGTAATTATCTTGAATCTTTGATGTTTTGTCTTAATCACAACACTTAGGCTATGCTTGCACCAACTTTGAAAATATGAGGGCAAGTACACTACACAGATGAAATGGAGAAGAGGAATGGAGGTTATTCAATGAAATTGATCGCATGTTTGGTAAAATAGTTTCTTTTATGCATGTTGTTCTTAGCTTTCTTTTGTACTTGATTATCTAAGCTTTGAGGATTCATCAAGTATAGTTTGAATAGATTAGATTTGAATTGCTTAACTCTCTCGTGTGTTTTTCTCTAAGCTACATTTGGTGAACCTGACGTGAAGATACCATCTTCGCGTATCCGTAGACTTTTAATTGATTTTGTAGGTTTTTGTACAGAACGACACATCCACTTGACGAAACGCCACAATTGACATTGGGAGATGCATCAGCTTCCTAAAATGATGCAATTGACTTTCTTAACTACATCTAAGATAAAAAATGATGCATCTGAGAAACAATAATGCATCTATCATTTTCTAAGCCAAAACTGACTGGTAAAATACCACAACACATTTTACAGAGAAAACAACA
Source organism: Sequoia sempervirens (assembly GCA_007258455.2). Lineage (NCBI taxonomy): Eukaryota > Viridiplantae > Streptophyta > Pinopsida > Cupressales > Cupressaceae > Sequoia > Sequoia sempervirens. Next base: position 51,109,318 of record VDFB02358134.1, read on the forward strand.
CATCTGACTGGTTTATTTTTAGGTTTAGACTTTCAATTTATAGTTTCGTTTCATGTTTTTATTCTCGCTAATCTTTTGTTTTTAGTGTGTGTCTTGAAGAGTTAACAAAGTTTTTGCAGATCGATAGTCAAAGACCAATATCAAACTACTAATGAATCTTTCTATAGAACCCATGTCGAAGACCCTAGTTAAATTTTTGAAATAGATTGTTTGGTAGTGTAGAAAATATTTCATTTGGATTAAAATTAACAAGTGTCTATTGTGTTTGGTGCGAAAGCACAATTGTGTAATTACCCTAACAATTTGGTACATCAAAGTATCCTCTCCCCTTGCGCATCTGTGCGATCCTAGATTTAAGAGAAAAAGTTACTAACTCTAGAACTTGGGCCTATTCTGGTGGGAAAAAGTACTCACCCCAGGATGAATTATACCGGTAGCACCCTGAACCCAAGGGACTTCCAACCGATATATAAAAGTGGATTCTTTGGGAAAGCCCAAGAATCATGCATATGGTTCTGATGAGATGGATTTGAAAGGGGACTCTTGTTGCATGGATCATTCCCTATGAACAAAATTCCCTATTTAAACACCTTTGTTTGTAGTGTTCAAAATTCTTCTATTTACTTGAGTAGCAGGTTGGACCTATGAAGCCATCTCATATTCTTACGGTTCATGTGTAGAGATGAAGGTATGCCATGGGATGTTCATGGGTACTATAGCTTGGCTGCCTTGAATGGCGTTAATGAGCCATGGAGGGGAGCTAGAGGGGTCAAGCTACTAATCATCCGCCTTGAATAAGCATAGTTGGGGAAACCCAAGTGAGAATTCAGTAAATATTATCCTTCATAGCCTAGGATGTGCTTGTCTGTTGTCAAATTAAACATTCTTTGAGTCCAAAATCAAACTAAAAACACTTTGTCTTATGATTGTATTTGTTTTCCAGAACTTGATCACAGAAAAACAACATCAGTTTTATATCTCTATTCATCGAAAACACAACAAAGTCGTAACTTTTCACCAGAGAGTCACAATTGTTCTGTCGAGTCGCATCTGTTTAGCCTAGAGTCACATCTACCAGATTAGCTCACATTTTCTCTTTCAAAAACTGCATCTATCTTAGGAAACTGCACTTGTGATATTTTGTGACGTATCTGACAAGGTGATCCACAACTGCAATCTAGAATGGCACATTTGCCATTGTCACAGAACTTTTACTAGTGCACAGGGTTTAGGAAATTGCATATGTTACATTCTGAGTTGCAATTATTATGAGTCACATCTATTAAAAACTAAACTGCATCTATCTGACATAGACACTGAACTTTACCAGAAACATGCAACTGATTACCAGAAAACCATAACTGTGAAACATAACCTCATTTGATAAATTCTGTGATGCATTTTCTTGATTATTAGAAAACCAGAATTCACAGTCACTGTCCAGTTGAGATAGTCATACTAGTCTTTGATCTATCTTGTCATACTAGTGCTTGAACAAAAACCTGAAATGATTTGCTCAATTTTGTATCCTTTAGGTATCATTTAGTCATTACTATAGTTGTCCCGATTCAAAGTTTTACTTTCATCTTTGAGTACATATTGCCTTGAGATTAAACTTCTAGGAAGGTTACTTTTGAAAACTTTAGGATAGGTCCACCATCTATACTCTGGAAAAATCATAGCGTCAACAAGATTTGTCATTGAATCTAGCCCTGCCATCATATCCTTTTGTCCTATAGAGAGTCCTCCTAGCTCACGAGTCTAGTTAGGAAACTCAACTTATCTTTGATTCTAGTCCTACATTGGTTCCTTGGCATAACTAAATTGACACCTTGGTTAGACTTTAGGTACTTGGTACCCTCGTCTCAGGTTTACAAAAAGTGATTACCTTAGAATCTCGCTTAGACTTTGCATCTTTAGATATTGTCATTTTAGATTAGCATCATCTTAGAACATTCCTTATTTTGCATTTAGAAAATCCCAAAAACATAGACTAGAGTCATACTGTCCATAGACGTAGTTTTGCATTCCTTGCATATTGAGCTTATCTTACATGGTCGAAACTAGGTCTAAGAGAAGAGAGAGAGAAAAGATGTGGAACCCAAACAAATTCATCAATCCATTCTCCACAAGACCTCACAAGACTTTATTAGACAAATTCACCACTAGAAACATTCAAGGACACTTTACAATAGAAGACATAGAGGCTTCTGCATAGGACCTTGAGTTTTCCTCTTTTGTAGATGAGTATCTGGCAAACAATCGTCAATGATACTTAGCCAAATTGCTAGCTGAAGGTGCTACCTTACCTATGGATTCGATATTAGCACCTTACAAGCTTAACCTACAAAAGGGACAAATACAACAACTGCTAGTACTACTATACCTTAGGTAAATACAACCATACCATCTGGCATACCTACACAGAGTGTGATAGTCCATACGTCTCCATTTGGTACATTTGGCATGACATCAGGATTTAATTTCACTATAGGGGCATCATTGTCCACTCCCTTTGGTCCTCTTGTTGGGAATAAAAGATCTAAAACATCCACTTCTACACCAAATGTCAGTGTCATGAATACCATACCACAATCAATGGCCATACCTAGTGTTCATGTCATCGGTACCATACCACAGTCAACGACCATACCTAGTGTTCAAGTCGCTAGTACTATATCACAGACTACACAAACAAGAGGCATTCCCTCATTCCAATAGGGCAATCAGAATCCATTCTCCCAGAGTGGTAGTCAGAATCCTTTCACATAGAATCCAAGTCAAAACTAATTCACACAGATTTTGAATCATAATTCATTCTCACAGATTGGTTGTCAGAATCTATTCACAAAGATTTCGAATCAAAATCCATTCTCCTAGAGTGGTAGTCAGAATCCGTTCACACAAATTCCAAGTCAAAACTAATCTACACAGATTCTAAACTAGAACACATTCACCAACATTCCAAATCCAAATCCACATCAAATACCAACATTCAATCAAAACCCATCATAAGAGCTTGGATTTTAGAATACCTACATAGATCCGCATAATCCATCCAACACATCATTAACCTAGGTTGACATCTTGCAAACACAAATGCATGCACTAAAAACACAAATGGATAACATGGCGGTGTCAACTAAGAAATCCTTTTCAACAAAGGACATATGCCCATTTCCCTTTGATAAATCATTGTACATGATACCTTTCCCTCATGGGTATGTCATACCGAATCTCCCTAAGTACAATGGCAAACCAAATCTGATAGAAAATATAAGGGAATTTTCTACCATGTGCATAGATGTCGCTTATGACCCCACATATCTTATGAGACTATTTCCAAGAAGTCTTGTAGGAATTGCACTAGAGTGGTTTTCAGGTCTAGACTATGGCATCAAATCTTGGGGTGAACTGGCTGAGAAATTTGTTGAGCAATTCTCCTTCAACATAGAACACAAGATAAATATAGCAACCTTGTGTCACACAACACAAGATGAAGGTGAAACATTCATCGCATTCTTCTAGAGATGGAGGACTATAGCCAGCCGGTGTCTTGTTGAGATACTTGAAAAACAAAAAGTCACTATGTTCCAGGAAAACCTTCATGCAAAACTAAGGAGTAACTTAAGGGTACATTATTGTACATCCTTTTCGGAACTAGTGGAAAAATGGGTTATAATAGAAAAGGATCTCATTGGAAAAGGAGAACTTAAGACATCGACATCCAATAGAAATCCGATAGTGCCAAATGCCCCCAATGACAAAAATAGATTTTAGTCTCAGAACAAAAACGTCACCAATGATGGGGTAGTTGATGCTAAAACTGTACAAGCAGGACAATTCATCACATTACAAGGACCTAATTCTTCAACCAACATGCTTAATGCTGTCAATCAACCTTCCAACATGGTCCAAAATACTCAACGTATGCAACAAAGGAGGTTTCAAAAATGTGAGTTCACTCCCTTAGGGGAACCCATTGAGTCTGTATTCAAACAACTGTTACAACATAATATTATACAACTTCAAGAGCCAAGACAATATGATCTAGGACAATTTAAACCAATTTGGTGGGATGACAATTCCTTTTGTGATTATCATAGAACTAAGGGACATAACCTACAAAAACAAAAGTCATCAAACACTGATCATCAAGTCTTTTCTGATCCACTACATGACCATGGGAAAGGAAATGTCCCTAGTTTGAGTAACAAGACCAATATGTCAGCCAACTATGTGAATATCAAACATGATTATAATAGTGGAAAAACCATTAACCACCTTCGCGCCACCGATGTGAATATCAATACCATTACTATCAATACAAATCCTGAGTGTGCTATCAACACTCGTCATACTAAGATCACTATCCAAGGTCCTCCTTCATAGAAAACACCATAGCCTTCCAAATCACAATATAACCTACTTGACTAGTTGGGGAAGACCCCAAACCAAATCTCAATCTTGGAACTGGTGCGTATTTCTCATGAGCATCGATCAATCTTACTTAAAGATTTACAAAATGCCATTGTCCCAAATGATCTCGATGTCAATCGTTTCTAGGAAATGGTGGGCTACTTGACCAATAATCATCATGCCACATTTTTAGAACAAGAATACACAACTAAAAAGACAAACCATAATGATCCTTTGCATCTTGAAGTCCTTGTTGATGACACCAAAGTTAGACGAGTTTTGGTAGACGGAGGAGTAGGGTTAAATCTGTGCACTTTAAAACTAATTAAGTTATTAGGTTTCTCAAAAATGTGCACAGACACAACCAAAATTATTGTCATTAAAGCTTATGATGATGAGGAATGGAAATCAAAGGGGGTGGTAACACTTCCTATCAAAATTGGTCCTGCAGTAATGGAGACAAAATTCCAGGTCTTGGATCTCACCCTTCCTTACAACCTTTTGCTAGGAAGACCATGGATTCATGCCATGAAGGTGGTCCCTTACACATATCATTAATGCATAAAATTCCCTTACAATGGCACTCTAATAACTATAGATGGTGACCCAGACCCATTCCAATAGTGCACCAATCTAAAAGAGATACCCCAACACCAAGTGCTAGTAAACCAAGAGGCTTGATCATCCAATTCTTCTCACTATGTCGATCCATCCACACTCACTCAAAAATCTATTTCACCTTTATTTCCTACCACTCCTAGGGTTGAGATCCAAGACAAGGGTTGTGGAGAATATTACGTGAAGATGTCTTATTGTGTTAGCCATGTGATTCCTCCTAAGTCATACGGTTTACCTTCATCAGATAGGAGACAATCTATGGTCACTATACACATTCCTCCCACAACAACTTTCACTAAATGAGGTGAATTAAGCAAAGAAGCCATAAATACAGAAAATGTCACCTCCTAGCTATATAGAGAAGATAATGAAGAACCTCTAACTTGCTCACATTCCTACAAATCTATATGGAAAAGGTTTCACAATTATGAAGAGCAAGGGATATAATGGATAGAGTGGTTTAGGCTTAAATCAAGATGGAAGGATTGAACCAATCTTTGTTTCTCAGTGGCCAAAGGGCTTAGTGCTTGGGTTTCAACTGATTCAGATTGGTGTTCCTAGTACCACATCACCCTTAATCAAGGAAGTAAGTGCTTTAGAAGACATTGAGACATCTCACCAACCATCTGACCAACACCAATGTAATTCCCCCAACTCAAATGAATATGAGTGGGATTCCCTATCCTCTACCTCTTCCATGGACCTTGACAAGCTATTTGGAGAACTTGAATTAATGTTGAGATCCTCATCAAATCTATTGAATTCCTATCCACCAAAGAATATGACCAAAGAGGAATAGTTTAAACATTACTATTGGGAGTCACTTGATCCTACCTCTTGGTAGCCTAATACATCTATTTCAGATAACCAAACCTTGGAATTAGGCCCACCTCTCAATCCACCTAGACCTAAACCAAAGAGCAAAGAGGACTTAGTACAAGATTTTGTGACCATATGAATGAATCAGTCCTTACCTTGACTTCGTTAAACTTTGATAACTTTGATGATGACATGCCTTTAGTTTATCCCCAACTTATTGATTAGGATCAACAAGACACACCCATCTGAGATATTTTTGAGAATGACAAAGCAATTGCTGGGTTCCTGGGATTATGAGAAGGCATACCTCACGGTGATCACAAGGCTGGTTTTACCATTGAATTGGACAAAAAAGAATATTTTGGGGAATCTATTCAACCCTCCAGTCACAAAAATGAGAAAAAGAATAAAAATGATAAAAAGGATGAGTCTCTAGGTGAAAACCAAAAGGCACCTCTAGACAATGAAAAAGTAAAAAGAAAGGACACATCCAAAGGTGGAAACCTCTATGAGGCACCTAAGGATGGAGGTTTGAACATTCTCCCCGTTGCATAGGAAAAGTCACCCATATTCGTTGAAGAAGCAATAGAAGTCAACATAGGCACAAAAGAGAATCCTTGACTGGTTTATTTTGCAGCATCATTGACCACAAAAGAGTGGCCAAAATTCCACAACTTCTTTACATAGAGACAAATAAATTTTGTATGGTCATATGCAAACATGCCCGAGCTGGACCCTAAACTTGTTCTACATCACTTGCCCTTACAACCAGTAAAACAAAAATTGAGAAAAATGCACCCACAGATTGCTCTACTAGTCAAGGAAGAACTCAAGAAACTGTTAGACGTTGGTTTCATTAGATCAATCAACTATGCAGATTGGATTTCCAATCTTGTACCAGTCACTAAACTAGTAGGGGGCATCCACATCTGCACAAATTTTAGAGATATCAACAAGGCTTGTACCAAGGATGAATTCCCTTTGCCTAACATAGACATGATAGTAGACATGACAACATGGTATGAGATGTCCCTTATGGATGGATTTTCAGGATATAATCAGATCAAAATTGCAACTGAAGACCAACCTAAGACAATTTTCACTTGTCCTGTGGGTACGTATTGCTGGAATGTTATGCCCTTCGAACTCAAGAGCGCTGGAGCAACCTATCAATGTGCCATGACCACTATTTTTCATGATCTAGTACACACTCTCATGGAAGATTATGTGGATGAACTTATAGTTAAATCCAAGACAAGGGTAGAACATTTATAGGTTTTAGACAAGATATTTTGAAGGCTAGAAAAGTATAAAGTGAGACTCAATCCTAAGAAATGTGTGTTTGGAGTAAAGTCAAGAAAGATTTTATGCTATATCATTTCCAGATGAGGAATTGAAGTGGATCTGGCCAAGGTCAAAGAAATCATGGACATGCCACCACCAACTAATCTCAGTCAGCTAAGGACATTACAAGGAATACTACAATCCATCAGAAGATTTATAGTGCAGTTAGCAGATAAGACACATCCTTTTCAACATTTACTTAAGAAAGGGGCACCCTTTGCATGGAAAGTCAGGTGCAGAGAGAATTTTCAACTGATCAAAGAATATCTACTCACACCACTAGTATTAATGCCACCTGTTGAAGGATGACCATTGATTCTTTATATTTCAGCAACCCATTCATCACTTAGAGCATTTCTTGCACAAAATGATGATGAAGGTCATGTAAGGGCAGTATATTATATCAGTTAGACTTTGGTAGGTTATGGGCTCAACTATAGTACCATTGAACATGCCTATCTTGTAGTAGTATTTTCTATGAAGAACTAAGGCACTATATGCTAAACCATTAAACAATGCTGATTGTTAAAATAGATCCTCTAAAATATCTTCTCAGCAAGGCAACATTAACAGGGCGACTAGCCAAATGGGTTATGATACTTAGTGAGTATGATATCCAGTATCTAGAGATAAATGCTATTAAAGGACAAGTCATTTCTGATCAGTTAGTCGACGCACCAATACAAGCATATCACCCATTAGTTGCAGAATTTCCTGATGAATTTATATTCACAATGGAAACAAACACATGGAAACTATACTTTGATGGCTCACATACAAATCATGGCTCAGGGGTTGGTATACTGTAAATCACACCATAGGGTGATTCCATCCCTAAATCATTCAGGATTTGATTCCCATGTACTAATAACATAGCAGAGTATGAGGCTCTAGTGACAGAGTTACACATGGCAGTCAAGTGGAAAATTAAGAACCTACAGGTTTATGGTGATTCTAAACTAGTAATCAGATAGCTAAATGATGATTATGAGAGTAAGGATGAGAAGCTTGCTCCATACAAATGCATGGCTAATATCTTTAAGGAGTACTTTGAAAAGGTCAAATTTTATCAGATACCTCATGTTTTAAATAGGGCAGCATATGCTATGGATACTATTGCATCACTTCTAGACATTCCTAGCAATGTGCCTAAGTTTGAGTTCTTGGTAGAACAGTTTTTGGTCCTAGCCTACGATATCCCAGATGCTGAGATGGTATGTGAGATTTTTGGTCCTGATTCCCCATGGTACAAAGAAATCTATGACTACCTCCATGCCGAAGTCATACCCACTGGCCTGTCAAACAACCAACGTAGGACATTCCTCCTCAAGTTAGCCAAATACACCTTTGTCAGAGACACCCTATATAGACACACCTTAGATAATACCCTACTGAGATGTCTTGATTCCAATGAAGCACAAGCAACCTTGCATGGGGTGCATGAGGGTATATGTGGTGCCCATTCTAGTGGTCCTACCTTAGCCAAAAAGATTACGAGATTGGGTTATTATTGGCCTACTATGGAAAAGGACTCATAAGTCCTTGTAAAGAAATGTTTCCAATTCCAAGTTCATAGACTTGATACATGCACCAGCATAGGAACTTCGTCCTATAACATCACCATGGCCCTTCGCCCAATGGGGGATCAACCTCATAGGTAAGATCCATCCCACATCCTCCAATAGCCATAAGTTCA
>VDFB02358134.1:51118313-51501499 GCA_007258455.2 Sequoia sempervirens
AATCAAAGATGAAAAGAATGTGATTTTAGAGATAGTTAAGTAAATATTTTGTTTTATTTATCTAAAGGGGATGATTGGTTAGATTAAATGGAATAAGGTTTTAATTTATTTAATTTAATGAGATAGACTTTAGAAATTAATTAAATAAAATTGATTTATTTAATTAAATAAAGAGCTAGGGTTAATTAGATCAGATTGATTGATTTAATTAACATGAGAGAATGACTTAATCAGATAAATGATTTATTTCATTAATATGAGGAAAATTGATAGAATTTAATCAAATAAGGGTATTTGATTAAATGGTTAGACAAAGGGATGATTTAAGATGAAATAGTGTCAATAATCGGGATCAAGTGTGCAATGTCAATCAGTACATTTTGCGTGTCTACAGGTGGTTGTTCATGATTAAGTTTGTCAAAGTTTGTTGTGCAATTTTTTTACTTGAAAGTAGTTGAGTGGATGCTTCAAAGGGTCTTCCGAAGCCATGTTGATATGATCGCTTTCGTGGTCCCCTCGCTTGTACCTTTTTAATGATCTTGCTCAACGGTATGAATGTGTCGAAATCTAAGGAACCCCAATCGCCGCTCAACAGCTTTGCAGCTCTGTCAATGTGGGCTCTACTGTCTTTGGCTGCACGGGTCCACCCCTGTGTGGTTGGTGTTAATGTTTTCAAGGGATTATCTTCATTTTGCTCAAGTTGAAAGACACTATAAGGCTTAGGATCAACATCGAGTGTGTACACTTTGTTGTTGTAGATGTATTTCATTTTATGATGGAGAGTAGAAGGCACCCCATTCATTGCATGAATCCATGGTTTGCCTAAAAGAAGATTCTATGAAAGTTCACGAGGCATAACATGAATTTGTGTTTCCAATGTGGCCTTCCCAACTGTAATAGGTAAAGTAAGCACACCGAGCATTTTTTTTTGACATTGTCAAATCCCTTAAGAGATAAAGAATCAGGTTGAATTTTTGATTTATCCACATGAAGCCTATCCAAAAGGTTTATGCTACATAGATTAAGGGTAGAGCCATTTTCAACAAGGTTTCGCTTTATCCCTATGCTTTTGTATTGAGTGATGATCATAAAAGCATCATTTTGTTTTTGCACTTCCAAAGTGGGAAGTTCACTTTGGTGGAAAACAATGTCAACATTCAGTCCTTGAATGATGGCTGCTATGTCATTTGGTTGCATAGTAGAAGGGATAGGAACTTATTGCAAGGAAGTTTGAAGCATAGTGTGATAATTAGGTGAATTCTGAATTAGGTCCCATAGAGATATCTTTGCAAGAGTATTCTTGAGTTGTTCAACAAGATCATACTCTTTCCAACTATATGAAGGAAAATGAGGAGCACTAGGAAATATGGGATTAGGAAAAGGTAAAGGTGTCAGGGTTGGTTGCTACAATTGTGGATTCTTTCTAGTGTTATATGTATGAGCAATGATATTATGACTCAATTGCTGTGAAACATTGTTCTTAGATGGTTAAAGGACAAGTTTGGGTTTATTTTGAATTGGAGGTTTGTTTGAAAGTGAGTAAAGGATGAGTTGAGGTTGAATAATATTAATGTCCCTTAATTAAGGAGAGTCTAATGTTGCCTCATCATCTTCTTATAAGGACACTATGTTATTATTGTCAATATTATTTTTGTCTTGCACCATGATATCCTCTCCAGGAGGAGAGTTTTTAGGAGAACTACAAACCAAATGTTCATGACATTCAAGGATTGGTTCTTCCAAAATGAATTCAACACAAGTAGGGGAATGATCAATGGTTGGATTTTCTTGATTATCAATAGTGGAGTTATTAGGAGAAGGCTCTATTTGGTTGTTTGTTCTCTCCAAGGTCTCATTCTCTTGTTCCATATTATCTACCCTAGTAGGAGAGATTTTAATATGTTCATCCATGGTTATATTTTTTAAAGAAACTTCATAAAAATTAGGGGAGGAATCAAGAGAAGGACCACTATGATTTTCATGCTTACGAAATAGATCTTCCCATATGGTAGGAGCATTAGGAAAGGGAGAAACAAGATTGCCATGAATTTCAAGTATATCTTCTAACACAAAACTATCGTCTTCATTACTATGAAGGATATTAGGAGAAGAGTCAATGTGATTATCATGGTTGGCTACAATTACACCCTTATGCCCTATAATATCTTCCCAAGTGGAAAAAGTAGAATTTTCAAAGCTCTCAGTTAGGAGATCTCCTAACACCAACATGTCTACCTCACAAATCACTCACGATTATAGCATTATCACAAGTAGGTGAAATGTTGGGAGAGTAATGTAAATTAAGTAAGGTGGTGGAAATGATTTCATCATCTATTGTTATACTATCTTCCCAAGGGGAATGAGGAGAAGAGAAAATGTGATCTTCATGATTATCAATGATTGCATCGTGTTTCACTAAGATACCTTCATTACTAAAAGGAGAGGTATCAAGGGAAGAAAAATTATGATCATCATGGTTATTTATGTTTGTATTCTCTTCTATCACATCATTCTCACAAATGGGAGAGATAGGAGGGGGTATATATTTAAGGAAAGTGTGAACATGTCCACTTGGTTGCCTTAAAAGACTCTTATAACTAGGAAGTACATTGAATGAATGACTAATATGTGTATTGACTAACATTTTCTTTGAAAACTTGGAAAATACCAAAGCTAACATTTTTGAATGAAAACTCAAAATGCTATGTGTAACATGAAATGTAATTTTCAGTTTCCAAACATGGTAATTTAGTGGTTACATTATGCAACGATCTGAAAATGAAATGTTGCAAATTTGGAATGAAACAATACATGAAATGGGCTAATTTAAGGTAGATTTTGTAAAATGCATGTAACAAAAATTCAACCAACTAATATAGGTAGTTAATGACAACAAACATAAGTTCAAAAACAAGGTTTTTAGTGCTGTAAAAGGCACTTTTAGGGATGTAAAGGGACTAATTCGCCCAAGGTGGTGAATGAGTCCTAGTAGGGATTTTTTTTAGAATTTTCAGATTTTTTTGGTTGGTTTTTATGTTGTGTGTGCTCTATGATGTAGACCTAAGATGCAAATGAAAAATTTCAAAAAAATTTAATGATTTAAAATGCAAAAATGCAACCTATATGCACTTTCACAAAAGCAAAATTTGAAACCCTAGAATGCACTTTAAACAATGCAATGCAAGCAAATTTTAGGATGTAAATGTTCACCAAATAAAAAATATGATGTTCTAAGGTTGGGTTCATCAAAATGTGAACAAAGAAAATAGAGTCACAACTTCTCTTATCCACACCTAAAAGGAGAATGAAGAAAGAGGAATCCGATTTCGCAAAGTTCACACTCAAGAATAATTCTGCGAGATTCTAATGCAATGAGGATTGAAATCTATCAAAGGAGATTGTTCCTAAGGCTGTAAATTGATAAAGAAGATAAACTATGGATGCAAAACTAAGAAAATGCAATTTTTTTGAAAACACAATGTGATATGCTAAATGAACTAAAAATGCAAACAAACTGTAACAGAAATTAATGAAATTGAAGAGGTGCACCTAAAAAATAGAAAGTGATGGAGAGGAGCTCTGGAGTCCTGCATAAATCACTATTGAATCCCACTGGGACACTTATGCCAATTTGGGCAACTTAGTCCTATTTCAGGGAAATTCTGCTAGAACAGGTTTCAGACAAAAGGGTATTCAGAACTGTAGAAACCACTTTTCAGGCCTGGTAGTGGGACTATTTTTCCACTGATGGTGACTTATTCCACTTATAGATTTTGGGAAATTCAAAGGTAGAAATGGAAGCTCTCAGTTTGCACTTTCTGTTCCTCTAGGTATCCGGATCCGAAACCCTGATTTCCAACTGTAAGTAACATTTTGTGAATATTTTGACCTAGTAAACAAGGAGATGTCTTCAACAAGTTTGCAACCTATTATTCAATGATCTCCAAGCTTTAAAGGTACCTAGATCTGCAAACACACAAAGAAAGAAAGAGAAATGTTGAATGTTAGGGAATAGGGGTTTTCCTTGGTCAAACCCATTCTAAGTAATTAAACCAAATGAAGAAATAAGAGGAAGCATGAACATGAAATGAAGGAATTAAAAAATTTCCATGATGATAGATCTTTAATTTCTGCAACAATGGATGAAGAATCCACTCTTGAGTGCCTTAGAAGTATTCTTGAATGCTCTCTAAATGACCTAACCATAGCTTGCTTGACTTGAGATGGAGAATGAATGATGAATGATTGATGAATGGATAATGAATTAGGGTTAAAAGCTTGTTTATATAGGAAATCCACATAAAATTACCATTAATTTGATCCCCAAGGCTGACATGGAGGAAAATTAAACTTAAAACCCAATTTTTCCCACTCAAACCTCAAAAATGGCCCAAATGGGACTAAGTCACCAAGTTGGGTGACTTAGTCCCACTTGGATGGGACTCATTTGCCTAGATGGGTTACTTAGTCCCACATGGGTTCTTTTTCCAGCTGGATTGTTGGGGAGTGAAGAAATTAAGCTCTTATGTTGTTCTAGTTGGGTCTTTGATCAAAATAAGCCTTGGGATGCACAATATGGGGTCATACGGGCCAATTAATGTTGATGTAGAGGGTAATTAGGGATATGGACACAAAGTTCAATGTGAAAGTGTGATTAAATATACTTTACGACACTAAAATGAGGTCCATGTAGCCTAGAAAGGCACAACATCCAATGTGAATGTGTAAAACACATTACAACACTAGTTTAAAACTAAGTTTAATTTACAAGCCTTCTAGATTAATGTGAGAATACATTTTACAATATTTACTTAAGGGAAAAATAGGTCCATTAGACTTAGATGCTTAATAAAAGTCTAGAAAAGTGTGAAAGTCATTTACAACACTTTACAACACCTTTACAAGATATCGTTAAATGGATTTTATTTAGTTTGCAAGGGCCCAGGACGTAATGTGGATGTGTAAAACACCTAACAACACTAGATCAAGGTGACATTAGGTCCAATTTATCATTTTTTATTCCCAAATCAAGCAAGAAAAAAGGGATACTTTTTTGATGTCCGCATATCTAAAATTTGAGGGAAAGTATCAAGATGTAACTTCACACAAGACTACATCGTTTAGATCAATATACAATTGCGTCAAGATATTTTAAAAAATCATCATTGAGTTGATGTAAGAAACTAAGATGTATATCATTACAAAAAGGATAAGTTTATGGGGCCAAAAAAGTCTAAATCTAGTTTATAATTAATATTTTGTGTTAGTCTAAATATAAAGAATTAGAACCAACAAAAAAATAGTAAAGAAATAGAAAGTAAATATAATGGTAAGTTTTAGAATACAAAATTTAAAGGAAAGCAAGAAAGGGGTTCATATTAAGAATATGAATCTTTAAACCTATAATATATGAGAGGTGGATGATATGCTTATAAAGGAGATACTTATTTTATGCTATGAAGAATTTCAATGTGCCTTATATAAAAAAAATATTTGAGTGAATAAAGAATCCAATGAAGACAAACTCAAGGAATGGTTGAAGGATGGACAATTGAGGGTTAAATTTTTGAAGAAGTGCAAAGATATGTTTAAGTAGGAACAAACGTTTAGTTGATCAAGCATCTATATATATAATTCACATAAAATTGTTCAACTATCTTGAGATTATTAAATTAATAATATGAAACAATGTACCCTTAAAGCGGCCTGTTTGTGTCAGTTGCAGCCAAACCCAATATATCCATATGTCCTATATTATGGCTTTGTGAAACATTTTAATCATCACAAATAATTTTGAATACAAGAAAAATATACTTCAGCATGAATGTTTTCTACTGAATTTTGTGAATATTAATATATTATCAAAGGATAACACTTACTATCTGAAGATGAGTTCTTGATCATTGGTGATGATATATTTGTTTTCTATTTTTTAAAATTGAATAAGCTAGTGAAATTATTGATTTAGTGTTGTGTTGTGTAAAGTTTTGTCTCAAATTTGCACATGTAATATGGTAGTTTGATATGACGTGGCTTGAAAAATCTTAATATTTTATTTTTTCCTTAATGATTGCATTGATGTCATGTGTCATTGTGTGAATATTGATTACTATGATATCAATTAATTAGTTTTTCCTTACCTTTCAGAATTGATAGATCGGATGAGTCTTGTAGACACCGAAATCTGGTTTAAGCCTACCACTTCAATATTCTTCATAATTCATATTCTTCATGGTCATGATTAAATAATGTCAATTATTTAATTATTCTCTAAAGTCTTCATTTCTTTATTAATTAAATAAATCTAATTATTTAATTAATTCACCTTAACATTAATTCTTCTATTAATTAAATAATCTTATTTATTTAATTAATTCACACTTTTCTTTATTCTATCTGATTAATTAAATAAATGCTTTTTATTTAATTATGTTACTAATTAATCTTATCCTTCTTGTCAAATTAAATAAATTCTTATTTAATTCCCCACCTTTATCATATGTAAACTATAATTAAATAAATCCTTTATTTATTTAATTATTCATTTAATCCCTTTATCACTTAATTAAATAAATCTTATTTATTTAATTATTCTTCAAATACCAAAACTTGAATTAAATGAATTATTTAATTCATAAATTCTATTTTAACGCATTCCTCTATATTTAGATAATTGTGCAAATTATCTAAGTATTCACTCTTACTCGACTCAAAGATTTATTTAATTCAGTCAGTTAACTCTTGATTTAATGTCTGAGTTGCTTTCTCAAGTAATCTCTTTGTCATATCATTCAGTCATCTAGTTCTAAGTCAATTGCATGTACATGCATATTAATTAAATAGTTCTATTTAATTAATTAAATCTTGTGCGTGCATTCAAATAGAGAGTTATTTAATCCATCATTATCATTGTCATGCAAAGATAATTCTTCTATTTTCAAATACCAAACTCAAAGATTAAATCATTTATTTAATCTTTATTTCTATTTGTAATTTGTATCATTCATGTCGTTACTAATAGTTATCAGAATGCATGTCTAATCTTTCGATCTCAACTGTCTGTCGATCTTTCGATCCTGACCTGTCATTTGAATGATCAATTTTCTATAAATTGATTTGTCCTTCATCATTCCAATCTCTCTCAAAATTGTATGACTTTTAGAGTAATTATCTTGAATCTTTGATGTTTTGTCTTAATCACAACACTTAGGCTATGCTTGCACCAACTTTGAAAATATGAGGGCAAGTACACTACACAGATGAAATGGAGAAGAGGAATGGAGGTTATTCAATGAAATTGATCGCATGTTTGGTAAAATAGTTTCTTTTATGCATGTTGTTCTTAGCTTTCTTTTGTACTTGATTATCTAAGCTTTGAGGATTCATCAAGTATAGTTTGAATAGATTAGATTTGAATTGCTTAACTCTCTCGTGTGTTTTTCTCTAAGCTACATTTGGTGAACCTGACGTGAAGATACCATCTTCGCGTATCCGTAGACTTTTAATTGATTTTGTAGGTTTTTGTACAGAACGACACATCCACTTGACGAAACGCCACAATTGACATTGGGAGATGCATCAGCTTCCTAAAATGATGCAATTGACTTTCTTAACTACATCTAAGATAAAAAATGATGCATCTGAGAAACAATAATGCATCTATCATTTTCTAAGCCAAAACTGACTGGTAAAATACCACAACACATTTTACAGAGAAAACAACACATCTGACTGGTTTATTTTTAGGTTTAGACTTTCAATTTATAGTTTCGTTTCATGTTTTTATTCTCGCTAATCTTTTGTTTTTAGTGTGTGTCTTGAAGAGTTAACAAAGTTTTTGCAGATCGATAGTCAAAGACCAATATCAAACTACTAATGAATCTTTCTATAGAACCCATGTCGAAGACCCTAGTTAAATTTTTGAAATAGATTGTTTGGTAGTGTAGAAAATATTTCATTTGGATTAAAATTAACAAGTGTCTATTGTGTTTGGTGCGAAAGCACAATTGTGTAATTACCCTAACAATTTGGTACATCAAAGTATCCTCTCCCCTTGCGCATCTGTGCGATCCTAGATTTAAGAGAAAAAGTTACTAACTCTAGAACTTGGGCCTATTCTGGTGGGAAAAAGTACTCACCCCAGGATGAATTATACCGGTAGCACCCTGAACCCAAGGGACTTCCAACCGATATATAAAAGTGGATTCTTTGGGAAAGCCCAAGAATCATGCATATGGTTCTGATGAGATGGATTTGAAAGGGGACTCTTGTTGCATGGATCATTCCCTATGAACAAAATTCCCTATTTAAACACCTTTGTTTGTAGTGTTCAAAATTCTTCTATTTACTTGAGTAGCAGGTTGGACCTATGAAGCCATCTCATATTCTTACGGTTCATGTGTAGAGATGAAGGTATGCCATGGGATGTTCATGGGTACTATAGCTTGGCTGCCTTGAATGGCGTTAATGAGCCATGGAGGGGAGCTAGAGGGGTCAAGCTACTAATCATCCGCCTTGAATAAGCATAGTTGGGGAAACCCAAGTGAGAATTCAGTAAATATTATCCTTCATAGCCTAGGATGTGCTTGTCTGTTGTCAAATTAAACATTCTTTGAGTCCAAAATCAAACTAAAAACACTTTGTCTTATGATTGTATTTGTTTTCCAGAACTTGATCACAGAAAAACAACATCAGTTTTATATCTCTATTCATCGAAAACACAACAAAGTCGTAACTTTTCACCAGAGAGTCACAATTGTTCTGTCGAGTCGCATCTGTTTAGCCTAGAGTCACATCTACCAGATTAGCTCACATTTTCTCTTTCAAAAACTGCATCTATCTTAGGAAACTGCACTTGTGATATTTTGTGACGTATCTGACAAGGTGATCCACAACTGCAATCTAGAATGGCACATTTGCCATTGTCACAGAACTTTTACTAGTGCACAGGGTTTAGGAAATTGCATATGTTACATTCTGAGTTGCAATTATTATGAGTCACATCTATTAAAAACTAAACTGCATCTATCTGACATAGACACTGAACTTTACCAGAAACATGCAACTGATTACCAGAAAACCATAACTGTGAAACATAACCTCATTT
Organism: Sequoia sempervirens; assembly: GCA_007258455.2. Classification (NCBI taxonomy): domain Eukaryota; kingdom Viridiplantae; phylum Streptophyta; class Pinopsida; order Cupressales; family Cupressaceae; genus Sequoia; species Sequoia sempervirens. The sequence continues at coordinate 51,127,420 of VDFB02358134.1, forward strand.
GATAAATTCTGTGATGCATTTTCTTGATTATTAGAAAACCAGAATTCACAGTCACTGTCCAGTTGAGATAGTCATACTAGTCTTTGATCTATCTTGTCATACTAGTGCTTGAACAAAAACCTGAAATGATTTGCTCAATTTTGTATCCTTTAGGTATCATTTAGTCATTACTATAGTTGTCCCGATTCAAAGTTTTACTTTCATCTTTGAGTACATATTGCCTTGAGATTAAACTTCTAGGAAGGTTACTTTTGAAAACTTTAGGATAGGTCCACCATCTATACTCTGGAAAAATCATAGCGTCAACAAGATTTGTCATTGAATCTAGCCCTGCCATCATATCCTTTTGTCCTATAGAGAGTCCTCCTAGCTCACGAGTCTAGTTAGGAAACTCAACTTATCTTTGATTCTAGTCCTACATTGGTTCCTTGGCATAACTAAATTGACACCTTGGTTAGACTTTAGGTACTTGGTACCCTCGTCTCAGGTTTACAAAAAGTGATTACCTTAGAATCTCGCTTAGACTTTGCATCTTTAGATATTGTCATTTTAGATTAGCATCATCTTAGAACATTCCTTATTTTGCATTTAGAAAATCCCAAAAACATAGACTAGAGTCATACTGTCCATAGACGTAGTTTTGCATTCCTTGCATATTGAGCTTATCTTACATGGTCGAAACTAGGTCTAAGAGAAGAGAGAGAGAAAAGATGTGGAACCCAAACAAATTCATCAATCCATTCTCCACAAGACCTCACAAGACTTTATTAGACAAATTCACCACTAGAAACATTCAAGGACACTTTACAATAGAAGACATAGAGGCTTCTGCATAGGACCTTGAGTTTTCCTCTTTTGTAGATGAGTATCTGGCAAACAATCGTCAATGATACTTAGCCAAATTGCTAGCTGAAGGTGCTACCTTACCTATGGATTCGATATTAGCACCTTACAAGCTTAACCTACAAAAGGGACAAATACAACAACTGCTAGTACTACTATACCTTAGGTAAATACAACCATACCATCTGGCATACCTACACAGAGTGTGATAGTCCATACGTCTCCATTTGGTACATTTGGCATGACATCAGGATTTAATTTCACTATAGGGGCATCATTGTCCACTCCCTTTGGTCCTCTTGTTGGGAATAAAAGATCTAAAACATCCACTTCTACACCAAATGTCAGTGTCATGAATACCATACCACAATCAATGGCCATACCTAGTGTTCATGTCATCGGTACCATACCACAGTCAACGACCATACCTAGTGTTCAAGTCGCTAGTACTATATCACAGACTACACAAACAAGAGGCATTCCCTCATTCCAATAGGGCAATCAGAATCCATTCTCCCAGAGTGGTAGTCAGAATCCTTTCACATAGAATCCAAGTCAAAACTAATTCACACAGATTTTGAATCATAATTCATTCTCACAGATTGGTTGTCAGAATCTATTCACAAAGATTTCGAATCAAAATCCATTCTCCTAGAGTGGTAGTCAGAATCCGTTCACACAAATTCCAAGTCAAAACTAATCTACACAGATTCTAAACTAGAACACATTCACCAACATTCCAAATCCAAATCCACATCAAATACCAACATTCAATCAAAACCCATCATAAGAGCTTGGATTTTAGAATACCTACATAGATCCGCATAATCCATCCAACACATCATTAACCTAGGTTGACATCTTGCAAACACAAATGCATGCACTAAAAACACAAATGGATAACATGGCGGTGTCAACTAAGAAATCCTTTTCAACAAAGGACATATGCCCATTTCCCTTTGATAAATCATTGTACATGATACCTTTCCCTCATGGGTATGTCATACCGAATCTCCCTAAGTACAATGGCAAACCAAATCTGATAGAAAATATAAGGGAATTTTCTACCATGTGCATAGATGTCGCTTATGACCCCACATATCTTATGAGACTATTTCCAAGAAGTCTTGTAGGAATTGCACTAGAGTGGTTTTCAGGTCTAGACTATGGCATCAAATCTTGGGGTGAACTGGCTGAGAAATTTGTTGAGCAATTCTCCTTCAACATAGAACACAAGATAAATATAGCAACCTTGTGTCACACAACACAAGATGAAGGTGAAACATTCATCGCATTCTTCTAGAGATGGAGGACTATAGCCAGCCGGTGTCTTGTTGAGATACTTGAAAAACAAAAAGTCACTATGTTCCAGGAAAACCTTCATGCAAAACTAAGGAGTAACTTAAGGGTACATTATTGTACATCCTTTTCGGAACTAGTGGAAAAATGGGTTATAATAGAAAAGGATCTCATTGGAAAAGGAGAACTTAAGACATCGACATCCAATAGAAATCCGATAGTGCCAAATGCCCCCAATGACAAAAATAGATTTTAGTCTCAGAACAAAAACGTCACCAATGATGGGGTAGTTGATGCTAAAACTGTACAAGCAGGACAATTCATCACATTACAAGGACCTAATTCTTCAACCAACATGCTTAATGCTGTCAATCAACCTTCCAACATGGTCCAAAATACTCAACGTATGCAACAAAGGAGGTTTCAAAAATGTGAGTTCACTCCCTTAGGGGAACCCATTGAGTCTGTATTCAAACAACTGTTACAACATAATATTATACAACTTCAAGAGCCAAGACAATATGATCTAGGACAATTTAAACCAATTTGGTGGGATGACAATTCCTTTTGTGATTATCATAGAACTAAGGGACATAACCTACAAAAACAAAAGTCATCAAACACTGATCATCAAGTCTTTTCTGATCCACTACATGACCATGGGAAAGGAAATGTCCCTAGTTTGAGTAACAAGACCAATATGTCAGCCAACTATGTGAATATCAAACATGATTATAATAGTGGAAAAACCATTAACCACCTTCGCGCCACCGATGTGAATATCAATACCATTACTATCAATACAAATCCTGAGTGTGCTATCAACACTCGTCATACTAAGATCACTATCCAAGGTCCTCCTTCATAGAAAACACCATAGCCTTCCAAATCACAATATAACCTACTTGACTAGTTGGGGAAGACCCCAAACCAAATCTCAATCTTGGAACTGGTGCGTATTTCTCATGAGCATCGATCAATCTTACTTAAAGATTTACAAAATGCCATTGTCCCAAATGATCTCGATGTCAATCGTTTCTAGGAAATGGTGGGCTACTTGACCAATAATCATCATGCCACATTTTTAGAACAAGAATACACAACTAAAAAGACAAACCATAATGATCCTTTGCATCTTGAAGTCCTTGTTGATGACACCAAAGTTAGACGAGTTTTGGTAGACGGAGGAGTAGGGTTAAATCTGTGCACTTTAAAACTAATTAAGTTATTAGGTTTCTCAAAAATGTGCACAGACACAACCAAAATTATTGTCATTAAAGCTTATGATGATGAGGAATGGAAATCAAAGGGGGTGGTAACACTTCCTATCAAAATTGGTCCTGCAGTAATGGAGACAAAATTCCAGGTCTTGGATCTCACCCTTCCTTACAACCTTTTGCTAGGAAGACCATGGATTCATGCCATGAAGGTGGTCCCTTACACATATCATTAATGCATAAAATTCCCTTACAATGGCACTCTAATAACTATAGATGGTGACCCAGACCCATTCCAATAGTGCACCAATCTAAAAGAGATACCCCAACACCAAGTGCTAGTAAACCAAGAGGCTTGATCATCCAATTCTTCTCACTATGTCGATCCATCCACACTCACTCAAAAATCTATTTCACCTTTATTTCCTACCACTCCTAGGGTTGAGATCCAAGACAAGGGTTGTGGAGAATATTACGTGAAGATGTCTTATTGTGTTAGCCATGTGATTCCTCCTAAGTCATACGGTTTACCTTCATCAGATAGGAGACAATCTATGGTCACTATACACATTCCTCCCACAACAACTTTCACTAAATGAGGTGAATTAAGCAAAGAAGCCATAAATACAGAAAATGTCACCTCCTAGCTATATAGAGAAGATAATGAAGAACCTCTAACTTGCTCACATTCCTACAAATCTATATGGAAAAGGTTTCACAATTATGAAGAGCAAGGGATATAATGGATAGAGTGGTTTAGGCTTAAATCAAGATGGAAGGATTGAACCAATCTTTGTTTCTCAGTGGCCAAAGGGCTTAGTGCTTGGGTTTCAACTGATTCAGATTGGTGTTCCTAGTACCACATCACCCTTAATCAAGGAAGTAAGTGCTTTAGAAGACATTGAGACATCTCACCAACCATCTGACCAACACCAATGTAATTCCCCCAACTCAAATGAATATGAGTGGGATTCCCTATCCTCTACCTCTTCCATGGACCTTGACAAGCTATTTGGAGAACTTGAATTAATGTTGAGATCCTCATCAAATCTATTGAATTCCTATCCACCAAAGAATATGACCAAAGAGGAATAGTTTAAACATTACTATTGGGAGTCACTTGATCCTACCTCTTGGTAGCCTAATACATCTATTTCAGATAACCAAACCTTGGAATTAGGCCCACCTCTCAATCCACCTAGACCTAAACCAAAGAGCAAAGAGGACTTAGTACAAGATTTTGTGACCATATGAATGAATCAGTCCTTACCTTGACTTCGTTAAACTTTGATAACTTTGATGATGACATGCCTTTAGTTTATCCCCAACTTATTGATTAGGATCAACAAGACACACCCATCTGAGATATTTTTGAGAATGACAAAGCAATTGCTGGGTTCCTGGGATTATGAGAAGGCATACCTCACGGTGATCACAAGGCTGGTTTTACCATTGAATTGGACAAAAAAGAATATTTTGGGGAATCTATTCAACCCTCCAGTCACAAAAATGAGAAAAAGAATAAAAATGATAAAAAGGATGAGTCTCTAGGTGAAAACCAAAAGGCACCTCTAGACAATGAAAAAGTAAAAAGAAAGGACACATCCAAAGGTGGAAACCTCTATGAGGCACCTAAGGATGGAGGTTTGAACATTCTCCCCGTTGCATAGGAAAAGTCACCCATATTCGTTGAAGAAGCAATAGAAGTCAACATAGGCACAAAAGAGAATCCTTGACTGGTTTATTTTGCAGCATCATTGACCACAAAAGAGTGGCCAAAATTCCACAACTTCTTTACATAGAGACAAATAAATTTTGTATGGTCATATGCAAACATGCCCGAGCTGGACCCTAAACTTGTTCTACATCACTTGCCCTTACAACCAGTAAAACAAAAATTGAGAAAAATGCACCCACAGATTGCTCTACTAGTCAAGGAAGAACTCAAGAAACTGTTAGACGTTGGTTTCATTAGATCAATCAACTATGCAGATTGGATTTCCAATCTTGTACCAGTCACTAAACTAGTAGGGGGCATCCACATCTGCACAAATTTTAGAGATATCAACAAGGCTTGTACCAAGGATGAATTCCCTTTGCCTAACATAGACATGATAGTAGACATGACAACATGGTATGAGATGTCCCTTATGGATGGATTTTCAGGATATAATCAGATCAAAATTGCAACTGAAGACCAACCTAAGACAATTTTCACTTGTCCTGTGGGTACGTATTGCTGGAATGTTATGCCCTTCGAACTCAAGAGCGCTGGAGCAACCTATCAATGTGCCATGACCACTATTTTTCATGATCTAGTACACACTCTCATGGAAGATTATGTGGATGAACTTATAGTTAAATCCAAGACAAGGGTAGAACATTTATAGGTTTTAGACAAGATATTTTGAAGGCTAGAAAAGTATAAAGTGAGACTCAATCCTAAGAAATGTGTGTTTGGAGTAAAGTCAAGAAAGATTTTATGCTATATCATTTCCAGATGAGGAATTGAAGTGGATCTGGCCAAGGTCAAAGAAATCATGGACATGCCACCACCAACTAATCTCAGTCAGCTAAGGACATTACAAGGAATACTACAATCCATCAGAAGATTTATAGTGCAGTTAGCAGATAAGACACATCCTTTTCAACATTTACTTAAGAAAGGGGCACCCTTTGCATGGAAAGTCAGGTGCAGAGAGAATTTTCAACTGATCAAAGAATATCTACTCACACCACTAGTATTAATGCCACCTGTTGAAGGATGACCATTGATTCTTTATATTTCAGCAACCCATTCATCACTTAGAGCATTTCTTGCACAAAATGATGATGAAGGTCATGTAAGGGCAGTATATTATATCAGTTAGACTTTGGTAGGTTATGGGCTCAACTATAGTACCATTGAACATGCCTATCTTGTAGTAGTATTTTCTATGAAGAACTAAGGCACTATATGCTAAACCATTAAACAATGCTGATTGTTAAAATAGATCCTCTAAAATATCTTCTCAGCAAGGCAACATTAACAGGGCGACTAGCCAAATGGGTTATGATACTTAGTGAGTATGATATCCAGTATCTAGAGATAAATGCTATTAAAGGACAAGTCATTTCTGATCAGTTAGTCGACGCACCAATACAAGCATATCACCCATTAGTTGCAGAATTTCCTGATGAATTTATATTCACAATGGAAACAAACACATGGAAACTATACTTTGATGGCTCACATACAAATCATGGCTCAGGGGTTGGTATACTGTAAATCACACCATAGGGTGATTCCATCCCTAAATCATTCAGGATTTGATTCCCATGTACTAATAACATAGCAGAGTATGAGGCTCTAGTGACAGAGTTACACATGGCAGTCAAGTGGAAAATTAAGAACCTACAGGTTTATGGTGATTCTAAACTAGTAATCAGATAGCTAAATGATGATTATGAGAGTAAGGATGAGAAGCTTGCTCCATACAAATGCATGGCTAATATCTTTAAGGAGTACTTTGAAAAGGTCAAATTTTATCAGATACCTCATGTTTTAAATAGGGCAGCATATGCTATGGATACTATTGCATCACTTCTAGACATTCCTAGCAATGTGCCTAAGTTTGAGTTCTTGGTAGAACAGTTTTTGGTCCTAGCCTACGATATCCCAGATGCTGAGATGGTATGTGAGATTTTTGGTCCTGATTCCCCATGGTACAAAGAAATCTATGACTACCTCCATGCCGAAGTCATACCCACTGGCCTGTCAAACAACCAACGTAGGACATTCCTCCTCAAGTTAGCCAAATACACCTTTGTCAGAGACACCCTATATAGACACACCTTAGATAATACCCTACTGAGATGTCTTGATTCCAATGAAGCACAAGCAACCTTGCATGGGGTGCATGAGGGTATATGTGGTGCCCATTCTAGTGGTCCTACCTTAGCCAAAAAGATTACGAGATTGGGTTATTATTGGCCTACTATGGAAAAGGACTCATAAGTCCTTGTAAAGAAATGTTTCCAATTCCAAGTTCATAGACTTGATACATGCACCAGCATAGGAACTTCGTCCTATAACATCACCATGGCCCTTCGCCCAATGGGGGATCAACCTCATAGGTAAGATCCATCCCACATCCTCCAATAGCCATAAGTTCATTATCACTGCCACTGAATACTTTACGAAGTGGATTGGGGCTATTACTATGAGATACATTACCGGCACACAGATCTCTAAGTTTATCCTGAACTATATCATTTGTTGGTATGGTGTCCCTCAGTCCATAATCACCGATAATGGCCGCCCATTTAAGAATCAAGAAGTCCGCCATCTTTGTTATGAATTTTATATTCAGCATCACTTTTCCACTCCATACTACCCACAAGGTAATGGCAAAACAGAGGCATCTAACAAAACTATCATTAGAATCCTCAAGAAGACTTTCAATGATACTGGCCGCGATTGGCATTTACAACTTAATCCCACCTTATGGGATTATCACACAAGTACCCATACTCCCACTGGCGCCACTTCCTATTCACTAGTATTTGGTTCTGAAGCCATTCTTCCTATTGAGGTCAAGAGTCCTTCTCTGAGGGTATCCTTGAAAGGGCACATTGATGATGAAGAGTACCGAGTATTGAGACTCCATGAGCTAGAATTCCTAGATGAGCGAAGATAGAAGGAACTAGACCATGTCCAACATATCAAAATCACCTTCATCGTAGCTATAATAGGAAGGTCTTGAACAAAAACTTTGACATTGGTGACCTAGTTTTAATGGAGAACCCGAAGAATCAAGCAAAAAGAGAAAAACTAGGAAAGTTTGAACCAAACTGGTTAGGATCTTATATTGTAAAAGAAGCCTTTGGATCAGGAGCGTATCAACTCTCTACTCCTAAAGGGAAACCATTGTCCTCACCAATCAATAGTCTTCATCTAAAGAAGTTCTATGCATAGCTTCTGAGGGCCCTTTCTTAATTAGCGAAAAAAAAATTGTTACCTAGGTGAAAACTTGGTTCCAACATCAACATTAAAAAAATTAAATAATCTAGAAAATAGTAAAGAGAAATAATTCGTCTAATAGTGAAAACCACTTAGGTGGCGGTTTGGATAAGTACCATGGTGAAAACTTGGCAAACATGCACCATGTGTAGTTGACTTTGCTCTTGTGTCTACTATCATTCTAATCTAACAACCCTGCACATATCTCTTATCCCTATACATATCACTTATCTTTCCTATCCATCACTTGTACATACTATTAGAACTGTAAAATTCTGACAATTTTACAAGTTGTTCACATCCATGAGTTTCCAAATGAGTCCTTACCATAAGAACAAAATCCTCTCTTCACAACTTTTTTGCTCATATTTTTCCATGTGGTTCCCATAAAATCCATCAAGTCTTGAATATCTCACAGTATATTTCCTATCGGCATGAGATTATCAGGGTCTCCCTGATCCATAATGCATGTTTTACTAATATACATTTGTTGCAGTCTATCGACAAGACTTCTAGGATGTCACATTGATTAGAATTCATCTACAGAAACCTATTAGCAGGACACAACATATTGTTTCAGCGATAGAAAAGGGATCATATCAGTAAGAGAGTCATCGGAATGAAGTCATAGCGAGCTCATCATGTCTTATCGACTGGCGCACAATAAAACACTTCGACCAAACCAAATGGCTTTGATATGAGGTCTTGTCGAACACATTATGTCACACCAACTAGCACACAGAATGATGTATCAGCCAGACTAAAAGGTCTCGAAGTGAAGTCTTACCGAACGCACCGGGTCTTGTCGATAAGGCAAACATGGATTCTCTCAAAAGGTTATTAGAATGAAGTTGCGTAGTCTTGCCGATGTGTATGTCTCACCGAATGTGGTTTCATTGGTGAGAAAATTAATGTCTCAACAACCAAAAAGTATCATGGGTATCTCGGTAAGACACAAGGTGACCTATGAGACATCACCCCGACTCCAAAAGTCACGGTGAATCACATAAGACAAAAGGATATTTCTCGGCAAGACTCCAAATGTCGATGTGACGGCGGGACATTATAGCGATGCACAGGATGACTGTTGGTGAGACATTGAGGGTCGGTATGACTGTAGGATGTCTCGACGAATGTCTTAGTAGGTGTTAATAGAGACTTGAATACAACTGATCGCTGATGTTTGAATGTGAAGCGATGTGACTTTTCAAATACTGATGTATAAATATTCATTTTTGATTGTAAGAAAGGATACAGTAGATAGGATAGAAGATAGATTAGGGAGGATATAGTAGAAAAAAAATGTCATACTATGAGACTATGATGCATGATTGAAAAACAATGGAGATTTCAATTGAATTTCTGATGTGATGACATATTTCTGGTTTTAATTGTATGTTGTGCTCATTGAAAGTATTACTAAAGTTGTCTCCAGGGTTGGCATTTTTTGGTTATTTAAATTAGTATAACAAGTTTATATTCACTTTATCAGTGCACATTTGCTATATCTGTGTGGTTAATTAACTGTTTCTTTCAAGGAGAGATTAAATCCTTTTAATTGATCATAGTAATTAGGAGAGTTCAGCTGGATTATTAAGAAGAACTTGGTAGTCACAGTCTTGCATGTTTATACAAGTTACAAACAAAAACATATGCCAAAAAATTTGAGTGTTTTCTAGAAAGAAGTTGCCCATTTAGATTTCATTTAACTCCACATACCCAATAAGGCACTAGTCTCTGCATTTTTCACCATTTAGTTTCATTCATATTTTTCACATCTATTAACTGAACATATTAGGATTTAGTTTTAAATATTGCTATACAATTTATACCAAATTTAATTTCATTTGTCCACTCCTATTTACCATTGTGGGAAAAATATTTCAAGAAAGATAAGCACAAGTCAAGTCTCCCTCATTCATATAGGTACACCTGCCTAGGTCTGGAAGCACCTAAAGAGTAGAAGGTTCAATTCATTTGGCCTTATCTATTACCCTAAAATGTTGTGAAAGCTTGGCAACCTTTCGTGGTTCAAAACTACGTTTTTGAGAGCTAACAAATTGGTAACTCTATTGGGGAATCAATTCAGAATCAGGGCCTTAGTCATAGAGTAAAAAATCTTATATAGACTCTGTTGGGAATAAGAAATAACAAACACTTTCTCACTTTTAAGAAAGTGAGTGGCGACTCTGATAAAAACATTACATCTAAGCAAACATGAATGGTAGAAGATATCAATATGGAGGAGGTCATACTAGGGGTCTTACTGGCAATAGTAAGTGGACACACAAGGATGATAAGGCTAATAAGGGTAAAGGGATAAATGAAGACATGTGCATGACGAATAAAGACAAAGCATTGAGACCACATTGTGAAACATATGACTGGTATGATACATGGAGAGATAATTCAAGTACAGAAGCTTGTAGCCCGAAGGAACAAAGAAATACTTTTTATAATCCTCAGAACCAACCAAAGTTTGATGATAGACTCGAAGCAGAAGGACTCAAATATCAACAAGAATGCGAACAAAGGATGGAGGCTAACCAAAATGAGTTCAATGATCGCGAAACCCCTCAAGAAAATTATGAATCTTTAACTTATGAAGAAGTAAAAGCACAGTTTGAATCTTAGAGAAAGGAGATAGAAGAAAAGGAGAAAGCCCAGCTGATACAAGCAATGAGAGACTCCAAATTGTAGAAAGCTCAAAATATTGCTCAGATAGCTGGTTGCCCAAAGTATGCACCACCTCATAAGAAGGGTAATCATAGTGCAAGGCCTTCTGATTCATGAAAGGTTTCTCACCATCAAATAGGGAATCAATACAACCAACCAAATAATCCACCGCATATTCCATCACAATATACAAATATACAACCACCTCATGGTCAACACTATGTTCCACATCATCATACACAATATAATAATCTGATGTATCAGTTTCATTACCCACTTAATCCTCCCCCTCATCAATACACAATAATGATTAGAAAATTCGACTTGGCAGGGTTTCAATTATACCCTTACCATACGAATAGCAGTTGGAGGAGTCTTGTTCCTAAATTTTCAGGGAGTAGTGCAATTACTGTTGAAGATCATTTAAGGATTTTTAATGCCTTCATCCATGATTTAGATGTTCCTTATGAGGATTTGCATATGAGGCTATTTATGATGTCGCTTACTGAAGAAGCCAGAGATTGGTTCAACAGCCTAACAATAGCCTCTATTGATTCTCTCCAAATATTTTAGGATTGATTCGTTGAGCAATATGGAAATCTAAGTGCACTAGATGCTGCTCTTCATGAATTAATGTGAATTTAGAAAATTTAGAATGACACAATTTATGATTTTAACCTGAGATTCAATAAACTGCAGAACAAAATACCTCCTGGATCAAAGTTGCCAAACTTTGTAACATTGAGTGTTTATTTGAATGCATTTGATCCAAAAATAGGGTATGAATTTAGAAATAGATTCCCAAGAGATTTTGTTGAAGCACAAAAGATAGCATTAACAATTGAAAACAATGGGAAGGCTGCTGGGATAATCAGTAAGAGAGACAATCCTAGGGTTCCTCAGCAAACCAATAATTATCAGTACAAACAGTAGAACATATACAAAAATGAAATTCCTAGGCTACATGACATGCCCTATAATACAAATCGAAAGGATGGAAAACCTATAACAGATAGGCCTAGAAACAAAGAAATTCCTGATCCATTAAGGAAGAGGGGAACCTATATGGTAAATAACAATTAATTTTGTGAAGTTTGTGATAAGCCACATTCCCCAGATTATTATGTTGTAGCCCAAAGAATGCAAGAAGAAGGAATGTTGATGGGAAATAGTGTAGAAGATCACACAGTGTATTTGACTTCAAGTACTTTTCACTGCTTTGAGCAGAGGAACTCATCTTCAGAGGACGAAGGTTATGAGTACGATGTTTCAAATTAGAGGTACAATGTCCACATGGCTAAACAATAGGTTCTTTCTGACTCTGAAGAAGATTATACAAAACCACATTCTGTTGAGGTGACTACTCGGTGCAGTATGAGGAAACTCACTGAAGATGAGGTAGATAAATTAACCATTGCTACAGTTGAAGAAGCAAAGAGTGAGTACTGGTTGAGAAATAGGATAGTGAATGAGAAGGAAGGTGTCACTAGGGGAATCTTTATGAAGGATCAAAAGGAGACACAAAGAATTGTGAAAAAAGAAGAAAATAAACATGATACAAATGAACAAAAGCTTGTCCAAAAGGAGGAAGTTAAAGAGTTACACAAAGAAATGCAAAAGACTGATCAAAAGGAAGAAAGCAAAGGAGAAACATTGGAGCTGAAGAAAATGATTAAGGCAGAAGGTTCCTCTTTTGAATTCACTTAGGCTTTGTCCCAGGTAAAAATGTCCGTTCCACTACTTGAGATGATGAAAATCAAGGATTAAGGAATATAGAGACAGTAGTATTCAATTGATAACAAATTCCGCAAATAAGATGGCTACTGAAACTATTATTAAGCAAGCAAAAGTGAATATCCCATAAGTGTGCCTCAATAATGCATTGTTAAATCCCCCACAAGTTGATCCTTTTTTCACTACATTACTCATAAATAACAAATTGTTGAGGAATTGCATGGTAGACTCTGGCACTGCCATAAATATTATGCCAGTAGGATTTATGAAACAGCTTGGCATGTGGGTGGATACTAATGGAAGGAAGTGCTATGCAATGGATAACTGATCTGTTCCTATGGTAGGTATGATGAAAGATGTTGAGGTCAAACTGGTTACGTATCCACAGATGGATTATAATATAGATATAACAGTAATTGATACCCCTCCTTAGTTTGGGATGCTTCTATCAACACAGTGGAGAGCAACAATTGGGGGAAATGTTTAGTTTGATTTGTCTTATGCAACTATTCTAGTGAATGGTCAGGAAGTTAAGTTGTATAGGGATCCAAGGATGAACCAAGTTGTTGACTGTGTACCTCAAGATCAAATCAATTGTTTCTGTGATGTGGATCTTGGAAATTTCAAAATAGAACCAACCCAACCAGAGTTAGTCAATACTAATCCAATTGAAAAGCATGTTGCACAAAATTGCAATGGTGTGTGGAGAATGTACTTTGGTGGAGCATGGGAGCCTGAATCATTTTATTGGCCAGAGTCATCAAAACAACGTACCTTTGATCTAGTGAATAAATTTATTGATACCATGCAAAGGAAAAGGTATGAAGGTAATGGTGATATCACATATGAGTATTAGGAGATCAATCAGACACTGTATCCAATAGAAGATGAGACATGTGCAGGTGAAAACAATTCCTATGACAACTTGCATGAGGAAGACGAAGATATTGAAATTCTTCCTGCATAACAGATTGTGACAGTGCATGTTATGAGGGATCCAATGAATATTTAGATTATGAAGAGGAACCTATGGATTCTGATCTATGATAAGGTGATTCTTGCAGTTCTTGTGATAATCGAGAAGAAGAAGCAATGGAGAATGTGGATCCATTTGATAGTGAACAAGTAACACTTCTAGCCGCGGTTGAGTACCATGAAGATACATTTGATGATGAAGAGGTATTTTCATATCCACTTTATGGTAGGTAAGAGATATTTTTAGACAAACAAAGTGATATGACAAATTATGGAACAAATGACTGTGCTAGTAATGTTTCTGATTTTTCATTCTCTAATGATCTTGGACCTCTTTTTGTTGATGACAAAAGTGAAGAATACAACTGTAGTGATGTAAATGTAGAGACGTGTTCACTCAATAGTGAGCAAATTTTAGATATGCTAACTCTTGAATACCAAAGATGTGCACATGAAGGTGATTTTGAAGTTTTGTGTCTAGCTTACATTTGTTTTGAGAGTGAAAGTTATTTGTGCAATGATTCATATGACTCCCAGTGCATTTCTCGAAATGATGGAGAAACCTTTGAAGTTGATCAAAAATCTTTTTCCATTGAAGAAGAGGTATGTGATTTTGAAATTTCTAACTCATGTGGAGAAGATATTTATTTGCATACCAAGGATGATAGAAGTCTAGTATTGATCATGCATGATATTGAAGATATGAGTCATAATTCAGTATTGTCTCCAAATAGTAATATGGAAGAGGTGTAAAAGGTTTCAGATTTGTTTGTCTCAAACAGTGTTGATATGACATAATTTTTTGATTCTCAAGAGAAGCATTCTGATGGTGAATTTTTAGTATAGCTGGGAGAATGTTTTATAATTCATAACAGTGAGAAAGATAATGAGAAATTTTGCATTGAATATGCATGTACTTTGTGTGTTGAAGATAATAGAGCTTTGTCCCATGATGATGGAGAATTTGAATTGCACAATGGTGAAGGGAATTTGGGCCAAGCTGAGCATGATGATTCTCTAAAATTTTTTGATAACATTGACAGGAAAGATTGCATAAATGTCTTCAAGAAGAATCTGATGAACTCAAAGCAAAGTAGGGTGTTTGACAAAGGAAAGTATGGGCCTTTATTTTGGATGGCCTTGAGCCATCATTTATGGTTTGAATTTTAGACCGTAATAGCTCAAAACGGATGAAGTTAAAACATAGAGGATTAAGGGTTGCCAGTGCATGGATAACTCTTGATAATCCTCTTAAAATTATTTTCCATGCACAGTAGTTTAGGGTTTTGTTCATCTCTATTTCAATTTCATTTCCATTTCCATTTTTCTCACCGATTTATCATCTTGAGTCTGGTCTGCTTACCTAGAAATCTAGATCCTTGCAATGATTTTACAACCATTCATCCCCAAACGGAGCCACTATTGGAATTGTAAAATTCTGACAATTTTACAAGTTGTTCACATCCATGAGTTTCCAAATGAGTCCTTACCATAATAAAAAATCCTCTCTTCACAACATTTTTGCTCATATTTTTCCATGTGGTTCCCATAAAATACATCAAGTCTTGAATATCTCACAGTATATTTCCTATCAACATGAGATTATCAGAGTCTCCTCAATCCATAGCATGTTTTACTGATATACATTTGTTGCAGTCTATCAAAAAGACTTCTAAGATGTCACACTGATTAGAATTCATTTACAAACACCTATTGGCAGGACACAATGCATTATTTCAATGACAGAAAAGGGATCATATCGGCAAGAGAGTCATCGTCAGAATGAAGTCATAGCGAGCTCATCATGTCTTACTAATCGACACACAATAAAACACTTCGGCCAAATCAAATGGCTTTGATATGAGGTCTTTCCGAATGCATTATGGCACACCGACTAGCACACAAAACAATGTATCATCTAGACTAAAATGTCTCAGAGTGAAGTCTAACCGAACGCGGCAGGTCTTGCCAATAAGGAAAATAGGGATTCTATCAAAAGGTTATCGGAATGAAGTTACATAGTCTTGCTGACCTGTATGTCTCATCAAATGTTGTTTCATTGGTGAGAAAATTAATATGTCTCAGAGACCAAAAAGTATCACGGGTATCTTGTTAAGACACAAGGTGACCTATGAGACATCACCCCGACTCCAAAAGTCACGGTGAAGCACATAAGATGAAAGGATATTTCTCGGCAAGACTCCAAATGTTGATGTGATAGCGAGACATTATAGCGATGCACAAGATGACTGTCAATGAGACATTGAGGGTTGGTCTGATTGCAGGATGTCTCAGTGAATGTCTCAACGGGTGTTAATAGAGGCTCGAATACAACTGATCACCGACGTTTGAATGTGAAGCGATGTGTCTTTTCAAATACTGATGTATAAATACTCATTTTCAATTATAAGAAAGGATACCGTAGCTAGGATAGAAGATAGATTAGGGAGGATACAGTAGACAAAAAATGTCATAATATGAGACTATGATGCATGATTGAAAAATAATGGAGATTTCAATTGAATTTCTGATGTGGTGACATATTTCTGGTTTCAATTGTCTATTGTGCTCATTGAAAGTATTACTAAAGTTGTCTCCATGGTTGGAATTTTCTGGTTATTTAAATTGGTATAAAAAGTTTATATTTAGTTTATCAGTGCATATTTGCTGTAGCTGTGTGGTTAATTAACTGGTTCTTTCAAGGATAGATTAAATCCTTTTAAATGATCATAGTAATCAGGAAAGTTCATCTGGATTATTAAGAAGAACTTGGTAGTCACAGTCTTGCATGTTTATACAAGTTATAAATAGAAACATATGCCAAACAATTTGAGTGTTTTCCAGAAAGAAGTTGCCCACTTAGATTTCATTTGACTCTGCATACCCAATAAGGCAGTAGTCTCTGCATTTTTTACTATTTAGTTTCATTCATATCTTTCACATCTGTTAACTGAACATATTAGGATTTAGTTTTAAATATTGCTATACAATTTATACCAAATTTAATTTCATTTGTCCACTCCCATTTTCCATTGTGGGAAAAACATTTCAAGAAAGATAAGCACAATTCAAGTCTACCTCATTCATATAGGTACACCCGTCTAGGTCTTGCAGCACCTGAAGAGTCAAAGGTTCAATTCATTTGGACTTATCTATTACCCTAAGACGTTGTGAAAGCTTGGAAACCTTTCGTGGTTCAAACCTACATTTTTGAGAGCTAAAAAATTGGCGACTCTACTGGGGAATCAATTCAGAATCAGTGCCTTAGTCATAGAGTCAGAAATCTTATATAGACTCTGTTGGGAATAAGAAATAACAAACACTTTCTCACTTTTAAGAAAGTGAGTGGCAACTCTGATAACAACATTACATCTAATCAAACATGAATGGTAGAAGATCTCAATATAGAGGAGTTCATACTGGGGGTCCTATTGGCAACAGTAAGTGGACACATAAGGATGATAAGGTTGATAAGGGTAAAAGGATAAATGAAGAAATGTGCATGATGAACAAAGACAAAGCATTGAGACCACATTGTGAAACATATGACTGGTATGATACATGGAGAGATAATTCAAGTGCAGAAGCTTGTACCCTGGAGGAACAAAGAAATCTTTTTTATAATCCTTAGAAACAAATAGAGTTTGATGCTAGACTCAGATCAGAAGGACTCATATATCAACAAGAATGCGAACAAAGGATGGAGGGTAACCAAAATGAGTTCAATGATCATGAAACCCCTCAAGAAAATTCTAAATATTTAACTTATGAAGTAAAAGCACGGTTTGAATCTTAGAGAAATGAGATAGAAGAATAGGAGAAAGCCCAGATGATACAAGCAATGAGAGACTTCAAATTGCAGAAAGCTCAAAATATTGCTCAGACAGCTGGTTGCCCAAAGTATGTACCACCTCATAAGAAGGGTAATCATAGTGCAGGGCCTTTTGATCCATCAAAGGTTTCTCACCATCAAATAGGGAATCAATACAGACAGCCAAATCATCCACCACATATTCTCTCACAATATACAAATATACAAAAACCTCATGGTCAACACTATGTGCCACATCATCATACACAATATAATAACTTGATGTATCAGTGTCAGTACCCACTTAATCCTCCCCCTCATCAATACACAACAATGATCAAACAATTCAACTTTGAATGGTTTCAATTATACCCTTACCCTATGGATAACAGTTGGAGGAGTCTTGTTCCTAAATTTACAGGGAGTAGTGCAATTACTATTGAAGATCATTTAAGGAGTTTTAATTCCTTCATCGAAGATTTAGATCTGCCTTATGAGGATTTGCATATGAGGCTATTTATGATGTCGCTTACTGAAGAAGCCAAAGATTAGTTCAACAGCCTAACAAAAGCCTCTATTGATTCTCTCCAAATATTTTAGGACTAATTCCTTGAGCAATATGGGAATGTAAGTGCACTAGATGCTGCTCTTCATGAATTGATGTAAATTCAAAAAAATCAGAATGACTCAATTTATGATTTTAACCAGAGATTCAATAAACTACAGAACAAAATACTTCCTTGATCAAAGTTGCAAGAATCTATAACATTGATTGTTTATTTGAATGCATTTGATCCAAAAATAGGGTATGAATTGAGAAATAGATTCCTAAGAGATTTGGCTAAATCACAAAAGATAGCATTAACAATTGAAAACAATAGGAAGTTTGCTGGGATAATCAGTAAGAGAGACAATCCTAGGGTTCCTCAGCAAACCAATAATTATCAGTACAAACAGGAGAACACATACATAAATGAAAGGCCTAGGCTATATGACATTCCCTATAATACAAATTGGAAGGATGGAAAACCTATAACAGATAGGCCTAGAAACAAAGAAACTCTTGATCCATTAAGGAAGAGGGGAATCTATATGGTAAATAACAATTATTTCTATGAAGTTTGTGATAAGCCACATTCTCCAGATTATTTTGTTGTAGCCCAAAGAATGCAAGAAGAAAGAATGTTGATGGGAAATAATGGAGAAGATCACATAGTGTATTTGACTTCAAGTACTTTTCACCGCTTTGAGGAGAGGTACTCATCTTCAGAGGATGAAGGTTATGAATACGATGTTTCAAATCAGAGGTACAATGTCCACATGGCTGAACAATAGGTTCTTTATGACTCTGAAGAAGATTATACAGATCCACATTCTGTTGAGGTGCCTACTCAGTGCAGTATGAGGAAACTCACCGAAGAGGAGATAGAGAAATTAACCATTGCTGTAGTTGAAGAAGTAGAGAGTAAGAACTGGTTGAGAAATAGGACAGTGAATGAGAAGGAAGGTGTCACTAGGGGAATCTTTATGAAGGATCAAAAGGTGACACAATGAATTGTGAAAAAAGAAGAAAATAAACAACATGATACAAATGAACAGAAGCTTGTCCAAAAGGAGGAAGTTAAAGAGTTACACAAAGAAATGCAAAAGACTGATCAAAAGGAAGAAAGCAAAGGAGAAACATTGGAGCTGAAGAAAATGATTAAGGCAAAAGGTTCCTCTTTTGACTTCACTTAGGCTTTGTCCCAGGTAAAAATGTCTATTCCACTACTTGAGATGATGAAAATTAAGGAATATAGAGACAATACTGCTCAATTGATAACACATTCTGAGAATAAGATGGCTACTGAGACTATTAATAAGCAAGAGAAAGTGAATATCCCAGAAGTGTGCCTTAGTAATGCATTGTTAAATCCTCCACAAGTTGATCCTTTTTTCACTACATTACTCATAAATAACAAATTGTTGAGGAATTGCATGATAGACTCTGGCGCTGCCATAAATATTATGCCAGTAGGAGTTATGAAACAGGGTGGCATGTGGGTGGATACTAATGGAGGGAAGTGCTATGCAATAGATAATAGACATGTTCCTATGGTAGGTATAATGAAAGATGTTGAGGTCAAACTGGCTACGTATCCACAGATGGCTTATAATATAGATATAACAGTAATTGATACCCCTCCTCAATTTGGGATGCTTCTATCAAGATAGTGGACAACAACAATTGGGGGAAATGTTTAGTTTGATTTGTCTTATGCAACTATTCCAATGAATGGTCAAAAATTTAAGTTGTATAGGGAGCCAAGGATGAACCAAGTTGTTGACTATGTACCTCAAGATCAAATCAATTGTTTCTGTGATGTGGATCTTGGAAATTTCAAAATAGAACCAACTCAACCAGAGTTAGTCAATACTGATCCAATTGAAAAGCATGTTGCACAAAATTGCAATGGTGTGTGGAGAATGTACTTTGGTGGAGCATAGGAGCCTGAATCATTTTATTGGCCAGAGTCATCAAAACAACGTACCTTTGATCTAGTGAATAAATTTATTGATAGCATGCAGAGGAAAAGGGATGACGGAAATGGTGATATCACAAATGAGTATCAGGAGATCGATCAGACACTGTAGCCAATAGAAGATGAGACATGTGCAGGTGAAAACAATTCCTATGACAACTTGCATGAGGAAGACAAAGATATTGAAATTCTTTCCTACATAATAGATTGTGACAGTGCATGTTATGGGGGATCCAATGAATATTCAGATTATGAAGAGGAACATGTGGATTCTGATCTGCAATCAGGTGATTCTTGCAGTTCTTGTGATAATCAAGAAGAAGAAGTAATGGAGAATGTGGATCCATTTGATATTGAACAAGTAACACTTCTAGCCGTGGTTGAGTACCATGAAGATACATTTGATGATGAAGAGGTATTTTCATATCCACTTTATGGTAGGGAAGAGATATTTTTAGACAAACAAAGTGATATGACAAATTATGGAACAAATGACTGTGCTGGTAATGTTTCTAATTTTTCATTCTCTAATGATCTTGGACCTATTTTTGATGATGAAAAAAGTGAAGAATACAACTATAGTGATGTAAATGTAGAGTGCATTTCATACCCCCATTGTACCCTATTCATAATCAGTAGGTCTTATACTCGACTGGGGGAAAACACTTGATGTGTGTCATATTGGTTCTTCCATTGGCTTTGTTGAAGATGTAAAACCATTGGAAAATCCAAAAAAAAAATGACAAAATGTCCTAAGAAAATCCAAAAACATCAAAAAACTTTTAAAAAGAGAAGAAAATCAAAACATGTCGTAAATCCAAAATAGAGTCAAAGTCAGTCACACTTGTTAATATTTGTCATTTGTTGAACTATGTTCCCTCTGTGACTGGATGTAGGCAAGGCCATCTGCCGATGTGCCCCCGAGGAATTAGTTCAGTCTGTATAAAATCACGACTCAATCCATATATATATATGACAAGGTCATTGGTCCTGTCAAACTATGAGGTCTTTGTGTGTATAACATAGGCAAGGCCATGAAGAAATGAGCCCTCGAGGCTGCACTAGGTCAGTCCATTAGGGTTCATCACATTCACTATCACACACGTCTTCTAATTGTAGTCAGTCTTGTCAGTCAAAGTCAAGTCGAACTATGATGTCTCTACGTGTATAATGTAGGCAAGGCCATCGAGCGATGAGCCCCCGAGGCCACACTAGGTCAGTCGTTTAGGGTTTGAAATCACATGCAGTGAATTTTCCACACATCATATCAACTCATGCATCAATCTGGTGAACAATTCAAAAATGTCTCTAAGTCAAATCAAACAAATTTCCACAAGCAACAACCAAAACAAATCAACTAATGTCTGCTATAGGATGTGTCCTTCCTGGCAACATACATCATTAAAACAATCAACCTAGGTCTTATTCAGGATGAGTCCTTCCTGAATATTGATATCAACAAAACAATCAACTTGTGTCTTATACATGATGAGTCCTTCCTACATATAGACACTATCAATCAAATCAACATAGCCTTATACAGGGTATCACATCAATGGCATCTGACTCAACGTCTTATATGATACATGTCTTTCTGAAACTAGGCTTTGTCATGCCTTATACGGATAGTCATAACATCAAAACCAGATTCATAGTCTTATCTGATATGTGTATCTCCTACAATCAGGTTCTATCAATCAATACTTTTATCAATCAAAACAATCAAATAAACAAATCAAGTTTTGGCAAATATTTTACTATCTTTTTGACTTTATGGCTTATTTATCTTATCATTTTATTTGACTTTATGACTAAGAATTATTTTACTAGCTTTCTCAAGGATATCCCATGAAGGATTTAGAGAAGCAACGATGTATCAAAATTCTATTTTCTTTGAATGCTGTCTGTCTACTGTCTTTTAAATTTGATTTTGAGTCATGTTACTAGTTTCCTCAAGGATGTCCCATGAAGGATTTAGAGGAGTGATGACGTCTCATGACCCGTATTTTATTTTGTTTGCTGTCTGTGGTTTGTCTTGACAAAAAGACTGGGGCAACTTGTGCCCTTAGTATGAGTTAACGATATTCCTTTTCTGTGACTGTTTGTTGTTAGCAAGTGGATGACCTTGTACACGTTGATCTATGCCATATCATGGTGTTTTACTCCATTTGTATTAGTCCCGCCCAATGATGATAAAGTGCAACACCTTTTGTCATACAATGAAACATTGAAGATTGCTAATACTAACATCCATCTCATTTCTTTTATTATTTCTCAATCTTTCTTTTCTCACTAACAATTCTTACTTCTTGCATTATGACGGAGCCCTGTGACACACAAAAATATAAATCATCCTGCATATACATATACATGTTAGAAAAATACAAACATATAGGAATTTATCATATCTAGGACATCATGGCATAATAGACATTCATCATCATACAATACATATCATAAGCATTCCATGTACATAACAAATGTAAATACATGCATCACATGTAGAAAGCATTGTACATACAGCATCATATTTCATCTCATAATTATAAATTGCATACATAAAATCCATCGACATCATACATATTAATACATACATCATCACATAGAGTCAACATCACATCATAAGCTGCATAAACACATCATAAAGAAGATAGGATCATCCATCACATAGGCACCTCATGTGACATAAAATGTATAAATGATAGACTGCATAAATCAATAAATAGAACTGCATATCATGAGAATCACTGCCAAAATCATATATATATATCCCTCAAAAGTGTCACATCACAATGTCATAATGTATCAATAAATATGGAAGCCCACAGGCTATAGGATCATAATACAATGTCTCAGTATATATCAACAAATGTCCCTATCCTGAATTTCCATTGCTATCATGACTGGAGTGTGTTGATGACTGATGCCGAGATCCTGATGACCTGTGACCTAAATGTGGCCTGTCATACAAACTAGCTCTATGTGGCTACTCAACACCCTCTGTGTTAACTATCCTGGAGTGGGTCCTAGTCTAAGACCTCTCACTATGTGCCTCTGAGAAGCTCGAGGCCCGTCTCTTTGGAGGAACTACTGCCTCATATAAATATCAATAATAAGTGGCCCTCTCCTTGGCTCTGACTAACTCTCTAGCAAATGTAGCTGTTAGCCTAGTACATAGAGATCTAATCTCTGTGAATCTCTTCTCGGTCTCCTGCCTCCGAGCTATGGCCTGATCTCTATCCATGATGGTTTTGTCCCTCTCCATCTATAAAAAATCTCTCTTGGACATCATGACCCTCATCTGCTCCTCTAAGGAGTCAATCTGGGCACTGAGTGTAGCAGTATCAGGATCAACTGCCCCTGTGTCAACCTGTCTCACCCTTTGCACACCATCATCCTCATCCTTGAGCTCCTCTAAAATCCTATCTTGAATCTCCCACTCATGATAATCCTCCTCCTCCTCATCATCCTGATAGGCACCAAGTAAGCCCAAGGCATCAATCTCTGCCTCCTCTTTGTCTACCTCCTCCTCTGCATGAACCTCTAGAACGACCTCCTTGGCGGGATGCTCCTTGTCTCCGCCAATCTCCACATGCACCTCCTCCCCACCTCTGCCAATATTTGGCATGTGCACATCCTCATCCTCCTGTCCCTCCTCATGGATGTGAGATAATGGTGGCCCTCATCCCCTCCATCCACATCTCCCTCTCCCACCACCTCGTCGACCACCTCCACCACCATATCCATCATCGCCACGAACACCTCCATCTCTCTGACCTGTACCTGTACCATACTTGCCACGTGGTCCTATCCCTCACCACTCTATCGGTGTAGCCTGATCTGGGTCTATAAGGGGTATTGGCTTGTGTAGGATCCACCATTGATTGTAGGCCTCGGTGGTACCTAGGTCTGCTGCACCATCTCTCCATCCCCACTAAACAACCTGTAATGCATCAATATCTGCCTCGATAGTAGCCAATGGAATATCTGGACCCCACAGGGGGATCTCTCACGAGGACCTCACAAACTTTGCCTGTCCTCTAGGCACATCCTGTACCTCTCTGAACTGCCACAATACATGATCTGGAAAATGTCTCTCTATAATATGCACATATGAAATAGTCCGCCCAATCAGGTACTGTGTCTAGCAGAAATATGGAAAATGCTCATCCTCATCTGACCATTCTACACATCCCAAGTACAGTCTCCATGTAAAATGTACCATAATATCAATAGCATGTCCAAAGTTCCCGGTATCCCCCATATGGTGTTGAGTATTAGCCCTCACATAACATAAAGCATAAGGGGTTCCATGCTGCACATCAACTGTAACTAGTGGATGAAAGATGGCAATGTGGTCCCACACCGATACCATCAGGAGCATGGTACCACAACTCATAGACTAAGCCTCTTGATAGGCTATATCATGCAAATGAAAGTATAACATGCTGAGAAGATAGGGACCCCAGACATATACCTCCTGTCACTCTAACATACCCACTAGCATCTCCCCCCAACCCACAGGAAACCCATGACCTCGACGGTCAGGAAGGACTATACCACCTATCAGTGTACACAATAGACAATCCAATTGCCTATACCTCTATGCCAATACACGCCACCTAATCTCATAATGATAAAAACCTATCTGTCTAATATCTGCATGCGGATAATATCGACACATCTTAGTGAAACCCCTTTGGGTATCATATCTCACCCTCGTGCCTCTGATAGGAAGTCTCATAATCTTGTAGATGTCCTCCATGGTAATTGTCACCTCTCTAGTAGGCAGGCGAAATGAAGAAGTCTCTGAGTGCCACTGGTTGCACAACGCTGTGAGTAGACCCCAGTTTTCCCAAATAGTGGGCATGTCTGTCACATGAAGAAGACCCAAATTCCATAAGAATCATTTCTCCACACTCCACAAACTATCTCGAAAGTGAAAAGTTGATGGTCTCGACTCTCGCATATATACATTGTCCAAAACAATCTGCACAGTGAAAAATCAAATGCTATTCACATGTGTCATTATTTTGTAATTGTGTTGCAGGAAACCAAATGCCTCATTTTATTTCAAAAATGCATCATAAAATGTCACATGAGTCATTTTACATCACAACTGCATGCATAAAATAAAAAATGCGACTACATATCGAATGCGCCTCTGTCTATCAACGCATAACAACATCGTGCTAAATGCAACTACATAAATTAAATATCAAATGCGTTGAAACTATTGCCCATGCATTAGACATAGAACAATTGCATCTAAATTAAATGCAAATGCATAGAATTGAAAGACAAATGTGTTGAACTGTGATCAACTATGCTAAACAATACACGTAACTTTACAAATGCGGTGATCCGCATACATATGCGTTGATAACGAATTCAAATGCAACTTTTTAATACAATGACACATAATGAAAATTGACAATAAATGCATAAAAAAGTGTGAAAACCTAAACTTCAAAAGTTGAGAATGAGGTACATACCGGAGGGTCTGCATTGGCCGACCGCCTAAAGGTCTGGATCCTGTATGCTCGATGGTGGGTGTGCCAAATGAGAGACATCTTCACTAAGGGTGTAGAGCAAAATTCTCAAGTTTCAAAGTAATGTGGGTAAAAATGAATGGGTTTTTACCCCATTTTTTTAATTTATACCTAGGGTTTTGGTGGAATTCCTTTCTACTGGCCATGTCAACTTCCAATTTAAGTTGACCCGTACTTGTCCTTAACACTTCCAACTTCAATTCTATCAACTCCATTGCATTTCTGTCTATCCAATGGACTAATTAGGACCATTTCCAATTTTTTTTGATTTTTTTTGAAAATTTGTCAATTTTCCCGCGGGGGCATACCTTTACCTGTTTTAAATCGGGGCATTACTGGGGCATATTTTTATTGACTTTCTTTGACACAACACCGAAATGACATTGTATCAAAGAGGGGCAAATGTAGACACCAAAATTTGGTTTAAGCCTACGACTTCAATATTCTTCATAATTCGTATTCTTCATGGTCATGATTAAATAATGTCAATTATTTAATTATTCTCTAAAGTATTCATTTCTTTATTAATTAAATAAATCTAATTATTTAATTAATTCACCTTAACATTAATTCTTCTATTAATTAAATAATCTTAATTATTTAATTAATTCACACTTTTCTTTATTCTATCTGATTAATTAAATAAACGCTTTTTATTTAATTATGTTACTAATTAATCTTATTCTTCTTGTCAAATTAAATAAATTCTTTTTTAATCCCCCACCTTTATCATATGTCAACTATAATTAAATAAATGCTTTATTTATTTAATTATTCATTTAATCCATTTATCACTTAATTAAATAAATCTTATTTATTTAATTATTCTTCAAATATCAAATCTTGAATTAAATGAATTATTTAATTCATAAATTCTATTTTAACGCATTCCTCTATATTTAGATAATTGTACAAATTATCTAAGTATTCACTTTTACTCGACTCAAAGATTTATTTAATTCAGTCAGTTAGCTCTTGATTTAATGTCTAAGTTGCTTTCTCGAGTAATCTCTTCGTCATATCATTCAGTCATCTAGTTCTAACTCAATTTCATGTACATGCATATTAATTAAAGAGTTATATTTAATTAATTAAATCTTGTGTGTGCATTCAAACAGAGAGTTGCTTTAATCCATCTTTATCTTTGTCATGCAAAGATAATTCTTCTATTTTCGAATACCAAACTCGAAGATTAAATCATTTATTTAATCTTTATTTCTATTTGTAATTTGTATCACTCATGTCATTACTAATAGTTATCGGAATGCATGTCTAATCTTTCAATCTCAATTGTCTATCGATCTTAAAATCCTGACCTATCATTCAAATGATCAATTTTCTATAAATTGATCTGTCCTTCATCATTCCAATCTCTCTCGAAATTGTATGACTTTTAGAGCAATTATCTTGAATCTTCGATGTTTTGTCTTAATCACAACACTTAGGCTATGCTTGAACGAACTTTGAAAATACGAGGGCAAGTACACTACATGGACGAAATGGAGAAGAGTAATGGAGAAGAGTAATAGAGGTTATTCAACAGAATTGATTGCATGTTTGGTAAAATAGTTTCTTTTATGCATGTTGTTCTTAGCTTTCTTTTGTGCTCGATTATCTAAGCTTTGAGGATTCGTTAGTATAGTTTGAATAGATTAGATTTGAATTGCTTAACTCTCTTGTGTGTTTTTCTCTGAGCTACAAGTCTAATAATTTCCCATTTAAATTAATATATTTCTTACCTTAGCTTAAATTTTTTTGTTGATTTTAATCAAATATTTAGATAATTTTAAATCTTCACAAGATTTTTTTTTTTTGATTTTCTAAATTTGATACAACATAGATTAAAATTTAATAGATCTAATTTTAAAAGACTAAGTAATGTGTCAAGGATATATCTATATTTTATGTTATTTTGCATGTATCTAAGATGACATATTCTAGAAGTCTAGGTTACAAAATACCCCTTGTTTAACTAATCACATAGACCACTAAGCTACCCATCAAAATTAAGATCTATCTATAAAAGAAACTTGGAGTAGAAACCCATACTTTTTAATAAGAGTAGTGATCTATTGTTACTCAAAGTTGCTTGTGCTAAAACCATCAATGTTAATTGGTGCTAGAAGGAGGGCCTTCGTAAATCTATAAGAAGCTAGAAATTATCATTTCCTTCTCTCTTGAAAGGTACATAAGAGTCCTCAAGTCTACCCTTGACAAATGAGACCTCTTGGAATTATCCCAAAACATGAAACAAAGATGTGATAAAGGGAAAAGTAGAGGCATAACTTCAAATTTGGCAGAAAATCCACTAAATATTAACCTGAAAAACCCACCTATAAGTCCCAAGTCACCTATTATTTTAACACATTTTGTGTTCCCACCATTAAAGATGATATATCTTATAGTAGATGAAAGTTCTTTTACCATTGGAGGACCCTTACATGAAATACCCAAAAATCTTGAATTTTTTTATTTGAAATTCATATATGGTGAATCTAGAATAGTTGAATATCAGATAAGAACCTTTAAGGAAATTTGCAATAAGGCACAAATTGAATACCATGATGTAGTTTTCTGATTGTTTCCCTATTCATTAGGAGAAATTACTTACACTTGATACCTAGACCTTCCCCATGGAATGATAAAAAAGTGGTAGTAGTTGGAAAATAAATTTGTGAATCAACTCTCAATATACATAGACCCTACTATTCTATAACATGAGTTGTGTTGTGCAAGAAAGAGCTAAATGATCCAATAAGAATCTATGCCACCAGATTCCACAAAATATACAAAAGGTTAACATTTCCATACCTTATGACCAAAACAACTACTATTTAGACCTATTTTAGGTCATTAGATCCTTTGATTAGCTTTTTTTTGACAAGAATTCTTGAAGAAAATTGAAATACCTTGGAGAAGGTTTATAATGAGTCCATCGTATTCTCACAATAGATGGATCTTCAAGTAGGGAATATGTTAGGATCATTACCTTCATTGGGATTAATAGATATGAACAATCAAATCCCAACTATCAAAAATGTCTAAATGAATCATACATATTTGTAGAATTCAATCCTTGACAAAGTGAACTCACTAGCAAAATTTTTACATCATATCAATCTATGATGCACCATACCCATGCAAGTCCTAGAAATAAACATGAGGTGAGCATTACCAATGAGTTAGGTCAAACTAAAATACATTTTTCAACAACAAAACCAAATCTCTTCTTTGGATTCAGGATGAAGTGCTCATTTGCCATCTAAATTAGAGGTTATGAAGAAGAAAATATCTCAAGTTACTAATGATCTTACACATTTAAGGATAAATCCCTCATAAGGAGTTAATAAAAATCACAACCATAGTTACAATGCTCATAATAATTGTTGACGTAATCAAGGTTTTCAAGGGAATGATTTTAATCAATAGAGACCAAATCATCCTTAGAATACCATACCTAATAATGGGGGAGTTCATAACCTTCTAGATAAGACTAATGTGGCTGATTGTTCTAACATAACTTTTATGATGAATGGGTGCATATTTCATGAAACTTAGACCATGCTAAAGCTAATTTCTTATAAATGGAAAAAATGTCTAGGATTATGTAGGTAAATCCATAGTCTACCCTAGACAATATGAACACCATGATGGTAGATTCTTATACTTTCATTGGTGAGGGAAGTTCAAGTCAATATGTGGAGGATGAGTTTACCTTCCCTTTTGGAAATGAGAATAAGCCAAAATAAGTAGACATACATGTTTTCAACAAGGAAGGAACAACTACAATTTGAGCAGTAATAAGGAACCACATACCAAATGGATTCCCACAAGGTCTAGTTCTACTCTAAATTTTCATGTATATAATAATCCCATAGCACCCAAAGGTACCAATGGAAGTCCCTTATAGTAAAAAAGTCCTAAATTCAATAGGAAAATCACCATACATGAGGAAATACATAATACTCTAGATGATTTGAAGAAAATGAAAGATACAATTTATTCAAGTATGACATGTTGAAAATTTTTCCTGACTAGAAGGATGTACTATTTAAGGTCCTAAAGAACCAAAAGAGTGGACATACTACTATTTTGTAGAAGGACAAAATACAAGCCTTAAATTATTTTGATGCAATGGAAACCATATTCAAAGGAAAGATTGGTGTCCCACTATTCCTACTAAATGTTTTTGATTATGGGAAAAATAGGTTTTGATGGGACATGAAACCCATTACAAACAGGTTTTGAAAGGACCTGGAACCCTATCATAATAAAGATCACTGCTAAATAAATAAAACACAAACTATTAATAGCATAACAATCAATAGCCATCAATAGAAAAACAAGACTAATCAAGCTGCATGAAATAGGTTTTAAAGGGACCTTATACCCTTTTACAACTAGGTTCTAATAGGGACCTTAAATGCTTAACTAAGCTTAAGCATATCTTGAATCGACTAGGTATCAAAAAATCAACCATTCAATATAACCAATGTTGAGCCAAAGAAAATAGTGAAATTCATAGTGTAGAACACCAACAAATCCATGATTGTCAAAACATCTAGCAAATTGAAATTCCCCACCCCAATAGGGGTTTTGGAGAGCACAAAAAAACACTGCAAAACATCAGCTTTCTTGTAGCACCATCTCACCTGATTAGCCAACCCAACCTCCACCTCTAAAAGAGAGGGATCCTCTCTATAAGAGAGGATGATATGGGACCCCTTACCCTCAAAAGCACATATCTACAACCCACATAAGATCCACATCAATAGGAACCAACATAAGAGAAAATAACTTCTCACCAACACTACAACTTCCATCTCCACCTCAATAGGAGAGGGCTCCACCTCCACAGGAGAAATATTCACCTCTATAGAAGACAACAGTTGAAGATCTTGATGGTAAGTAGATTCAAAAGGAAGGGTAGACACAACATCCCTTGGTAACTTGAGCTTTTGGAACATGAAAGAAAAAATTAATAGCCTTGTTGATGTAGTGTTTTGTACACTTTCTCAACATAGGTAATGCATAGATGAACTACCTCTTTTGAAAGGACATTTCCAACAACAAGTTGTTGAAAACCACCCCAATGTCTCTCAGGTGTTAGATCATGACTCGCAGGAAATTCCTCAATTGATATTCGATGTGATTTTTCTGGTAATCATAGGGAAGACTTATGAAGCTAGATGAAATGAAGTGGATATTGAAACAAAGTTCCTAAGATAGGAAGTTGATGTGCACTTTACTGTAGGTTTGAACAATAGTCTAAAACTCCAATATTCTCTTAAGGTTTGGCTTTACAATCTACAATGAACCTTAGCATAGGCTATTTCTAAAAAAAAGGAAAAAAAGGGCAGTAAAGAGGAGAGTTTCCTAGATCTACAACTAACCATAAAAAATGATCATGGAGGCTTCTACTATGGACAACTTCCTTAAAACAAAATTTCACATAACTAGAAAATTCATAGTATCATGAAATCTATGCTATCTTCTAAGGACTACAAATATTTTACCATTCATTCACCATGTACATGCATGAATAAAGATAAAATTTTGGAGAAGCTTCAAATATAAGTCAAGACTAACTTTACAAAACCATCTACCAACAATAAACAACAAAAATTACGGACAAGAAAGTCATCTACACAACATAAATCTTCACAACCATGTAACAACATTACCAAATCTATCAAAGAAATCTAATACGAACTTAAACAACAAAGAAAATTTAACTATATCATCTAACTATTGGAGATGAATCATGAAACATGAAAAAAAACTTAGAAATGCATGAAAGTCAATTTATTACTATTATAATTTTAGCAGCATGTCATTACAACAACTCAACTCTCTTTTAAAAATGAGAGGAGACCCCCTATTTATAGTGTCCAAAAAGTAGAATGAATGGAAAAGATTAATTTGCATTGTGTGGCCAAGATTCACTACAAATTAGGGTTGTACCTACCCCATAATATATTATATTTTAAAAATACATTCTTGTCCTTTTCCCTATTTTGTCTTCTAGTGGCAGCACTGTAGCATTTTGTATTTTTGCTAATTTCCCTTTGTTGTAGCTATTCCTTAAAGAATTCATCATCAATAATAGGGTACCCATCCTACTTCTTCAAAGCTGCATATTCCATGAACTTCAAGATCAATGGTTGGAGCTTGTGAATTTCCATAATCTAAGATTATAGCTCTTGGTAACCCCATTGTTTGGATTAGTCGGTGAACTTTTCCCAGTCTTCATTATACTTGAAAGTGTAGTCTCGAAATAGATTAGATTGGGTGAAGGCTTAGGTGGAAAAAGTCATGAAATTGGTGGTGATCTCGATGGACATCCCATCCTCCATCTTCTTTTGGAAATGAGGCTTTATCTTTTCCAGATCAATTTGGATAGTAGGTACATCATATCCCATCATTAACTTAAAATATGAAATGCAATCTGCTCTAACATCCTTGGCCCAGTCAATATCTGGATCCACCTTATTGATCACTTGTTCAAACCTTTCCTTTCAGTTTTTGAAGTCTCGCTTCCACACATCCATTAGCCAATGATCATCCTTCTTGAAAGAAAACTCCTTTTCCCAAGTCCTGCTTGACAGTTTGAGGATAGCCTCAATCTTTGGGTAAGTAGACTCATACCTCCTTGGGAAGTCAGTGCAGATTTTCGTTGTTCCCTTAAGAGAACTTTGTACATCCAAGAATTTTTTTGCTGTCCTAATAGTAGGAATGATGCCCATGTTTCTAGCATATGAGACTTGCCAGAACCAGCTCTCCGTGGTCCTTTCCAAGTTCTTTCTTTTCTTGAGTTTGTCTATTTGTTCTTTGGAAAGCAACTGGGGTGGAGCCAAAGATGTGGTAGGCTATTCTTCTGCGGATGACCATTGCTGGATGTAGGCTATTAGATCAACCACTTTTGCCTTGAGTTCTTCCTTTGAGATCTTATCTTTCCATATCAAATGCACTACCGTGGCAATAGAATCCTAGAGGTGATCCACTTTCTATTCTATAGTGGCCATCCCCAAGTCGATAGTGGACACATTATAGCTTATTCCCTCTTTTCCCATCACTGGCATGGCTGCCTACACGGTTCTAGATCTAGAAGCATCCATTGTCATCTTGGATCTAACTTTGGGCTTCTTTTCTTTCTTAGTGTTGATTTGTGCCTAGGCTAAGATGGCCTCTAGCCTCACTCTTGGATTACTCAGGACATGAGCTTTCTTTTCAAGTTTCTTTTCCAGCCATTTTGGCATTGAGGACTTTTCTTTAGGTGATTCATGATCACCTTCTTCTCCACTCCTAATTTCAATGTCCATTTTTTGTTTAGGAGTTTCTTTCTCTACCCTTGTATGTTCTTCTTCATCAGAGTCGTAGATGAATACTGTGTGCTTGATTGGGGATTTAGTGGGAATTCGTTCTCTAGGAATTTCCTTTTCAACATCCCTTTCTTCTTTTCCTTCCCTCTCTTCATCATGCTCGTATTCCTCAGGTTGCTCTATTTTAGGGCTCTTGTCAGTTCAAACCTCTTCTTTAGGCTTATCTTCTTCTTTATCTGTCTTCTCCATGTGTGGAGGTGACACATCTTTGTGTTCTTTCCTCTAGTGTTCTTCTTGTCCTTTAGAGAGAGGAATATCTTCATTGTTCTTAGGGCCTTCTTGTTATTGTTCACCTATCAGAAGTACCATGATTTCTTCCATTTTATCATCTTCTTGTCTCCCTTCTTTTGAGGACAGCCTTTCTATTTCCTCTCCAACATCTTTTAATTGTCAGGCCAGTTCTTCCTCAAAATCAGCATCAAATGTTTGTATAATCTCAGTACTGACATCCCTTTCTTCACTACTCTCAGAAAAATCTATCTCTTCTCCTTCACAAACTACCTTATCCATTTGCAGATGCTGATGTTCTGGATGTTCGTGGTAGTCGTCTGCTTCCTCCTCCAATGCCTTTGGGGCTTCCCTTTCCTATCACTCCAACTCCTCAGATATTTTAACTATGGCTCTCATCTCGGGAGGCTTAGATGGGAGATTTGAGATAGGAACACTGGTGAGAACCTATGCTAGGGTAGCTTGGATGGCCAGATTCAATAGTACTTCAGAAATTTTAGAGGGGGCACTCTGCATATGCTACAAGAATGCTTCTCGAAGGGAGAGTGTCGACATAGATATGGTTGTTGTTTCCAATGAGAGGGACACAGTTAGTGACATGGAGGTAGAAGAAAGTGGAGAGGTGGTGGTGGAAGAGGAATCAGCCACCATGACTGGTCCAACTGGTGAAGAAGAGGCAAGGTGGACCGAGATGTCCACCGCAGTTGGGGAGGTAGCCACCATGGCTTGAGAAGTTGATGGAAGAGAAGCAGTAGCAGAGGTAGCTAGTGGAGACTTAGGTGGATCAATCTCCATTTCCTCTCCCTCGTGGAGTGGATCTTCTTGTATAATAGGCATTGTAGTGGAACTACCTGACCTTTTGTGCTTCTTAGAAGGCTCAGCTTTCGATGTCTTCCTTGCATATACCTTTGGGTTAGGTTGTTACTCTTCAGCCTCTTTCATTTTCCTAAAGTGAGTGAGCAGAGGGGACTTTGAAATCTCCCTTGTTGAAGTAGCAACTATCTCGCCATCTATCCCACTTGGATTACTTGCAAGCCCCTCATAGGTTAGGATGACACCTTGTTTCTTCAATCAGGCAACTTTCCCATCAACCCATTCTCTTGTACAAGCCTCAATGGGCTTGGTTATAATGTCAAGGTCTTTGACCTCTTGCTCATCCCAATTTATCAATGGAAGTGACAAGTTGGCAACTACAGCATATTGAGGATCCATGATGGTGCTTTCATCTTCCTCTACTTGATCAGGCACAGGGAATAGATTCACCCTTTTTACGAAGTATGCGGTCATCTGCATATAATGCCTCATCTGTACTTCCTTGTCATATTTAGAATTCACCCAAAAATCTTCAACACTATGCAGATGGGAATACTCGGGTCCAAGCGCCTTCCATATATGTCCATAAGGATCCATTCATGGCCAGGCAGTGTGAAGCCTGCAGTGGTACTCGACCAACTCCTTTGAATTTCCTACACATTGAGAAGTATGTAGTTCATACATCCTTTGGCCAAAAGAAAGGGGATAAGAAATCTTGGCCAAATTCTTGCTGCTTAGAAGGGTGTGTACATGCCATAGCTTTTGAGAGAGTTCCAACAATATAATCTGTTCATTATGATACCGAGGTAGCTTATTTAGTCTTTCTAAAAACCCCTGGGTGTGGATGTATGTGAATTTTGGGTATTGAATGAAGAAGAAAGAATATTGCTTGAGGAAGGCCTGAGTGCTATGGGAGACTCCTCTCAAAATCACCCCCGAGTAGCCTGATAATATGATCTATGAAAGTGTCATTGACCCTACAATAATCATTTTCAAGATTTTTGAACTGCAACTAGGGGTACCTATTGTAGACTTTTAACTCTCTACCTTGTTCTTCATTTGGAGCTCTAAACAAGCCACTATATTGCCTCCGTTCAGCCAGTGAATAGACTAGGTAGGATGCCATGTAAAACTTGGAGGTCTTCTTGATGTTCATGAATTTCTCATGAAAGCAGTCACTAATTATCTCGCCCCAATAGAATGTGGTCTTGATGGTATCATCCTCTTTTCCGTGAAGAATCTTTTCAACAAAGTAGACCATCCATTCCTCGAAGTATGCTATAGTGAAGAGGCCCATTACTCTGTTCAGTAGTGTCACCAGATCGTGATAATCTTCATAGAAATCAATGCGGAAGAGCTCCTAGGGAACCTTAGCAGCGCTACCCCGCCTTTCTTTTAACCAATATTGATTTATAAGCTTCTTATATTTTAAGGGATCTTTGTCACACATTTCATTACAATCCCCAATGGTCGGTACTTATATTTCCTTGAAGGTAGTGATGTGAAATGTCTTTGTTGTTTCCTTGGGGGACATGTTGGCTAGAATGTTTCCATCTCTGTCCACTATTGTCAGGGTCTTTGGATGATATGCTACCCTACAAGCCATTACTAGGTCAAGGGAAACAAGAGATGGAGGGATGCCTGTAGCCTTAGCAATTTTGCTGCTTTTGATTAACCTTGCATTATCCATTATCAGATTGACTTTGACCCTTTGTTTGAACTCATCTATGTGAATATGTCCAATGTTGGTCTCTGTAATCTCTTTCCATTCTATGGTGACCTTGGAATGTAGTGGTTCCCCTTGGAACTGGTACTTCATCTGATCCTTTTCCTCTTTTCCTTGATAAGCTCTACCTATTTTCTTTCCTTTCTGTTTCTTTGCAGTGGCCCCCGAGGGTCTTGCACCTGATTCCATATATTTTGCAAACAGAGGTAGGGTGAGCACAGTCAAGCATGAAACATAACACGTTAGCCAAATCACTGCAAAACATCATTAGATTGGAGAATACAATAATCAATAATTCTATCATTTGTTCTAGATGGCCATTAGTAGTTCATAGAGGGGACTTTGGATGGTCTGGGTCCTAGGGGTGGGACTTCCCTGGAAGGATGGCTATTTTGAACAGTGAACAGGGTATGGAAATTCGTATGGTTTCTCCCACCTTCAAATTTAGATGATTTAAAAGGTCCATGCAGGAGAGGGTCTAATTTGAGCATGTGGGTCAAAATTTGTTTCCAGATTGGAGTCATTTAGATCATCATTGGGGCACTCAAATTCACGAGGAGGGAAAGCCATATGGAGTTTGTTGTTTGGAATAGCTCTGATTAAACAACATTCCAAGAATGGAGTTCTAGAGTTTACGACCCACGAGGTTGAAGGATAGCTGGCATAACTCCTTAATTGATTAAGTTTTTTAGATCAAAAGAGCTGGGAAGCTATTTGAGGATGGCCGTTTTGAAACGACAGGCAATGAGCGAAAGTCCGGTGGTAGAAATCCTGCAGACTGGACCTAGATTCAGAATTTTCTTCCATGTTTTCCTCATTAATATTTCTACTAGTGGTCAGAGTACTGGGCCCTGGAGGTCAGAAGGACGGTTTTGGTCTTCCCTTTTGCAACAGTTGAAATAGGACGGAGTCCCAACGATGGAAGCCTAACAGAGTAGATCCGATGAAGGTTGGGGATGCAAGTTTCATCATTTTTGTTCCTATGGCATTGGGATGCTCGAGACTTGAAGGGAAGAAAGAAACCATCTGATAGTCATGCAAAAGGGAAATGTTGCAACGAAGGTCCATGGATGGAAGTCCGCGGACCGAGACTCGAAGAGTGCTGAGGATGTGGCAATTTTATCTTTTAACACAGGTGGCGAACAGAAGGGTAGGTCTCAAGAAGTAGGAGGATGGAGCTGAGATTCCATTTGGAATGATGAAATATAGACATCATCCCGAGGATGGAATCCCATGGGAGCGGGTCCAGGAAACATGAACAGAGGCAGGGAGTTCGATTTTTGCAAAATTCCAACGATGACCCAGCAAGGGCGATCAGGGATCACAGACCCAAGGAGGAATTTTTCCATTTTGAAGTTGTTTTAGTTTGAAGTTTTATCAGCGGCGATGTTGAGGCTCTGGCTTGAAGGGTGATAATTCTCTATGTGAAGAACAATGCCGAGGAAGTGATGTTCCAGATTCAATTACATGGTGATTTGTGGAGGTTTCGTAAGATTTATCACATGGGTTTTTTAGACCTCATTTTCCTCTATTGAATGAATGCATTTTTATCCTTTTTTATCTATTATTTTAACACAAAATCACCAAAAAGTATAGCGAGAGGGTAGATGGCCAACTTACCACAAGAACTCAGTGAATGGAGTTGCTGAATCCATGAAGAAACAACAAAGGAAGGAAGCAGGCTCGAGGGCGACAAGTGACGAAGGATCTAGGTCTTTGCAATTGCTTCGGTTAACCTGACATATAAAAATGATAGGTGAAACCCAAGTATTTATACCCTTAAGTGCATTTAATGCACCCAATTAATGCATGTACGACAACCCAGAAGTTGGTGAATCCAAATTTTGAAAATGATTGCGAGGGTTTTGGAACCTGGAGTCTGGAAAGATGTCGGCCGATGTCCATTTTAAATGTCAAGTGGAAAATCACTGACAAAGAGGGTCCCGAGGTCTAATGGGTAGAACTCCAGTGGAGGACAACCATTTAGGAAGAGCCAAAGCATTACAGAGTTTCGGGTAGGGAGATTCAACAGATTGGGCCCAACGCAAGTGAAGGATGGTTTGTTGAACCATCAAAGCCATGAGGATGACGATCAAGGAGGTAGGCCCTGGAGCACAGAAAGATGAAACCTTTCAGCCATTTTGAAATAATAAATGCAACCTAGAAATCTGGGAAGGGAAACCTGTCATGATGGACTCAGAGGGTCCCAAGGCCACTGGTAGAGGCAAATTGTTAGAGGAACTCCATGAAGACCTAGGACCTAGCAAATTTTGAGGGGTGAAGCGTGGTCAACTAGAGATGAGATTTCAAAGGTACACTAACCATTTGGGACACCAAAATGGGGCACGCAAAATGAGGCGGCAGAAAAATGACCTAGTAAGGTGAAGGAAAGAGAGGGTCTCCATTCCGAATGGGGCGTGCGTGTTGAGGGCACAAAAAATGGTAACCTTGTTGGGAAATTCTCTTGAGCATTCTAAGGATAGGAATTCATTTAGGATTCAGAATCTCTAGTTTCGTAGACCAGGTGCCGACTTCCAAGAGTGAATTAGGAGAACAAGGGTCCTTAGTTGAGTCAATCGATGAAACATCTCAGAAGTGTGTGTGTAGTGAATTCATTCCTTCCCTCAGGAACTGTGAAAAGTAGTGGCTAATCAAACAAAGGAATCTACATAAATCATCCAACACCAAAAGTAACCTGGCCATTGCCTCACTACCAACCAGGCGTCCATAGCCCCGATGGATTTGTCACTGTGACTCCATGAATATTTCTCTTCTACCAGCTGAGCATCCATAGCCCCCGTAGAGTTATTCACACACCCATACAATTGCGCTATTTTAAAATTTTCTTTTCTTTTTTTTTGATATTTCTTTCCGCGCCTTATCTTTTTGCTCAACCATGTAAGCACTGGATCCTATGATGGGTTTGAGAACCACAGTGGTCAGTGGAGAAGACTTAAGATTTTTCACTCA
The DNA here is from genome assembly GCA_007258455.2 of Sequoia sempervirens. Lineage (NCBI taxonomy): Eukaryota > Viridiplantae > Streptophyta > Pinopsida > Cupressales > Cupressaceae > Sequoia > Sequoia sempervirens. The sequence goes on from VDFB02358134.1 coordinate 51,166,170, forward strand.
CCACGGTATCATAGTAGCTATTGCATAGCCTTTTAGAAATAATTAACATGTGTTTTGTGCAAGATTTGAGATGAATGTAAAAGGATTCAACCATGGATCAAGTTCTAAGGCAAAGTTCAAACGAGGAAATTGTTCCTAGGTAGCTATCAGGGACCAATAGTTGAGAATGAATGTTTAGCCAAAGAACACTAAGGGTGGACAACAAAGTGAACCATTTTTTGAATGAGCACAACCACTGCAGTAGGAACAAAGAGCCCCTCATCAAAACAAAAAAGCTGAGAAATAGGCAAAACAGGACAACACAAAACAATGAAATATAAGCAAAACAAAAGGCAACCCACTCTAACCTATATATAAGTATCTACAACAATAGATCGAAATGAGCTTAGACTTGGAAGTAATGCTTCAAGTTTTTCCCATTGATAGGAAATGAGAGATCCTCACCAGTAAGGGTCTTTAAGTGGAAAGCATTGTCTCCCAAAATTTTAGCTATCTGAAAAGGGCCAAGCCAAAGTTTGTCAAATTTGTTATGTCCCCCTTTTTTTTTGTGGGCCTTGTCCCAACATAGGACTAGATCTGCAATTCTAAAGGCCTTAATCTTGGCTCAGCGATCAAACCAACATTTGACTACACCCTAATATTTGGTGAAATTGTCAATTTTGCGGTCTCATACCTCTTCTAAGTGCAGGTGCTCAACTAACTGAGCTTCTCTACAGTCTCCCCCCTCATAAAAATCATTGATAAATTGGAAAGTGGGGATTTTCAAATGGATAAAAAAGATAGGCTCTAAACTGTAAACCAGATGGAATGGGGAATCCCCTAGGGAAGCCTTGTGGTGAGTGCGATCTGCCCAATGGGCTAAACAGAGCTAGGTATGCCAGTCCTTGGGATTCCTATCTAACAGTTTCTTGATCATAGTTATCAAATTCTTGTTTGTTGATTCCACAAAGCCGTTGCCCTGGGGGTAGTAGTTGGATGAGAATTTAAGGGAAATACCGTAATCAAAAGTTGAACTAGCAAATTTTAATGAAGAAAAAACAGGCCCATTGTCACATACCAATGCATAAGGGCAGCCAAAATGATTTAAAATAAAATTTTCTAGAAATTTTTGGACTACCTTAGTTGTACATTGTCTACATTCAATTGCTTCTGTCCATCTAGTGCAATAATTAGAGGTGGTAAGAATGTATTTGTGTCCTACAGATGATGGAGGGCTTTCTAGACCAATGAAATCGAGACCCCATTGCACAAACTGTCTCACCTCCAGAATAGGTTACAATAGGACATCAACATTCTTCTCCTTGGTAGTGGTGGTCTAGCACATGTGACATGAGCAAACATGGCTATGACCATCCTTGAAAACCGTTGGCCAATAATAGACTACTCTTAATATTTGATGGGTGGTGGACGGTCTAGATCCATGACTAGTGCCGAACTTGTCATGAAATTCCTTAAGGACTCGATCTACTTCTTCTTTTCCAAGGAATCTCAAGTAGATACCTTCATGATTTCTTTTATATAAAATGGATCCTTGTAGCATGTCATTGTGGCTATTCAAAGAGGAGAGCACGCTTTTGAACTCCCTGCAGGTGAGGCAGGCTTGTGATTCAACAAATAATAAATGACATCTTCGTACAACTCCCCTGGGGAAACATCTTCAAGCTGGTATTGTTGCACTATGAGTTCAGGCCCTGCATTGGTTGATACCTTAACAATTGTTTGGGTAAGTGTTTGTCCTCTCACCAACTTCATTGGTTGAATTTCCATATTGTATTCTTGTAACAATGTAACCCACTTTTCTCTTCATTCACCCAACTCATTCTGCATAAGCAATGTCTTCATGGTTGGGTTAGGAACTATGGCGAACACTTTATTATGTAAGAGGTAATGTCTAAAATTTTCACTCCCCTAATGAGGGAATATGCTTGTTTTTCCACATTGTGGTAGTGTAGTTCAACATCTTTGAAAGGAGCACTCATGAAGGTGATTAGATGTTCATTCCCCTCATCATCTTTCTGAGTCAGAATGCTGGCACATGAATGCATTGAAGTGAACAAATAGACATAGAAGATCTTTAGATAATATGGACTGACTAGCACTGGTGCTGCAACAATTGCTTGTTTAATTTATTCAAAAGCCTGCTTTTCTTTGGGAGTTCACTTGATCTTGGCATCTTGCTTTAACATGGCATTAAGTGGCTTGACAATTTCAAGAAATCCCATGATAAATTTTCGTACAAAGTTAATCTTTCCAAAGAAATATTTGAGCTCTTTCTTGTTGCCTAGCAGCTGAATCTTTAGCAGGGATAGAATGCACTCTAGATCAATGGACATGCCTCTCTTAGAAATGATATGCCCAAGCAATTTCCCTTTAGTAACTCCAAAGATGCACTTCTTCGAGTTAAGGGAAGCCTCAAACTCTCAGAACCTTTGAAAGACCTTGCATAGATCAGAGACATGATCACTCCATTTCTTTGAAAACACTATCAGATCATCCATGTAGATGATTATGCACTTTCTGATCAGATCTTTGAATGCGATATCCATGGCATGTTGGAAGGTTGCGCTAGTGTTAATAAGCCCAAATGGAATTCATCTATAGGTGAAGGTGCCCCACTTGGTAGTGAATGCTATCTTATGGCAATATTCATATTGAACCATCACTTGATTGTACCCAGAATAGCCATCAAGGAAATACATCATCTGTGAACCATTAGCAATTTGTAGTACTTCATCAAACGAAGGTATTGGGTAATTATCCTTTTTCGAGGCTCTGTTCAAATTGCGGAAGTCCACGCACAATCTGATTTGTCCATTCTTTTTCCTAATTGGGACCAAGTTGGCCACCCATGTGGAGTGTTGGACTCGAAAAATAATCCTTGTTGAAAGTAGCTTCCACGCTTCTTTGTAAATAATTGGCTCCAGCAGGGCATTGATAGGGCGCTGTCTCTGCTAGAAGGGTTTCGTGTCGGGCTTGATAGGGATGGTGTGTGTGATGATTGAGGTATCGTAGGTTTTTAAATCTTCATTGCTCCATGCAACCACATAGTGATAATTTTGAAGAGAATCAACGATCCCTTTCTTTTCTTCTATAGTACACATTTTTCCAATAAAGACATTTATTATTTCCTCGACAGTTTCGAGTTTGTGGACATCACATTGATTGCTAATGGATTCCTTCTTGGCTTTTTGGTCTTGGTATTTGATCTGATCCAAATCAAATATACACTCCAACTGAACCATTCTTTTGGGAATTTTGTTAGTCTTGAGGTTGATAACTCCTATGTCTAACTTAGCTTCTTCTGGATCAACTTCATCTATTATTTGGGTGGAAAAGACATCAAAGTGGGTGATGAAATCAAGGATGTGTTTATCATCATTGAAGACTTAATAGTGAGTGACATTATCTAGAATAGATGGAGTGGATTTCAATTCGATTGTGAAGTGTTTAAGGCCCAAAAGGGAAAGTGGCTGTAGTGTGCTGGCTGCTTGAGCCAATCCATTAGCTGTGTGATTCTGAGAGCATGGGATCAACTGGATATTAAAAACATCTAAACCTTCTAGAAGATCCTAGACTCTATGTCTATAGTTTGCAAGTCTTCTATCATGGAAAGAATACAATTTTCTAACTTGTTTGATTACTAACTTAGAGTCACCGAAAACTTGCAACATTTTGACATTTTTCTTTAGGGCCATAAGAAGACCATGCACCAGAGCTTCATACTCGGCTATGTTGTTAGTGCAATAAAATTGCAACCTATGGGCAATAAGAAAGGTCTTACCCATTTGGATGATGAGCTCAAATCCAGCACCAAACCCTTGCTTAGACTTAGACCCATAAAATCAAAGCATCTAGAACTTGGAAAGCTCCTTAACACCTGGTCCAAAAATTTCTTCACTTGCTTTTGGCTTGGTGACCTCCTCATTCCTTATGAGAAATGTCGATTTAGCATGATCAGCAGCAGATAGCTCTATTTGCACCCCTTCAACATTTCTTTTTAAGGAGCGGCTAGTCCCTTGACGTGTTCTACCACTGTTTGGCATAGGCAGCACTCAAACTCAGAGTGGGCAGCATTGTGAATTCTGCATCAATTTGGCAGCAAGAGATCCTAGAAATCCATTCAAGCACCTAGGTTAAGTTGATACTTTGCACACTTTTCCAAGAATTCTTGTAAACCATTCAATAATCCCAAGTTGTTTTCCTCATTCGGTTTATCATTTCACTCTTCCAACATCTCTATGCTTTGAGGCATCTGAGTGAGGTTGGCTAGAGGGCTACATTGCACCAAGAGTACTACATCGAGATCTTCTTCTTGGGGTTCTAATTCTCCTTGATAAGTGAAGGGACAATAATTCCCTAGCTCTATCTCAACAAACAACACCTCATTGGTGTTGTTGTACTCCGTGATCATGTACTTCATACAAGGCTCGCGATATTTACGAATATGATTAGGTAGCCCTTTCCATGGCAATCACATGTGGGAATGATCTGTTGCAGCATACCCATTCAACGTTCTGGTGAAGTCTCATCCAAGGATGAGTCCGTAGGTATTGGGGATGTCAAATACTTGAATATCAATGACTTGTTGTACCCTTGGATTTACAACAATCTGCATTGGGATTCGATTCATTTCTCCTACAATGTTGATCTCCATTTTTCCACATTGGGTTACTTCCCTTCTTGAAGGTGTAGGAGTAATCCTAAGAGATTTGCACACTACAAGGGGCATGACATTAGCAAACGCTCCTGAATTAAGTAGGAAATTGTGAAAATTCTTCCCAAATATTCAAATGGTAGTGAGGAAGGGCAAAGTTTCAAACTTTCCTTGGAAAAGGCCTGTAGGTGTGTCTATCTGAGCTACTTGAGACTTGTTCTTATCACCCATTTTATTCTTAGCCTGCCCAAAAGGCTGATCTTTTGGGTTTGGTCTACTATTTTGATTGGACCCTTTTGTGAGTTGTTCACCCGTGGACTATTTGGGGGCATATCCTTCCTTTTCCCTATGGTTTCCCATGTCTCAGGTTCTTTTCTAGGTTCTTCAAAGGTGACCCTTTTGGTTGATGTTTCCTGCATTGCTTTAGATCAATCACCCTAAAGAAGGCATGCCTTACAACATGAACCTTAAGTAACTCAAAGGCGGAGAGGCTGATTTTAACCCTTTTAAACTCCTCTATGACATACTCTCCCATTTGTTTAATTTCAAACTCAAACGCTCTACCTATGGCAGAGCTAGTAGGCTGGGTTTGTTTTTGACTTGACTAGTTTTAGGGCTGCCCTTGAGCCTGGTTTTGGGGCCGATTATGAGGTTGATTTAAAGACCTATCCTTGCTAAAATATTGAGTGGGCACATGAGAAAAATTGGGATTGTTGCTAGAATTTGGATCCAGTGGGGTAGTGAAGTAATTAGGCGGGGTGGATGTAGTGAATGACCCCCCTACTTTCCTATTCCTTAAATAATATAGAGTGACTCTCTAATGGAACATGTGTACTTCATCCTCATGGGGTTCTTCATCATCTAAAGGACCATTAGCTACTGAATCAAATAACTAAGATAAGGCTTCACCAATACTTGCCTCTTTCACTTCTTTAGCCATTGGAAAGGAAGTCACATCCTTGGGTCTGTTGCTTTCACTTCTCGGGAACTGGGTTTTATTGACCACGAGCACGAAAGAATCATATGGCTTAGACGGAACTATGTTGCGACATCCAACATTGTCCACATCATTTTGAACTTCAACTTGAAAAATTTCTGTGGCTATAAGGAACTCAGGATAGTCCAACTTAGAGTGTCTGGTAGTCTTGTGAATCTGACACCATCCGAAAAGAGCTACTTCAACAAGATATACACCACTAGTTGTCTTTTCTATGCTAGCAGGTTGGTCAAAAGGAGTAGGGACACCCCCATTGTTAGGCCTCGTATTCCATGTTTGATTGTGCCTCTGAGAAGGTCTCCTTTCAAAGTTTTGATTCAAATTCTGCCCTCTGTCATAAATCTATCCAGAAGAGGTGCTGGCATTGCGATCATCTCTACTATCTTGATTGTCCCTACTATCTCTGCTGAGATTGGCCTGGATACTCCATTGGGAGGCCTACAAATAGCTATTCTGATTTCTCAAGTGTGTCATCTCCATGGATATTTTCTTGATTATTTTTGTTAACTCATTAAGTTGATCCTTTTCCGTGTTACTTGGTTGTGGTACTGGGTTTTGGAGAAGAACGGGTGGGGCTGCTAACTGATTTTGATGTGCTGGAGGGAATTCTAGTCCTTGTAGGTACAATGGTGTTTGAGGCTACTTAGGATATGTTTGCTTCTGTTTGGGAACCTAATGGTAAGTTTGTTATTGCTGAGGCTACAAGTAGTGCAGCATGGGAGGCACTTGATTCATGGTCTACCCTGGATGAGGGACTATAGGTAACTGAGGCACAAGATTCATAAGAGGCATATGGTGCTGGAGTGCTTGGTTGAGCCCTTAAATCTATGTAGGATGAGAAGTCTGCCCCAAAGAAGGTAGCAGGCCAAAAATATTTTTCCCCAAGTCTATGCTAGTCTTAACAGCTTTGGCATAAGTGTCTACTAGTCTGGCAAGTGGCTGATTCATCCTTTTCACAAATGTTACGGTAAGATTGTCCAGGGCATTATAGTAGATGGGAAGAACAATAGCATCATTAAGTGCATAAGGAGTTTTCAACCTCAAATATGCCCAGTGGAATCAATCGTTGAAGGATCCTATTGGCTCATTGACTTCTCTACAAACAACCATAAACTACTAGTACAACTCTGAAGGGATGATGGGAATCTTATATTTCTATAGGAAGGTGTTCATCAGCAAGTCCCAAGATGTGATGGAACTGGCTAATAGATTGATGTACCAATAGAAAGCCTCCTCTCCCAATGAGTAAGGAAAGAATCTACATGCTACATCCTCTTGATTAACCTACATGTCTTTCACCATTGTTTGAAATATCATGAAGTGTTCGTCAGCCATCATTTGTAGGTCACGAGGATTAAACTTTGTGTAGAAGCTTTCGGGATTCTTGGACATATCATGATAGGCATTGAATTGCAACAGAGAGGGATTTTGTGCTAACCAAGCCATGAGAGGTGATGGAGGTGGTATTTGTCATTGAGGAATAATGATCTGGGGTTGTACTTGCTATAGAATAGTAGCTTGGAGCTGCACTTGGGTTGTGGCTATTTGGACTACGCCTTGAACTTGGAGGGTAGGGAGAGGGACAACTCCCTGGCCGTGGGAAGAATGAGGCTCAAATGAAATTTGGAGTGGCTTGGTGAATGTTGTATGAATGATGAAGGAAGGTAAAGGTGGAAGGGAAGTGGAAGTGATGGAGAAAGAGGAAGAGGCAGAGTCTCCTCCCTTAGTTCGTTTAGCCCTTGTGGAGGGCTACAGCTCTTGAAGTTTCCCTTTGTTTGGTGTTGACCTTAGAATTCTCTAAAATATTTTAGGGGAGAATGATCCAATTCAATCCATCTTAGCTTGAACCTCCTTCTAGTGCCAGTTTTGTTGATGTGGTGTTTTGCACACTTAAACAACATAGGTAATGCATAGATGCACTACCTCTCTTGAAAGGAAATTTCCAATGACAAGTTGCTGAAAACCACCCCAAGGTCTCTAAGGTGTCAGGTCATGACTCAAAGGAAATTACTCAATTGATATTGGATGTGATTTTGCTGGTAATCACAGGGAAGACTTATGAAGCTGGATGAAATGAAGTGGATCTTGAAATGGAGTTCCTAAGATAGGAAGTTGATGTCCACTTTGTTGCAGGTTCAAACAACAGTTTGAAACTCCATTATTCTCTTAAGGTTTGGCTTTACAATATGTAATTAACCTTAGCATAGGCTATTTCTAAAAAAAAGGAGGAAAAGGGTAGGGAAGAGGAGAGTTTCCTGGATCTACAACTAATCATGAACAATGATTATGGAGGCTTCTACTCTAGATAGCTTCCTTACAACAAAATTTCACTTAACCAGAAAATTCATAGTATCATGAAATCTGTGCTATCTTCTAAGGACTGCAAATATTTTACCATTCATTCACCATGTACATGCATGAATAAAGATAAAAGTTTGGAGCAACTTTGAATCTAAGTCTAGACTAACTTTACACAGCCATCTACCAGCAATAAACAACAAAAAGTATGGTCAAGAAAGTCATCTACACAATAGAAATCTTTACAACCATGGAACAACATTACCAAATCTATCAAAGCAATCTAAGACTAACTTAAAAAACAAAGAAAATTTAACTAGATCATCTAACTATTGGAGATGAATCATGAAACATGCAAAGAAACTGAGAAATGCACCAAATTCAATGTACTTCTATTATAATTTAAATAGCATGTCATTACAACAACTCAAGTCTCTTTTGAAAATGAGAGGATACCTCCTATTTATAGTGTCCAAAAATTAGAATGAATATCCAAGATTAATTTTTATTGTGTGACCAAGATTCACTAGAAATTAGGGTTCTACCTACCCCACAATATATTACATTTTAAAAATACATTCTTGTCCTTTTCCCTATTTTGTCTTCTAGTGGTAGGACTGTAGCATTTTGTCTTTTTGTTGATTTCCCTTTGCTATAGCTATTCGTTAAGGAATTCATCATCAATAATAGGGTTTCCGTCCTACTTCTTCAAAGCGGCATATTCCATGAACTTCAAGATCAGCGGTTGGAGCTTGTCAATTTGCATAATTTGAGATTGTAGCACTTGGTAACCCCATTGTTTAGATTGGTCGACAAGATTTTCCCAATCTTCATTATACTTGGCAGTGTGGTCTCTAAATAGCTTAGATTGGGTGAAGGCTCAGGTGGAAAAAATCATGAAATCGGTGGTGATCTTAGCGGACATCCCATCCTCCATCTTCTTTTGGAAATGAGGCTTTATCTTTTTCAGATCAATTTGGAGAGCAGGTACATCATATCCCTTTATTAACTTCAAATATCAAATGTAATATGCTCTAACATCCTTGGACCTGTCATTATCTGGATCCACCTTATTGATCACTTTATCCAACCTTTCCTTTTGGTTTTTGATGTCCTACTTCCACACATCCATTACCTAATGATCATCATTCTTGAAAGCAAGATCCCTTTCCCAAGTCCCACTCGACACTTTGAGGATAGCCTCAATCTTTGGGTAAGGAGACTCATACCTCCTCAAGAAGTTAGTGTAGATTTTCCTTGTGCCCTCAAGAGACCTTTGTACATCCAAGAATTTTTTTGCTGTCCTAACAATAGGACTAATGCCCATCTTTCCAATGTATGAGACTTGTTAGAACTAGCTCTTCGTGGTCTTATCCAAGTTGTTTATTTTCTCGAGCTTGTCTATTTTTTCTTTGGATAGCAACTAGGGTGGAGCCGAAGACATGGTACATTATTCTTCTCTAGATGACCATTTATGTATGTAGGTTGTCAGATCAACCACTTGTGCCTTGAGTTCTTCCTTTGAGATCTTATCTTGTTGTATCAGATGCACTACCATGGCAACAGAATCCTGGAGGTGATCCACTTTCTATTCTTTGGTGGCCATCCCCAAGCTGATAGTGGACACAATATAGCTTATTCCCTCTTTTCCCATCACCGGCATGGCTACCTACATGGTTCTAGATCCAGAAGCATCCATTGCCATCTTGGATCTAAATTTGGGATTCTTTTCTTTCTTATTGTTGATTTGTTCCTGGGCTAAGCTGGCCTCTAATGTTGCTCTTGGATTACTTAGGACAAGAGCTTTCTTTTCAAGTTGCTTTTCTAGCCATTCCGGCATTGAGGACTTTTTCTTCAGGTGATTCATGATCACCTTCTTCTTCACTCCTAATTTCAATCTACTTTTCTTTAGGAGTTTCTTTCTCTGCCCTTGTATCTTCTTCTTCTTCATCAGAGTTCTAGATGAACATTGTGTGCTTGATGGGAGATTTAGTGAGCAGTCATTCTCTAGGACTTTCCTTTTTAACATCCATTTCTTCCTTTCCTTCCCTTTCTTCATCGTGCTAGTGTTCCTTAGGCTTCTTTGTTTTAGGGATCTTGTTAGTTTGAACCTCTTCTTTAGGGTTATCTTCTTTATATGTCTTCTCCTCATGTGGAGGTGACACATCTTCATGTTCTTTCCTTTCCTATTCTTCATGTTCCTCAGAGAGAGGCATCTCTTCATTTTTCTTGGGGTCTTGTTGTTGTTTTTCACCTATCATAAGTGCCATGCTTTCTTCCATTTTATCATCTTCTTGTCTCCCTTCTTTTGAGGGAAACCTTTCTATTTCCTCTCCAACATCTTTTAATTGTCAGGCTAGTTCTTCCTCAAAATCAGCATCAAATGTTTGTATTATCTTAGTACTTGCATCCCTTTCTTCACTACTCTTAGAAAAATATGTCTCTTCTAGTTCATGAACTACCTTATCAATTTGTAGATGTTGATGTTCTAGATGTTCATGGTAGTCATCTGCTTCTGCCTCCAATTCCTTTGGGGCTTCCCTTTCCCGTCTCTCCAAATCCTCAGATATTTCCATTCTGGCACTCATCTCGAGAGGTTTAGTTGGGGGCTTTGAGATAGGAACACTAGTGAGCACCTATGCTAGGGAAACTTGGATGGTTGGATTCAATAGTAGTTTATAAATTTTGGAGGGGGTACTCCGCATATGCCACAAGAATGCTTTTGGAAGGGAGATCATCAGCATAGATATGGTTGTTTTTTCCAATGAGAGGGATGTAGTTGGTGACATGGAGGCAGAAGAAAGTAGAGAGGTGGTGATGGAAGAAGAATCAATCACCATGACTGGTCTAGCTAGTGAAGAAGAGGCAAGGTGGATCAATATGTCCATCATAGGCGGGGAGGTAGCCACCATGGCTTGTCAAGTCAATGGAAGAGAAGCAATTGTAGAGGAAACTGGTGGAGACTTAGGTGGATCAGTATCCATTTCCTCTCCCTCATGGAGTGGATCTTCTTGTATAATAGGCATTGTAGTGGCACTGCCTCACCTTTTTCACTTCTTGGAAGGCTCAGCTTCTGAGGCCTTCCTTTCATATACCTTCAGGTTAGGTTGTTGCTCTTCAGCCTCTTTCATTTTCTTGGAGCGAGTGAGCAGAGGGGACTTTGAAGTCTCCCCTATTGAAGTAGCAACTATCCTACCATCTGTCCCACTTGGCTCACTTGCTAGCCCCTCATAGGTCAAGACGACCCCTTGTTGCTTCAATTGGAAAACCTACCTATTAATCCATTCTCTTGTATGAGCCTCGATGGGCTTGGTTATAATGTTGAGGTTGTTGACCTCTTGCTCATCCCAATCTATCAATGGTAGTGGAAAATTGGCAACTGTAGCTTATCAAAGATCCATGAAGGTACTTTCATCTTCCTCTACTTGATTAGGCATAAGGAATAGATTCACCCTTTTTATGAAGTATGAAGTCATCTGCATATAATGCCTCATCTACACCTCCTTGTCATCTTTACAATTCACCCATAAATATTCAACAATGTGTAGATGGGCATACTCGGGTCGAAGCACCTTACTTATATTCTATAAGGATCCATCTGTGGCCGGACAGTGTGAACCTTGAAGTGGTACTCAACCAACTCCTCTAAATTTCCTGCACATTGAGAAGTACGCAGTTCATACATCCCTTGGTCGAAAGAAAGGGGATAAGAAATCCTAGCCAAATGCTTGCTGCTTAGAAGGGTGTGTACATGTTGTAGCTGCTGAGATAGTTCCAACAATATAATCTGGTTGTTAGGATATCAGGGCAGCTTATTTGGTCTTTTTGAAAACCCTTGCACATAGATGTATGTGAATTTTGGGTATTGAATGAAGAAGAAAGCATATTGCTTGAGGAAGGCCCGAGTGCTATAGGAGACTCTCCTCTAAAAATCACCCCTGAGTAGCCTGATAATATGACCTATGAAAGCGTCATTGACCTTGCAATAATCATTTTTGAAATTTTTGAACTATAGCTGGGGGTACTTATTATAGAATTTCAACACTCTACCTTGTTCTTCATTTGGAGCTCTAAACAAGCCACTATGTTTCCTTAGTTTGGCCAATGAATAGACTAGGTAGGATGTCATGTAAAACTTGGAGGTATTCTTGATGTTCATGAATTGCTCATGAAAGGAGTCACTAATGATCTCACCCCAATAGAATGTGGTCTCTATGGTATCATACTCTTTTATGCGAAGAATCTTTTCAATGAAGTAGACCATCCATTCCTGGAAGTATGGTGTAGTGGGGAGGCCCATTACTCTGCTCAGTAGGATCACCAAATCATGATAATCTTGATAGAAATCGATCTGAAAGAGCTCCTAGGGAACCTTAGTAGTGCTTCCCCACCTCTCTTTTAGCCAATATTGATTTATAAGCTTCTTACATTGTAAGGGATCTTCATCCCACATTGCGTTACAATCTGCAATGGTCGATACTTCCATTTCCCCGAAGGTAGGGATGTGAAATTCCTTTGTTATTACCCTGGGGGACATGTCAGCTAGAATGTTTCTGTCTCTGTCCACTATTGTCTGGGTCTCTGGCTAATATGCTGCCCTATAAGCCATCACTTGTTCAATAGTGACAAGAGATGGAGGGAAGCCTATAGCCCTAGCAATTCTACTGCTTTTGATTAACCTTGCATTATCTGTTGTTGGATTGCCTCTGACCCTCTGTTTGAACTCATCTATATCAATATGCACAATGTTAGTGTCTGTAATCTATTTCCATTCTGTGGTGACCTCAGAATGCATTGGTTCCCCTTGGAATTGGTACTTCATCTGATCCTTATCCACTTTTCTGCGAGGAGCTTTGCTTGTTTTCTTTCCTTTGTCTTTCTCTATGGCATCCCCCAAGGGTCCTGCACTTGATTCCATATATTCTACAGAAAAAGGTAGGGCGAGAAAAATCAAGCATGAAACATAACATGTTAGCCAAATCCCTACAAAATAGCATTAGATTGGAGAATATAGTAATCAAGAAATCTATCATTTATTCTAGGTGGTAATTAATAGTTAACTGATGGGACTTTGGATGGTCTGGGTCCCAGGGGTCAGACTTCCCTAGTAGGATGGCTATTTTGAAGGGTGAACAGGGTAGGGAAATCCACATGGTTTCTATCACCTTCAGATTTAGATGATTTGAAAGGTCCATGTAGGAGAGGGTCCAATTTGAGCATGTGAGCCAAAATTTGTTTCCAGATTGGAGGTCATTTAGATCATCATTGGGGCACTCAGAGTCACGAGGAGCGAAAGCCATTTGGAGTTTTCCATTTGGAATGACTTTGATGAAATGGTGTTCCGAGAACAAAGTTCCAGATTTTGGAACTCGTGAGGCTGAAGGATGGCTAGCATAAATCCTTAATCACTTAAGTGTTCAGATCAAAAGGGCCAAGAAGTTGTTTGAGGATGACATTTTTGAAATGACAAGAAATGAGTGGAAGTTCGGTGGGAGCAACTCGGTAGATCAGACCCGGATTCAGACTTTGCTTCCATGTTTTCTTAGTTAAGAGTTCTACCGATGGTCAGAGTATTGGGCCCCAAAGGTTGGAAGGATGGTCTTGGTTTTTCCTTTTGCAACGGTCGAAACGAGATGGAGTCCCAATGACGGAAGCCTAGTGGAGCAGATTTTATGAAGTTTGGGGATGCAAGTTTGATTGTTTTTGTTCCTATGACATTAGGATGCTTAGGACCTAAAGGTTGGAAAGGAACCATCTAATAGTTGTACAAAACGAAAATTTTGGAACGGAGGTCCATGGATAGAAGTTTGCAGATCGGGACCCAGAGAGCATTGAGGATGTGGAAATTTTATCTTTTAACTCAAGCGGTGAATGAAAGGGTAGATCCCAAGATGCAGGTAGATGGAGTCAAGAGAATGACAAAAGATAGATGTCATCCTAGGGATGAAATCCCATAGGAGCGAGTCCGAGAAACATGAACGGAGTGAGGGAGTTTGATTTTTGCTATTTTCCAATGGAAACCTAACAAGGGAGATTCAGGATCATGGACCCAAGGAGGAATTTCACCATTTTGAAGTTTTATTGGTGACAACGAGGAGGCTTGGGCCTGAAGGGTGCTAATGCTCCGTGTGAAGAACAACGTTGGGATAGTGAAGTTGTAGATTCAATTACAAGGTGATTTGTGGAGGTTTCTCAAGATTTTATCACATGGGTTTTTTAGACCTCACTTTCCTCTATTGAATGAATTCATTTTTATCCCTTTTTATCCATTATTTTAACACAAAATCACCAAAAGTCATAGCGAGAGGGTGGATGACCAACTTACCGCAAGAACTTAGTGAATAGAGTTGCTAAATCTATGAAGAAATGGCAAAGGAAGGCAACGGGCTCGAGGGTGGCGGGTGACAAAGGCTCTAGGCCTCTGCAATTGCTCTGGCTAACCTAACATATGAAAATGACAAGTCAAACCCAAGTATTTATACCTTTAAGTGCATTTAATGCACCCAATTAATGCATGCATGACAACCCAGAAGTTGGTGAATTAAAATTTTGAAAATGACTATGAGGGGTCTGGAGCCTAGATCCAGAGAGATGCGAGTTGATGACCATTTTAAATGTCAAGTGGAAAATCATTGGTAAAGAGGGTCCTGGGGTTCGATGGGAAGAAATCCAATGGAGGATGACTGTTCAGGAAGAGCCAAAGTGTAATGGAGTTTCGGGTAGGGAGATCCAATAGACTGAGCCCAACATGAGTGAAGGATGGTCCCTTGAACCATCAGAGTCATGAGGACGGTGATCAAGGAGGCAGGCCTCGAAGCACAAAAAGACAAAGCCTTTCAAGTATTTTGAAACAACAAATGCAACCTAGAAATCTAGAAAGGGAAACCCATCATGATAGACCTAGAGGGTCCAAAGGCCGCTAGCAGAGGCAAACCATCAGAGGAACTCCGTGAAGACCCAAGAATTAGAAAATTTGGAGGGGTGAAGCATGGTCAACTTGAGATGATATTTCAAAGGTACATTGACCATTTGGGACACCAAAATGGGGGCACGCAAAATGAGGTAGCAAAAAAATGACCCAACAAGGCGAAGGAAAGAGAGGGTCCCCATTCCAAATGGAGCACGTGTGCTAAGGGCACAACAAGCCCAACCAACAAGAAAGAAACATAGTCAAAAGAATCCCCCACTCCCTTAATCATCAAGAACAAGAACCTTCTAACCTTCCAAAACCAACCCCAAATCTGAGAAACCAATATTATTGCATTCCTCATGGGGTTCAAAAAAAAAATGTTTAAAACCAAGAACACCGAGGTCATCAAGAAAGGCATAGATAGTAACCCATCCAATAACAAAAACTAGGAAAAGAGGAGACACCACTTCCTAAAGAGTATTCAACAAAGAATCCAATAAGCAGTCCACCACCACAAGCTACCACACGCCACCACAAAAGGTTGAGAGACATCTACAACAAACAAAAAACCAACCAAAATAGTGGAGGCACTACTTTCCCCAATGTAAACAAAAAAGATGCCAATAAGAAGAGAGAAATCCACTTGCACATGCCTCAAAGGTCAAAACCATAAAAAAAAAACCCCGTAAGAAAAATAATCAACAAAAACCATAAAGGGGTTAAAATCTAAGATCTAGAGTGAAAGCAGTTCATAGCAAGCTAGGCATAGAAAAACCCAACACACTAGAAGGCCTCCATACCATCTCTCAAATGAAGCTAGAAGAAGCAGCCCATCACCCATAAAAGGAGCTTCACCAAAACCATTGCTCCAAGTATGAGCACACCATTAGCCACCAACAAGCCACCACATCTGAATCCCCTACCTCCCAATAGAGGAGAAACAATAGGGACCACAACAACTCTAGTATATTTAGGGGGTAACAAACCACCCTCTCCAAATGAATAATTCTCCAAGAAGCATCCCTCAACAACTTTCAACAAGAATAACCTGTCCACCATTAACAATCTGACCATCATCAACAACCCAAATGAATCAACAAAAGATACAAGATTTAGATAATCATCCTTATTGTTAGATTCTCCATGAACCTCAATTGCATATTTTAAACTTGAGATCCCACTCCAACCATTAGAGATAGTACCCAAAAATATGTCCTCCGCTTCCATCCTGACTCCAATAAGCGAGCCGTCAAGAGGCACCAACCACAACCCATCTCTCTCATCCTCAGAATCTGTATCTCCCTCAAACTTTGCAACAAGGGAATTCAAAATATTACCCCCACTCCTTTTACCACTACTCACCATGGAAATTGTATTATATTAAGGGTATTATTGTGTGTTTTTCACACACACTCCCCACCTAGGGCAAGGACCCTCCTTGCTTTCTTTTCTTCTTTAGGTTTTTCCTTTTCCCCTTAAGGGATAGTTCCTTTGAATTTTGATAACTTCACCTTTTGAGCTTTCAATGATTACATTAATATTGGGGGTGAATGTATTTTGCAACAAATGGCCCTATGTTCAAACAACTAAAAATACCAAGTCTCCTTGATGATAAACTAAGTCCAAGCTTGGAGAATCCAAGACCCTATGGATTCCATGAAAGTCATGACCTCACATATTCCAGGACTAGACAGATTCCCTAGAAGTTTTCTTTGCTAATCCCTTCCCTTCAAGGATTCCCTAAAATCCTTATTTTTGTGATATCCAAATGCTCTTGGATTTTTCAAAATCCTAATCTTCATGAAATCCTTTCCTTCACGGATTACCTGAACCCTGTGTAAACATCAAGTCAAGAATTTATTGCTCCTCATGAACGATAAGTTTCTATTAATGATTCTTTTGGGTTGGTTTATAGTGCATTTTTTGACTCATTCTCTATATAATTGTTATATTTGTCATTTGGGGAGCTTGAAGCATTGAAAGTGCAAGTTTCTGGGTAGATTGAAGCTAAGTTTTGAAGACCGAGTGTGTGGATTTCTTTGGTATCACCTAGGGTTTCAAAGTGCTAGTTTGTGCTTTGCATTTTGCATCGATCATCAAAGGTATGAACCTGAACCCTCATTTCATGTTGATTTGCACATAGATTTTGAAAGGTTTGTATCATTTGACTTGGCATTGATTTAGTCTATGTTTCAAAAATTTAATTATCGTATTTTCATTTGTATTCAAAATATTGATTTGGATTAGGGCATCATTTTTAGCATCATTGATGAAATAGGGTTTATACTTTCATTGATTAATTTATGTGTTTGAATAAATGGGAGTTGATGAGAATGATTTAGGTCACCTCAATTTATGCATTTTGATTTGAAACCCATGCTTGTATGACGCGTTCAATGCATGGGAGTGAATTGAAGATTAATAGTGAGGGAATTGATTGATAATAAGTGATTGAGTTGATTCAAAATTTGGATAATTGTGAGCCTAGGGTTTGGTTTGATTTAGTATTCATTGATAATCTGGTATTACTTGTGTTTAACATTATGAATTGGCATTTGGATGCATTTTTTTAGAAACCCTAGCGTGCCCTTATAATGAAAAAAATCCCATAAGAGTGTAATGTGAAATCCAAGTGTTCTTGTTCGAGCTTAGGGCTTGCCATAATGGCCTTCAAGTATTTGGAAATGTAATGGGCATGTCTTTCATTCATGATCTTAAGTGTTATTTTCAAACCCTTCATGGAATTGTTGAGTGCATAGATTATTTGAGGGTTAAGTTATCACCAAATCCTTCAATGTTTGGATTATCCAATTTAAGGTTCATTGCAGAATCCATGCCTTGTTGAAAAATACAAAGCACTTTCTTTCACAGATTCCATAAGCCTTAGGAAGGACCAAAGTGTTTTCTTTCGTAGATTCCACACCTTCTTAAAATTTTTGATTAGTTATTTTTGTGAAATCGATGGACCTTTGCATTGCTTGACTAGTTTAATTTTGTGGATTATGTTCAACTTTGGATAACCTGATGATCTCGCTTTCACCAAATCCATGCTTGCTTGGATATTTTGAGACTTAATAGTTAGCAACATTTTGAGTGTCATAGTGCTATTTGATTTTTTAATTGGTGCTTTTAATATTTAAATATTGGTAATTAAGTATGCTTAATGCATGGGTGGGGTTGTTTAACTTGTACAATTTCTTAACTCCATCCCATTGTATTTCATGGAATCTACTTGCTTTTAGATTTTCTAAAGAATGCATTTCATGGAATCCTTGAGGTGGCAGATTCTTCGAATCCATGAGGGGCCAAAGTCCCCAAAATCCATGACATGCATGTAAACTCAAAAATGGTTTTGGCTTTGCTTTTAAGGGTTAGACCTTGGTTTCTTAAGCTTAATGCTGAATGGTGAAATGTGGTATATTGCATATGATGATGGTGATAGCACTATTAAGATGTAATGATTAATTTTACTATGTACTTTGATTGATTATAGTGTTGTCTAACTAGATGCAGGAAAAGTTGAGCAAGGCTAGTTGGCTACAAAGGGAAATAAGACAGCTGATCCCGAGAAAGAGGAGTTAACCAAAGCTACAAAAATGAAGTACGATTTCAAGGGAACATTTCTAGAATCTAAGATTGCCTCCTATTGGGTAAGATTTGGAGACATAAACCTTGGACATATTGATTTAGAAGACTTCAGGAAGAGGATGTACTGCCCTATTCCTACTGATTTGAAAAAGATACTTGTAAAGACTAGATTGGCCTAGGCTCCAAGTTTTTGTCCATAAGTATAGTGTCCAAAGTTAATTGTGGAATTTGATAAGCACTATGATTCAGATAGAAGATTAATAGTGGGTCCTTAAGGAAGAATAACATAAAATATGACAGAGGAATCCTTGGTAGAGGAATCTAATATTGCTACACATAGGAAGCTAGTAAAATTCAATATAGACACAGTGAGGAAGTTTTACACTGATGATCTTGAGCAAGCACTAGAGATAATAAATGCTTCATGGATTGATAAGACCATATCCCACTACTCCAAGTTGCCAAAGAAATTGCATCTAGAAGTAGGATTACAATGACATGATTACTCTTCTTAGCAGAGTGATGGGATTTGAAAGAGCTTCAATGTTTGAAGACTAGATGTTCAATGTGATTCTATAGATTGAGAAGGAATTTAACTATCATTGGGCTGGTTTGATTAGTGATAACTTGGATAAGCAATTGAGAGATGTGCATGACAAAAGGAAGTTCACTATAACTTCTTTTGTGGTTTACATGCTTGCAAGACATTATAAGTACAAGGGGTTGAATTGCAAAGGGACCATTGGACAAGACAGAGTATATGTTATTTACCCTCAACTCCATCTATCTAGTGCTTCAACTATAGAAGGGTGAATGATGCATTCACCATGTATATCATGATAACATTATAGGAGGCACTGCATGTAAGGATTTCAATTGTTGCTATGGAGTTGATCAAGAAATATGGGTACTAGTTCTTACACTTTCCAAAGTTTACATACATTAGGATTCAAGGCAGTCCTAAGATACCATATAGGCTCCCATAATATCCAATTGATAAGGTGGTACTGCTAGAAGTGACAAGGTAGTTAGTTTCCTTTGATTAGGTTTTGAAAAGTATGTATAAGATTGGAGTTGGTGGGGAATTCCCCTTGACAATCAATCATTGGCAAGCTTGTCCATCAATCCAAAGTGCCCAATAATTGGAAACAAAGATGGCACACCTTTACCTATCCATCTTTGGTACCAAGCATAATTTTGATCCATATGGAGTGGCATAGAAAGCACCCTCTAGAGATTATAGGCACACAGATGATATAGAATACTATTGGGCTAATTGCATATATAAATTGGAGGTATTAAAAAGAAATTTCTCTATGCTTTCATTGAAAATGATAAGGCTATATAAATTTGTGCAAGTGCTAGACAAAATTGAAGATGAGGAGGATGTGATGTAGTATCATGACTATATGCAATACCATAACAAGCTCCTACCTCCAATGGATTGGGCTGTGGAAGAAGTAGTAGATTTGGACTAGATTAATGCCCCTATCATCAAGTATTCAAAACAATGGGAAAAACATAAGATGTTGGAAATGGAAACAGATGGAATAAAACCAACCTATGAGTTAATGGGAGACTTGGAGTCTCAGTCCTCTTCAGAGAATGAGCTAGAAAAGGAAGAAGAAGAAAATTCTCATGGTGCTCAAGAAGAAGAATTTGAAGAAGATCCTTTCATTATTAAGAGAAGAACTAAAGGAAAGAAAAAGGGTGAGGCTAAAACATAAAAACCCAAGAAGAGAACCTATTCCTAAGAAGAGGAAACCTATAAGGTTTATCATTGAAGAAACTAAGGAGTCATCTCCTGGCCCTCAATCTCCTAAAAAAAGGAAGATGATAAGGGGAGGGAATAAAGGTACTTCTCCTCCAAAGAAATCAATTAAGGGTAAAGACAATGTAAAAAATTTGCAAGATGCAGAGGGAGAAACATAAGAAGGAGCTATCAATGTGGAGATTTTTGAGGAAAAGTCTCAGGTCTATACAAGAAAAGCATCTTCTAGGTTAGGTATTTCATTTCCAACCTAGAAAATATAGATAAGGCCTTTGAAGAGTTGGAGAAAACAACCAAAGCATAATGATCTGACAAGGAAGAAGCTGTAGAGGTAATCACCGTAGATGAAAATTCTCTTGGGCCACATCAAGAGAGTGTTCCTCCTAATAAGGAAGAAGAAATAGAAACATAAAACATAGAATTTGAAGGTGCTTTCAAGGATGAGGAACCTAAAACTACCAAAGACGGAGACCTTAGAAACCTTGGTGAGAAATTGGAGAGGAATATTTTCAAAGTAGGAACAAAAGAGGAACCATAAAATATGAAAGAGGTGCATGTTGAATCATGAAGGAAAGAGGAAGCACAAGAATCAGGTAAAGAAGATATAAACAAAGAGAAAAAAAATTAAAAAAAGTTGAAATCAATGAGTTAGAAGACCTCTGAGGATAAAATAGTCCTCATAGTGATACAAACATAGAAGAGTCAACTACTCCAGATTGACTGAGGGAGAGCCTAAGGCCCAAGCCCATGGTAATTGAGGAAGTGGTTCCAGATTGGGACAATTTTTTGACAGGCTTAGGAAAACCAAATGAGAAAAAGAATGCCAAGGTAATTTCCAAAATTACAAAAGATTAGTCCAACAATCGGGTCTTACACATTGCTACTCCCACAACTAAGAAAATTAAATAAGAGGCCACTCCTATAGATTATAGTCAATAAATAATCATTTTAGGACCGTCTACAAAGAAACAAGAGACAAAAGATTTAAAGGGTTTTGTAGATGATGTCTTAAAGAGATTGGACAAAGAGGTATACAAAAAGGAAATGTTTCAAAAATAGGTAGAAGAATTGAAAAAGTATAATCAACATCTTGATAGGCCTTTGCAAACTCAAACATAGGCAGGCACATCCACTCAACCCAGTATATTTTCCAAATATGCCATAAATGAGTTGGAGAAGATGAAAATATTTGTGCAAGTGACTCAACAATGGATAGGTGGAGTTTTTCAAAAAGGTATTATTTTGATTGAGGAGATCCTACAATTGCATGAGAAGAATATTTCTTTCTACGGTACTGTACAAACACTTGTAGTAGAATGTAAAGAAATTGATGAAAAATCCATGGCTAGGTTAGTAAAGATAATAGAAATACCTAGAGAGGTATTGATTAAAGAAGATATTATTGCTTCTGAGGGTATAGATAATCCTAAGGAGTGGATTGAGGAATTTAAATTCAAGGGAGAGATCATGGATAAATCACTGAAACAAATTCCAAAGATGCAAAATGATTTAGGAGATAGCCTTGCTCGCTGTATATTGTTCTTGAAGATTATGACTGGAAGGAAAATTAGTAAAGAGCATCTGAATGTTGACCAGTTAAAGTAATGGTGGAAGGAAGTGTATTCTTAATTTGAAGATGAAGCTATTACATAAAACCATTTGGAGGATGCAACTATGCATATCACTGTTTTGCATAAATATTAGGAATTAAAGATTGATTGGAACAAGATATTGAAAAAATATGAAAATGAATTAGAGTCAATTTCTTTGAGATTGAAGTTTATTCCAACTCCTAGTCAAGCCAACCTTAATAAAGTATTACATAAGTTTCAAGAGTTTTCTAGAAAATAGCGAATGGAAAAGGAGGATGACTAAGGGTAGTTATCTTGAGTTTTGTGCATACTACATCAACCATCTAGAGAAATAAGTCAGCTACCTAGAGAATAGTGTCAGGGAAAATTATTTAATATTGATATATCATTTGAGGGATGATTTTAAATACCTTGTTATAAAAAATTAAACAGGCATTGAAATTGTATTAGGATAACCTATGTTAGTCTCCCTTATCTAATTTTACTTTAGCCAACTTATGTGATGTAAAACTCTATAAATATTAGGTCTTTCCTCATTTGAAAGATTGATTTTGGAATTGCTGCAAATTTTGGTGAAGTTAATATATGAGAAGACATTGGCTTGGTGATTTTTTCTATGTTATTTCATCTATGTGCATGGTTCCTATGTTTCAAAGCTATTTTAGTTGATTAGTTTCAGATTTAGTTTAGTTCTTTCATGTTGATGAAAAAGTATTTGAGGAATCTTTGGTCCATACTATTGGTGGCTTGTTGATTGTAAGTTACTATGCATAGTTAGCCTGAGCCTAATCTTATTGCTATAGTTAAATTGTGGATGTTTATACATTTCATGCCATTCTAGGTGTATGTTTGAATGTTGCATAGTCTGGAAATATTACATATCATTGGAGATGCACTACTTCTATTATACTGTAGATTTCATCTTGGTTAAGTAGAAATTAGTTATTGAATATCGGTCCACCTTGAATACTGCATTTTTTTCATGTTTGCACTTAGTTTTAGATTAAAAATATCTCTAAACCATTGAATTCTGATATTTCATTGAGATTACTATTAGATTAGGAGAAAGGCATCATTGGAATTGCTATATTTAATGAAAGTATTATTTTCAGATCACAGATATGGGAAAATTGTTGTTAGGGTTGATATACACTTTCAAATCTTCTAAAACCCTCATTGTTGATTTAAGAGTTTCAAATTTGTTTTACATTATCATTGAGTTGTTTGTGCATTGTCAAGACTTGGCATTAGAGATCTTGGGGTTGTTTCTTGAAGTCTATTGATAGGAACAAACTTTCAAGAGATATAGAGTACTTGTACTTTGTCTATGTTGTGTAGTGCTAAAAAAAATTATCAACAAGTATGAGTCTTTGGTTGTTGGCTCTATAGGAAAGAAGCCCCACCATTTCACCAAAGGGCCTCCCCTTAGCACCAAGGTCAAATAGTCTCAATTGTTGATGCAGTAGGGAAAGACCTTGTGAATTTTGAACCTTGGTTGTTGACCCTACAGACAAAAAACCCCACCACTTCACCAAAGGGTCACCCTACCATTCCAGATAAGTGTTAAGACATCTAAAAATAATATATAATTGAATCATTGATTTAAGTGCCTATTGTAATATTACACCTTATTCAATTTGTCAAAATCTAGGGATGACCCCCTATTGAACATAGGTGTTCTTTGATGTAAAAGGAGTAATATCAAAGGTGCTCACTGATTTCTAAGGAGTAATGCTAGCTAAATAGTGGGAACTAAATTTAGTCATACTTGAATATCAAATGAGTAATGTTTGTAGATTAGTGATAATCACCTTATTAGTGTATTTTGAATACAATGAAGAAGACTGTTGTAGTATGCTTGAAATATCATGTTTGTATCTCTTTTGTTGATGGAAGTAATCAAAAAGTCTAATCTGAAATGTTGGAGGTCAGTTACTCAAGGTAGAGAGATTTCTCTAACAACATGTTCATGATCAATATTTCTTCCTAGATGCAAATTTTAGTTCTTGGTTTGGAAGGAGAGTATTTCTACACTTATTGTATCTTATTCAAGAGTTTTTGGAATTTATGTTCAAAATGCAATTTTTTTGAAGTGACAGTTGGGTCATTGTGTTGGATAATTAACCAGTGAATGCTATAGAGTTGTGTAACAATGGCTTGAAGTGTGTAACCTCTAAAGATAGTGTGGGATGTTAAAATAGGTCTAGGTTAAGGTTCCTATGGAAGTGCACAACATGATATTCATTTGGTGGAAATATTTTTGATTTAGGACCTACCCGCTACATGTTTCAAGTAAATTTAAATTTAGGTTCATCCTATGGTGACCTGGTTACTTGTAGACCCTTGGACGACATGAAGTGTTGTTAATTTAATGAGATGTATATAATCATCATAGTTTTTGCTCTCACTTGATAGGTGTGTGGATACAAATTTATGTGGAAGTGTAAACTTGTGTGAGAAAGTGTAATTCAATATGAGTTGCACCTCAATCATTGTCTGCTAGTTTCAAAACATCATAAGGTGTGTAGGAGAGTGTTTGAGGAAAGCTCATATCTTGTGTAAGTTATGTAGTCAACATTGAAGTTATGCAAGCTTTATCTTTGTAATGCGATAGGATTGTGTTGTGTGTTATCACAACATGCCCAAGGATTGTAAGATTTGGGGACTCAAGTGAAAACTATTGCTTATGGAAAGTGCTAGCTAGTTAAAGAGATCACTAGAAGTTAAAGCCAAAGGAAAATTTTTTGAGTACTTCGTGATCCAAGTGTACCAGGTAATGGAAAGCCAAAAATGTGAAAGTGTTAATGTCAATGCAAGGTTTTGGGCAAAGTGTTTCAGTCCAAGAGCAAAGGTCTAGGAAAGTATTGACGTTCTGGTAAAATCCAAGGTTCAAAAAATTTGTTGGTAAAAGTTGAAGTATTGGGTATAGGGCACTGAGTAACAATGTTGATTTAAAGTTAAATGTTTAAGTTTTCCTAAAGGTCCAAAGGTCTGGTAGCCTAACTAAAAGAATAATTACATGAGAATATGATTTTAAAAGTGTGATAATTATGATGAGTTTAAAATGATGGTTTATTAATAATGGTTTTTGTTTTCATGAGAGTTTTGTGAATATTTTAAAAGGGATTTAATGTATGGAATTTGTGCTTGTAGGGGAAGCAAATTATGATGCAATATTCGGGTATGGATGGTCAGTAAAACTAAGGTTGTAGGAAAATCTGATGATGTTACTAGGTTCGGTAGTATGCTCTAGAAGCTCATGTGACGACAAATTTCATTGCACATAAGTACCAAGCACTAGGAAATCGAAAGCCTTGGTATTACACATGTGATGGAGTGTGCTTATTCCCGAAGTTATTCAATTTTGGGAATGTTTCATCTAAGTTCAAATATGAATGTAGGAACAAAATGTCCACTTGATCATTTTGAATGTATGGGAAGTTCCTACATTTTATTTGGCAGGTTTGTTTGGTTCCAAGATGGAACCATGATAGTAAGAAGATAAAATACCTGAAAGAATTCAAAGTGCTGAAGAAGGTTGACATCCATTGACTTCATCAACAATTTTCCATTTAGTTGTCATATTCCATGTGTCTTGTTGTGATTCGTCCCTTGGATTTCCTCTCAAGTATTTGTCTTATCTTCCTCTTGTCTTGTTCTTATAAAAGGCTAGGAGATGTTTCATTTTAAGTTAAGTTCAAAATTTGTGGATGTTGGAAGTGCCAAAACTTCTTTAAGTTTTGTTCTTTTTTCCTATTTTTTGAATCATTGCAGATTAAAAACTTGTATGCCAATAGAAGCTAATCAATATTAAAGCTAATTTGAAAGCTACCACCTGGTATGAAATCTTTTGTAGCTAGTTGTTTGTTTAGCTAGACAAGATTGTATGCTACACCATTTAAGGGTGCATACAGAACCTACCCATTGTCCAAATAAACTTCCCTTTCTTTAAAATCTCACATCATTCTATGCCTATCTATGAAGCAATCTGGTGAAGTATAGAGTGGTTTTCTTTGGTTTGGTTAATTCTTGGGGTGTATGTCGTAGATAATAATTGGGAGCAATTTTAATTTTCAAGTATTTTTGATGCTTTATTTTAGTATAGATGTTTAAATTTTAGAAAATGGACCAAAAAAAGACATGAATGAATGGTAATTTTATTGTAAATATTTCATTTCCATCATATTTTTGAATGCTTAAAGCTAAATCTACTTAAGTGATAGCAAAGTTGTTTGAAATTCATGAAATATTATCACATATTTGTTGATTTCATGAAATTCTCTGATGAACGGATCGAGAATATCTTTTACTGATCCTTATGATTCCTTTGAGAAATGGAAATTACCATTTACCCAGTGTGATTAACAACATTATCACAACAAACCTTGATTTGAACCTAGTATGGTAAAGACTTGACATAAATGATCCTTGGGATTAAGCTGAGTCAACCTGAGATTTAGGTTGTCCTAGTTCTGTCTTTCAAGTAAAGATATGTTTCCACAATTTGTTTATGAAGATTTATCTGCACTGTTGATGTGCAACTAACATCGTGGTCAATAGATTGGTGTCGTAATTATTAAGTTGGTGCTTAAAAATTTGTATTGGGGATTGGCGTCTCCAGTGGGTTGGTGCCTACAAACACAATAGGGGATTGGTGTCTCTGATAGGTTTGTGCCTACTTCATGATTGTATTTATTCATTATTTTTGTGAGGCTGGATTTGGATAGTAGCTCCAAGAAGCTCAAGTCTCATCATGATTCTTTTCATTTTGGGTTTCCACCTATATTTGGTGTTTATTATGTGAATTTATGCTTTTATGCTGTTTGATTGAAATTAGCTATTTTGATTCATGTTTTATGATTCATGGTTGAAGATACATTTTGAATTAAAGAGTGTTAAATTTGATATAATGATTCACCCCTTCTCAGTATATTGTGTGCCCTTCAATTGGTATCAAATCTAAGTTCCTTTGGAGAAGCTTAACAACTTGAGGTAGATTTGAGATTGCACACTCAGTGGCTCAAGAAGGTTTGTCTTCAAATAGGGAACCACTCTTTAATGTATCCAATTATTCTTTTTGGAAAGTAAGGATGGAAGTATACCTGATGGAACTAGGTTTTTACGTTTAGAAATCAGTTGTGGAAGGTTATGAGTTCCCTGAAAGTCATCCAAGAGATAAGGCCAAAAAGAAAGCTTGTGAAAATAATGCTAAAGAAAGGAATGAAATTTTATGTGGTTTATTTAACTTTGAGTTGATATTTAGATCATGCATTGTAGGAAAACAAAGGAACTACAGAGTAAATTGCACATCTATTAAGGTGATGACAAGGTCTAACAAGAAAAGCTTAAAATTCATTGAGGTCAGTTTAAAAGTCTAAAAATAAAGGAAGAAGAAAATATTGCCACATTCCTACTTCAAGTTGATGAGGTTTTCAATTCTATCAAATGTTTTGGTGAAGAATTGAAAGAAGGCATGATTGTGAAAAAGGTACTTACATTCCTTCCCAAAAATTTTGATGCAAAAGTTTTTGCTGTTGAAGAAGCTAAAGATCTGAATACTCTAACCATGGATGAGTTGCATGGAATTCTGACTGCCTATGAAATGAGAATTGAAAATGAAAATATCGTAAGAAAATAGGCTACATTCAAGGTGTCCAATAAGTAAGATGATTTAGACTCAAAATATGGACTAGATCTAGAAGAAGTAAAATTTTTCAGGAAGTTACATAGAGGTTCTAGAAAGTATAAAGGTAAGTTTCCCTTCAAATGTTTCAATTGTGGTCAAGTAGGAAATTTCATGGCTAAGTGTCCACATAAGGAATCTAACAATGATGAAAATACGTCATTTAGAAAAGGGAAAAAGTTTTAAAAAATAAAAAATATTTATTTATCAATGAGGAAGGCTATTCATTTGATGATTATGAGGCACCTTCAAGAATGAAGGAGAAAGAGCTCCATTTATGGCCATGGAAAGCTCTAAACAAGATGAAAAAATAAAGTCTAGAATTGAAGATGATGCAAAAGTAGATCTTGTGGAAGAATTACTATGTTCCAACAAGGAGATAAAAATGCTAAAGAAAATGATTGTAGAAGAAATGAAAGTTAAAAGAAAAATTGTCTCAGAATATTGAGGAAGCAGAGAAGATAGTCATTGATTTGAAGGGTCAAGTTGAAGAATCAAGGAGGATTGAAGAAGTTTTGATTGAAAGGTTTCTATTAAGAGATAAGGACCGTGAAAAAGAAAAAAATTGATATTTGAGGAAGGATCTTGAAAAGGAAAAACATCAATTGAAACTGAAGTTTGAAAAAAGCATAGAGATTTTGGATTAGATAATAGAAATCTAGAGATCATCATATATCAAAGTAGGTATGGTTTTACTAATGAGAAAAAAGTAATGTGTCTGAGCAGACTATGAAGTTTGTTGTTGAAAATCCATAAAAGAATAACTCTAAAAGTTTAAAGTCTAAGAAAGTTCAAGCAATCAATGAAAGAAAGGTGATGAATGATAGTTTCATCCAAGTAAAGGAAAAATAAAAGATCTAGAAGACAAGATTCAATAGGAGAAGGATACAATATCAGGTTAGATCATTTTTTCTAGTTACTATTTTAATTGTACTTATTTTGGTCATAAGACTATAAATTGTAGAAAGTATCCTGCAAGAAGAAATGACTTTGTGAGCATAATTACATTTGCACCATTGTACACTTTCAATATTATTTATCACAAATGCAATTTTTTTGGATATATTGCTAGAAGCTATAGAATCAATTTTGTGAGTCCTCCTTTAGTATATACAAAAAGAGATAAGTCAAAATGTCAGAAAAATGAAGCAAATAAATTTTGGAAGAAGAAACCAAAGGAGAAAAGGTTAGAGAAATCCATGGTGGATTAGACTAACCTACATGTTCAAAAGGAGAAGAACCTATGGATTATTGATAGTGGATGCTCAAGTCACATGACCAAGGACAAGATCAAGTTCATGCACTTCAAGAAGTTTGATGGAGGATCTGTAACTCTTGGTAATAATTCTTTTGCTAAGATTAACAGTAAGGGTATTTTGATTCTTGATGGTAGAAAGATAAAAATTCATGATGTTTTGTATATACAAGGATTTAAACATAATCTCCTAAGTGTAAGTCATATGTGTGATAAAGGCTACAAGCTTTCTTTCATTGCTAAGGGTTGTGAAATTAGAAACACTGGTATTTTGGAATTGGTTGCAGAAGGAAGTAGGACTAACAATGATGTATATCATCTTAGTGAGATAAATGGATAGAACTGCTTTGCAATACAAAGAGAAGAAAGTTGGCTATAGCATAGAATATTGCGACACATCAATTTTGATGATTTTGAGAGGATCAGTTCAAAAGGAATGGTTAGAGACATACCAAAAATCAAGAAGCCCAAGTCCACTAGTTACAAACCATGTCATGAAGGAAAGTAGATAAGGAATAGATTTACTACTAAGGAATATTATACAAAAAAACTATTGGATTTGATTCATACTGATCTATGTAGGCCAATGAGAAAAAAAATCATTCAATGTGACATGTATTTTATGATGCTTATTGATGATTATTCTAGAATGACTTGGATTCATTTTTTAAAGGATAAATCAAAATATTTTGAGAAGTTTAAAGCATTCATGGCTATGGTTGAGAATGAAACCGAAATAACTATCAAATATCTAAGATTAGATAGAGGTGGAGAATTCATTTATGACCGGTATGGTGAATTTGGTGAGCTGCATGGGATCTAGAGATAGTTTTCTACTCCTAGAACTCCTCAGCAAAATGGAGTTGTTGAGTGGAAGAACTAGACCATATAGGAGATGGCTCAAAATATGTTAAGTCAAGCAAAGTTGTTATATATGTATTGGAGAGAAGTAGATCAAATCGTAGTATATATTTTGAATAGAGCTCAAATCAAATCAAGGACTGCTAAAACACCATATGAACTATGGAATGGAAGACTAACCTTAGTTAGGAATCTTAGGATATTTGGAAGCAAGTGCTACATCAAAAGGGATGAAGAAAATTTGGGTATGTTTGATTCTAGATGAGATGAAGGAATTTTTCTTGGTTATTCTATGGTAAGTAAGGAATATAGATGCTATAACAAAAGATTGAAAAATATTGTCGAAAGTGTCAATGTAAGTATTGATGAAATAGTCTACTGATATTCCAAATGAGGAAGATGATGAAAAATCAATCTATAACAGTGATGAAGACACAAAATTTGATACTAAGAATTATGTTACAAAAAATCTAGCAAGGTATGTTCAAAATAATCACTCTGAAGATCACATATTTGGAGATAAGGATACTGGGTTTCAGGCCTGCAAAAGAATTTAAAAAGAAAATGAAATATGTACATTTCTCATTATTATAAAAAATTAAACCAATTTCCTATGTCGAGGAAAGCAAAGAGAAAGGATGGTTGGATGCTATGGAGGAAGAATTGGATGAAATTAAGAAAAATGAAACCCGGGAATTAGTTCCAAGATCTAAAGACAAAAATGTCATTGGTACCAAATGGGTCTTTGGAAATAAGCTAAATGAATATGGAGAAGTGATTCAGAAAAAAGGCTAGACTTGTATGTAAAGGATATGCTTAGGTTGAAGGAATTTATTTTGAGGAGACATTTGCTCCGATAATAAGGTTGGAAGAAATTAGAATGCTTTTGGCCTTAACATAATTCAAGAATTTCAAAGGATACTAGATGGATGTGAAGTTTTCATTTTTTAATGGATAGTTAGAAGAAGTTTACATTGAGAAACAAGGTTTCCAATGTTTAGAAAATGTGTATTTTATGTGTAGACTGAAGAAAACACTTTGTGGATTCAAACAAGCTCCTAGAGCATGGTACTCCAAATTGGAAAAATATTTGCAACAACAATATTTCGGGAGAGGTAATGCAAATAGTAATTTATACATAAAAATAGAAGGTGATCAATTGTTGATTGTTGTTGTCTATGTTGATGATATTATCTTTGGCATAAGTAGTGATGACATGTGCAAAGAGTTTCAAAATGCTATGAAGAATGAGTTTGAAATATCAATGCTTGGTGAATTGTATTTCTTTCTTGGCTTACACATTTATCAATTAGACAAAAGCATATTTATTTCTCAAAACAAGTTCATAAAAGAAATGTTTAGAAAGTTTAATATGGAAGAATGCAAACTGGTGAGTACACATATGGTTATTGGGTGTAAATTGAGTAAGGATGATGAATCTTCCCTAAAAAATGAGACCTTGTATAGGTCTATGATTAGTAGTATGTTGTATGTGACAACATCCAAACCATATATAATGCAAGTAGTTGGGATGGTAGCTATGTTGTAGGAAACACCTAAGGAAAATCATGTTAATACAATAAAGAGGATATTCAGATATTTGAAGGCTACAATGGATTTTAGTTTGTAATATACAAAGAGTGAAAACTTCACTCTAACTACATATAAAGATGTGGATTGGCTAGGAAGCATAGATGACTAAAAGAGTACAAGTGGTGGAGACTTCTTTCTTGGTGAGACTATTTTATCGTGGCTAAGAAAGAAGCAGGATTCAATATCCCTATCTACATCAAAGGAAGAGTACATTGCAATAGCTTCATGCTGCACTCAAATATTATGGATGAAGTAGAACTTGAAGGAGATGAAAATGGATTTTTAAGAACCTATTTTCATTCTTTGTGACAATACCAGTGCTATAAGCATTTCCAAGAATCTAGTAATGCACTCAAGGACAAAGCACATTATAATTAAGTATCATTTTTTGAGAGAGGTTACAAACAAAGAGGTGAAGTTGGAGTTGTTGAAAGCAAAGAGAAAGTAGCATAAATTTTCACAAAATTGCTTCCGAAGGAGACTTTTGAGTATCTCTAGTAGAAGTTGGGAGTTGTTTCTCCCTCCTCTTGAATCAAGAGGAAGCATAGGTTGAGGGGGAGTTCTAATTCCCTTTCACAAGAAGGTTTGGTAGTCTTGTCGAATGTTTTAGAAAGTAGTGTGGTATGGATTTATTGGGTCTATTCGAGAAATAGTTTTCTAGAGTATGTAGAAAGTAGTTAAACTTTGCTATTGATGTCAAAGCGGGAGAAACAAGACTCAAAATTATAAATCATCTAAGGGGAGAAAGAAATCAAGTAATGTGGTTCCTGATATATTATATTTGTCTTCTTGTGTGCCAACAACATTTTGTTGTTTGTCATGAATGACAAAGGGGGAGATTGTTGAACATAGGTTGTCATTAATGTTAAAGGAGTAATGTCAAAGGTGTCCAATGATGTCTAAGGAGTAATGAGTTAGTAGAATAGTTATAATTAAATATTGTTAGATGTTTTTATTTGAGGAGTAATGCCAATAGATCAGTGAGAATCATATTGCCATATTAGTGCATTTTTCAAGTACAATGAAGAAGATTGATGTATTATGCTTGCATTATCATGTTTCTATCTCTTTTTTTGACAAAAGTAATCCAAATGTCTAATCTGTAATGTTGAAGGTTAGTTAATCAAGGTAGAGATATTTCTCTGACAACATGTTCATGATCGTTATTTCTTCTTGGATGTAAATCTTGGTCTATAGTTTGGAAGGAGAGTATGTCTAAACTTTTTAATCTTATTTTAGAGTTTTTGGAATTTATGTACACCATGCAATTTTTTTGAAGTGACAAGTGGGTCACTGTGTTGGTTAATTAACCAGTGAATGTTTTAAAACTGTGCAACAATGGCTTGAAGCATGTAACCTACATAGATAATGTGGGATATTAAAATAGGTCCATGTTAAAGTTCCTATGGAAGCTTATGACACTATATTCATTTTGTGGCAATATTTTTGATTTAGGACCTACCCACTACACGTTTCATGTAAATTTGAATTTAGGTCCATCCTATGTCAACCTAGTTAATTGTGGACCCTTAGCTAACATAAAATGTTGTTAATATAATGAGATGTATATAATTATCATAGATTTAGATCTCACTTGATAGGTGTGTGGATGCAAATTAATATGGAAGTGTAAACTTGTGCAAGAAAGTGTAATTCAATAGGAGTTGCATATCAATCATTGTGCACCAATATCAAAAGATAATAAGGTGTGTAGGAGAGTGTCTGAGGTAAGTGTTGTGCCCTCAGCACACATGCCCCATTCAAAATGGGAACCCTCTTTCTTTTCACCTCGCCAGGTTGCTTTTGTTGATGCCTCATTTTGCATGCCCCTTGTTTTGTGTCCTAGATGGTCAATGAGCTTTAAAGAAGTCATCTTGATTTTGCAATGTTTCCCCACCCTCAAACTTTCAAGGCCTTAGGCCTTCGCAGAACTCCCTCGGTCATTTTCCTTCACCCTTTTGGATTGGCGTCCTTGGAGCCTGGTGGGTCCACCCTATTGGGCCGCCCCATGCGGGTTTCCCTATTCTCTTGGCCACTCCAAACGACCATTGCCCGATGAAATTTCAGTGCTCAGACCCTGCCTCTCTAATGCTATTTTCATTGCTGAATACCGAACGACCAAGCTCTGACTGCCCAGCAGACTCCGTCCTTCCCGCGACCATTTTCAAAATGGTTAACCACCAACCTTCAACACTACTGTATGATCATTAATGGGGTACATTTAATACACTAAAATATATAAATAGCCCCTCATGAGCTATCATTTTCACTTGTCACCTGTTCAGAAGTGAGTCAAAGAGCCCAACAAATGCCGCCATCGCACACACCATGATCATTCACTGATTCTAGGCTATTACGTACTGTTTGGTCATCCACCTTCATCGGGTTCTAGAGGTTAGTTTTCCATTGCGTGCTCTATTTCAATTTTTCCTTGATTTCTCTATAAAATTGATAAATTTGAAGCAAGAAAACTTGATAACTAGAATGGACCTAGGCGCACAAAACCCACTTCTTAGAATTTTAAACTTGGTGAAAATTGCCCCATACATTGCCGCTAGAACTCACACTCTCCACAACAGTTCATCAACTAGAGCACTTGTGCTCTACGGGTCCACACCTAGTTATCGCCATTTCCATCCTTCAAAACATGTCTAAGCTTGAAATGATGAACTCCTCTGCTGGTCCACCCTAGTGGGATGCTCCTCTCGCTTGGACGCCTTGAACTTGGTTGAATTCACGAACTTGAATGGGGATCTGCTGACCTTCTCAGGTTTGCATCTGTGGAATTTCACCCCCGGAGCCCCTTTTAAACTCCACCATTCCAAATGAATTTTTGATTATGAATTTCTGGCACACAGACCTCGCCTCGCTGATCACCTAGTATACTCAAACTTTGCCAAAATCTCTAAGTCTCAGTCTGTTGTGGGTCCCTCCTTGTGGATTTTTGCTTACAAGATTCCATTTGTGTTTCACCTTCTCAAATGAATTTCATGGCCCATCCTTCCCCTTGTCAGACTCCACCCTTGTCTTCACCGACTGAGGCAAAGGAAAATAGTTTGAGAATGCGGGATACCCTCCGTGAGTTTTTGCCGATGTTTCTCCTATGCATTAATGGCTATCCCAGTAGCAACACTCTGACGTCCACCTAGTGGGCGGGTCTTGACCTCACCACTACTACCTATTCCTTTAGGATTTTGAATGACCAAGTGTTAACCTCTTTGTGGACCCCTCCTCGCGGGTTTCCATCCGCAGGCCACCGTGGTGGTTCTGTTGTCTTGAATGACTCTTGATGACTGACTTCTCATGCTTCAGGTCTCGAGCCCATGGTGTCTACCTTTATGTAATGAAAGTAATTAATTGTTAAACCTTAAGGAGGCCATCCCCCATGGGCTGCCGTTGGTGAAGGTTCGTCCTAACTTTGTCATTCCCAAATGGAAAATAATCTCCATTGGTCTGCTACATGGGACCTGGCCTCCTCATGTCTTTTGGATCACCTGATGATAAACAAAATGAATGCAAAGGCTTAACCTCCTTATGGACCTGATGCTACAGGTTTCTCCTTTCGGACCACCACCTGATCCTCATCATTTCGAATGGCTATGATCCAACATCTCCCTAGATCATTCAGCCCATAATGATTTAAATGCCAAGTGAGCTATGATGTTTCTTCCTAATTTTGTGGGTCCCATGTGGCAGAACGCCACCTTGCTAGTGCCATTTTCAACGATAGGCCTCAAACAATCGAGCTCCCCACTGATCCTACATGCCTGAAAGATGACCTTAATGCCTCCAAACATCAAATTGAATTCAACCCATGTTCCAAAATGGTTCCTCCTCCTTAGTGGACCCCGCACAATGATCAAATCCTAAGGTGGGCTAGGACAAGCAAGTCACCGTACCCTAATTGTATTCCCTCTTGCAACTACTTTAGAACATCCATAAACCTAGGGAAGTCTGCACCCTGGGCCGAAATTGTGGTAACTGCCTCCTACGAAAGGTTAATGTTGGTCTGTAAGAAATGTTAGGATTCTTAAGTGATGAATTATTTTATCTAACATCATTTTAAAGGATTTTGGCTAAATTTTCCTATGTTTTCATGTTTGAATGTGCTTACCTCTCTCTCAGTCGTAGGATATATGGAACATGGTGCAAGACCTTCAGAGGTGGCTGTTGAGAAAGACAAGGGAAAGAAGTCAGCTAAAGCACCTAGAGGCAAAGAGGACAAGGACCAAATGAAATACAAGTTCCAAGGGGAACCCCTCAACTCCAAGGTCACTACAACCTGGAAGGTATCAAATACAAATATTAGACACATAGATATTGATGAATTTAATTAAAGGGTCCAGATCAACCCCACAATAGAAAGTGCAATGAAGATTAGAAGTAGTGGGTTGGCTAAGGTTGTCAGTTTCCCACCAGCCCTCATTGCTCCTGAGCTTGTAATGGCCTGCAGGGAGGCATATCAACCAAAGTCTAGAACAATAGTGGATAGAGATGGGAATGTTTTGGCTGAATTCTCTGCCAATTCAATAGGTAAGACTTTTCATATCCCTACCTTCAGAGAGATGGAGGAGTCATCCAAGAAACATGGCAAGGAGATGTGGGATGAAGACCCCCTCAAGTGAAAAAGACATATCAATCAATACTGGTTAAAAGAAAAGAGGGGCAGTGCAGTTAAGGTACCCCAGGAGCTCTATCGAAGTGACTTCTATGAGGATTACCATGACTTGGTAACCCTATTGAGTAGGGTTATGGGCCCTTGACCATTGTCTACTACTAGGAGTGGATGTTGTACTTCATGGAAGAGATCCCTTGAGCCAAAAAAAATTCTACTGAGTGATAATAATCAGTAATTGCTTACACGAGAAATTTATGGCTATGAAGAAGACCTCACGCTTCTATATGACATCTTACCTTGTCTATTTGCTTGCTGACCATACCCAATACATGGGATTATTTGTGGCACCAAATATAGAACCGAGCAGGGAATTAAAGGTCTATGAAAGGTACCCTCAACTTCAATACATGAATTTCAAGAGGGATTATTGTAGAGTTAATGATGCTTTCATAGGTCATATTATTAGATTGCTTGGGGGTGACTTCGAAAGGAGAGTCTCCCATAGTGCCAATGCTTACATTCACCAATACAAATTTCTATTCATTCATTTCCCTAAATTCACATACATCCTAGCTAAAGGTTTCTTAGAGAAACCATACAAGCTACCCTGGTATCCAAATGACTAGATAATATTGCTGGAGCTCTCTCGGTAGTTGCAACATGCACATGCCCTCCTCAACAGCAAACATAAGGTGGGAATTCCCCATCCCCTCTCCTTCGGCCAAGGGATGTATGAACTCCACACATCCTAGTGTGTAGACCAATCAGACAAATAACTTGTGGAATACCATCTAGAGTTCCACACTGCCCAACTATGAATGGACCCTTATGGTAAACTCAAGAAGATGGTCATAGCTGAACACACCCATGTGCATGATGTTGAGGAATTTTGGGCCAACTGCAAGGATGAAAAAGAAGTGGGAATGAGGCACTACATGTGTATTATGATGCACTTTGTTAAGAAGGTCAACTTTTCCCTATGCCGAATCAAGTAGCGGAGGATGAAGGCATAGTGATTGATCCTCGATACGATGTGGTTACAAATCTCCCACTACTGCTAATTGACTAGAATGAAGAAGAGGTCAATGACCTTGATATCCTGATGAAGCCAATGAAGGAAATAATTAAAGAGTGGATTGATGGGTAGATCCCCCAATTGAAGCTACAAGGAGTCACCCTAACATATGGGGAACTTGAAGATGAACCTACAAGCAAGACCGACAGTGGGACAACTGCTTCCCCAACTGGAGAAACTTCAAAATCCCTTCCAACCACTAGGTCAAGGAAGAGGAAAAAAAATGAATGAAGGTCAGCCCAAGCCCAAGGTATATGCAAGAAAGGCTTTAGAAAGAGAACCTTCCAAGAAATAGAAGAACTCAAGTAGTTTCACTGAGATTCCTACCATTCAAGAGGACTCGCTCCATGAAGGAGAGGAGCTAAAGGCCGATAAACTAAGATCCCCACCTACTACCTATACTCTCGTAGCCACCACTACTGCCATCGCCACTGCTGCTTCCCCACTGCTTGCTTCTTCAGCAGTAGTTGCTACTTCTCCACCCGTAGTGGATATCTTCATCCACCTTGCTTCCATCCCACCTACTACATAGGTAATGATAATAGAATCCTCCTCTGCCACTACCTCTTCACTCTCCTCTTCCTCCATGTCTCCGTCAACCTCTCTTCCATTAGCTACTGCAACAATGCCAATGCCTACTCTATCACTACCAGAGGCCTTCACTTTCCACATACAGAATATCCCAATGGAGCTGTCTGGGGTATTAATGAACCCAACCATACAAGCTACCTTGGCACAATTTGTTGTGAATCTCCCTATTCCTCCTCCTCCAACTGGGCCACTAGAAATGAAAGCGACGATAGAAATATAAGAAGAATTGAAGTGGCAAGAAAGAGAAGCAACAAAAGAAATGGAAGAGGAAGCAGATGACTACCATGAGCACCCTAAGTACCAACATCTAGTGATTGATAAAGTGGTGCGTGAAGGGGAAGAGGAAGAGATGTAGTCATCTGAAGAAGACACTGAGGAGCTAGGTGCCAAATATATTGTGGAAACCTTTGACATAGAGCTAGAAGAGGAGTTGGCTCTGTAGCTTAAGGATGTTGGAGAGGAAGTGGAAGGGAAACCCTTTGATGAAGAAAAGAATGAAGGAGAGGAAATGGAGGAGGACACTAAACCTCCAAATGGGGAACATGAAAAAATCCCCAAACATGATGAAGAAATGCCTCTTTCGGAAGAGTAGTAGGAGAAAGAAAAAGGAGAGCAGGAAGAGAGCCTAAAGCACGATGAAGAGGTGCCTCCTCAACATGAGGAAAAGGAAGAACAAGAAGAAGATAACCTTGAGGAAGAGGCTAAAACTAAGAAAAGCCTAGAAGAAGAGAATCATGAAGAACATGGGCATGACCAATAAGAAGAAAAGAAAACTACTGAAGGGGAGGACAACCCCAAAGAGCACACAACCACTGATCCCCACAGAAGGAAACAATATTTATCTACGATTTTGATGAACAGGAAGAAAGGATAGAACAAGAAGCTCCAGGTGATAAGGTGATGGAAATCCAACACACCCGCAAAGAAGAAAGTGATCATGAATCACCAAAGGAAGAATCTCAAATGCCAGAATGGCTGGAGAAATAGTTGGAAAAGAAAACCCCAACTTCAAAGGATTTGAGGGCAAGGCTGGAGGCCATCTTGGCTTGAGCCAAAATAAGCACAAAGAGAGAAAAGAAGCCAAAGGTCAGATCTCAGCTGATAATGGATGTATCCTAATCCAGGACCATACATATAGCCACTCCAATTGTAGGAGAAGAAGGGGTAACCTACAATGTCTCCACCCTTGATTTGGGAACAATGACAAGAGAAAAAGAGATTGACCATCTCCAGGGGTTTGTTGCCACTATCGTGCATCAAATGAACAAAGATAAGACCTCTAAGGAGGAACTAAAAGTGCAAGTGGCTGATCTAATGGCATACATCCAACAATGGTCATAAGTTAAAGAAATCCCCACCACGTCCTTGGTGTTGCCACAATTACTATCCAAGGATCACACTGATAAGCTTGAGAAAAGGAAAAATTGGACGAAGGCCATAGAGGATTGGTTGTAGCAGGTCATCTACAATGGAAATATGGGCATAGGCCACACTATCAGGACAACTAACAAGTTACTGGAGGTGCAAAGGGTGCTTGAGGGAATAAGGAAATTCTACATCGAATTCCCAAAGCTATATAGGATCACATACCCCAAACTTGAGGCTATTCTCAGGGTACCTAATGAGTCTTGGGAGAAGGAGTTTTCTTTGGTAAAAGGTGATCACTGGCTTATGGAAATGTGGAAATTGAGCTTAGATCACATAAAAGAGGTGTTGGAATAAGCGCTCCATGAGGTCGAACTAGAAATTGATTGGATCAAGGAAGTTCGGGCTACCTATGAAGAATATTTGAGATTGATGACATATTTTAATGTACTCACCATCGAATTGGACCTAGAAAAGATAAAGCCCTACTTTCACAAGAAGATGGAAAATGGGACCACGGATGCACTTACACCAAATTTTATGGGTTTTTCTACTCGAGCCTTCGCTTAATCTGAGCTGGTAATTAAGAATGCTCAAAAATATGAAAGGGACTTGGAAGACCTCACAAATAAATCTAGGAAATTTAACTTCTAGGTGATCCAATTAGATATATTGGAATGGGATAAGCATCAAGGATTGATCGGAAAATTTGTGTACGCCACCTTAAAGAGGAATGAAGGAATTCATGTGATTAATGATGAATTCCTTATAGTTTAGCTGCAGAAAAAGGAATCAACAAAAGAAAAAAGAGCTATAGTGCTACCACATGAAGACAAAATAGGCTAGAGGACAAAATGCAATTTAAAATTATGATATATTTGGGCATAGGTGAAACCCTAATTTTTAGTGAATCTTGGCCACACAATGCAAATCAATCTTGGCCTTTCATTTTTATTTTTGGACACTAAAAATAGGGGGTCTCCTCTCATTTTCAAGAGGGATTTGAGTTGTTGTAAAGACATGCTGTTGAAATTTTAATAGAAGTTCATTGGCTTTTAGTGGATTCTTGAGTTTCAATTGCATGTTACATGGTTCTTTTCCCATAGTTAGTTAATTTGAATACATTTACTTCATTTTTTGTGAGTTTTACAAGTTATGAGTAGATTAGTTAATGTTCATTGATTTTGAAGAGTTCTATTGTGTGTTGGAAACCTTTCTTTCCATACTTTTTGCTGTTTATTAATGATAAATAGTTGTGTAAAGTTATTCTGGGCATAAATAAAAAGATGCACTAAATTTATGTCTTTTATTCATGCTTATGGTGAATGATCTGCAGTCCTTAGAAGCTTGCACTAATTTCATGAGACTATGAGGTAATCTAGTTAAGTGGAATTTAGTTTTAAGAAGGTTTTCCACAGTAGGGTCCTCCATTTTCACTGTTCATTGCTAGTTTCAGGTCTATGAACTTTCTCTCTTCCTTTCCCTTTTTCCCTTTTTTAATAGTTACTTTAAACAAGGTTCATTGCAAATTGTAAAGCAAATCTAAAGCTGAAATAGGAGTTCCAGACTGTTGTTTGAATCTACAGCAATTTTGCACCAAATTTCCCATCTCAAGAACTCCATTAGAAGATCTAATTCCTCCCCAACTTAACTTTCATAAGTCTTCCCTATGATTACCAACAAGATCACATCAAAACTACTAAGAAATTCCAAGCAAGTCATGACCTGACACTCGAGAGACCTTGGGGTGATTTTTAGCAACTCGTTGTTGGAGATTGCCTTTCAAGAGAGGTAGTGCACTTATGTACTTCTTGTGTTGAAAAAGTGCTAAAACACCTATCAACAATAAGATCAAATCTTGTGTAAGCTATGTAATCAAAATTTAAGTTCTACAAGCTTTATCATTGTAATTGGGTAGGATTGGTGTCTTAATTATTGAGTTGGTGCTCAAACCTTTGTATTGGGGATTGGTAAACCTCAAGTAGGTTGGTGCCTACAAACACAATAGGGGATTGGTGTCCCTAGTAGGTTGGTGCCTACTTCATGATTGTAATTTATTCATTATTTTTGTGAGGCTTGATTTGGATAGTAGCTCCAAGCAACTCTTCTCACTATGGTTTTCCCCATCCTCAGTTTCCATGTAAATCTGGTGTTTATTGTGTGAATATGTGCTTCCATGTTGTTTGATTGAGAGTAGCTATTTTGATCCATGGTTAAAGATACATGTTGAATTAAAAGTGTTAAATTTGATATACTGATTCACCCCCCTCTCAATATATTGTTTTCCCTCCACCTCCAAGCTAGCTAACAAGGTAGTGGTGTAAATTGATAAGATCGAAGTGAAGGCCATTGGTTAATTAAAGAATGTACACATGTAGTTAGCAAAAAATCCTCATGTCCAAGAATATATTGATATACATGTGGTTGACATTCTAAAAATGCATGGCATTTTATTGATCATCAAAGAATGTACTAAGTGTTTGAGGGGATGATTTTCCATGAAATTCACACAATTGTGGTTACCATGAAGAAGTTTGAACAATCATATTAAAATAGATGCAAAACCAAAGCTGAAATACATGATAGTTCATAATATAATAACCCAATTGAAGTAGGTTTTATAGAAATAGATTTTGGAGTGTATAGGATGAATGATATCATGGAAACATCCCTTGTGATTGAAGAAGAGATGAATGTGGGTAGTCCAGTGAAAGGACTACAAAAGTTTGAACCCACAAATTAGGAGTTTCAAGATTTTTTATGAAAAATATATACTAACATGTATAATATAGGGGAACATGTAGATGCCTCAATCCTCTTACTCCTAGGGTGGTGCCAGATACACAATAAAAGTAATTCAGAGTTCTCTTATCAAGCTTTCCAAGATGCTATGGCTAGAGTCAAATTGATATAGTCAAAAGAAGAAGAGGAGAAATTATAGATTGATGATTTCACCCCAATTGCTAACACCATTTCTAAATATGCTTTTGAAGACCTTAGTTCAAGAAAATAAAAAGTTGAATAAAAATTAGCTTCAAAAGAAATCAAGCCAACCATTAGGATACAAGGGATGTAGATTATAGATGAATATTCCATACTAGAGGGGAGGCAACATCATAAATTAGAGAAGGATACAAAAATTAATATGAGCATGTCTAATCTATGGTACCTCTCTACCCAAGAAGAAGGCTTAGATTTCAAGACCATGGAAAAGTGAATTATTTGGAATTTGAGATTTGATGGTTCTAAATATAGAAAAGGATGTAGTGCTAGAATCAAATTGATTATTCCTCAAGGTAAAGCTTTTTGGGGAGCTTTTAAATTGTAATTTACTTGCATTAATAACATGGTTGAGTATGAGGCCTTGATAAAAGGGATACTATTATCACATCAAAGTTAGGTTAAATACTTATTTGTTGAAGGATATTCTTAGTTAATAATAAGAACAATTAGAAGCCAACATGTTTATCATGATAAGAGGTTGACAACATACAAGAATTGAGTGTGGGACTTGATTGAAGATTTTAAAACTTTTAATATTTGTTCAATTCTGAAGAGAAAGAATAATATTGTAAATTCTCTTATTGTTTCAACTAGATCTACACAACTAATGATTTGTTCTAGGTTAAAGAGATTCTCTATATAATTGGTCTCATCACTAGTAGTTCTAAACAATATCATAATTTTTAGATATTTGATGATGATCAACATACTTATGAATTTATTACTAATAAATGGGTTTCTTGCTGCCCAAATCATCAATGAGTGTGATATAGAACCTTTTGACATAATTGATGAAGGTATCATCAATATAAAGACAAATACCATTCCTAAGTGGATGATATCATTAGAATTTTTTTTATTAGGATGATGCAACCAAATCAAGGAAAACCACCCGAAAATTTGGGAGGGAAGTGTGACCCTCACAATCTAGGTAATGGACAAGAGAAAATAAAAGTGCTGATTGACAAGGTTTGCACCACTAAAGAGAAAAGTGGGATTGTGAAATATTTGAAACTATAGAGAGGTGATTGCATTGAGCTATGATGAATTGAAGACTTATGATACCTCTGTAACTATGCACACTACTCCCTTGGATCTGGGAGCAAAGCCTTTCAATAAAGGTAATGACCTATTGATGCATTATTAAAACCCTTAATCCAAAAGAAGATACATGAACTGCTAAGTGCTAGAATCACATACCCCATTTGACATTTAACCAGGGTAGCCAAATTAGTACTATTCAAGAAGAAGAATCAAGAAATTAGACTTTGTGTTAATTTCAAGAATCTCAACAAGTGTTAGAAAATAATAACTACCCACTAGCCTCATTTGATGAAGTGATTTAGATAGTGAATGGATCTCAAATTATTTCCTTCTTGGATGGATATTTAGGCTACAACCATGTTATGGTCATGTAAGATAGGATGAAGACAACTTTGACTACAAAATGGGGAACATTTACATACAAAAGAATGCCTTTCAACCTTGTTAATGTAAGATCCATTTTCCAATTGGATATGAATATTTATTTAAGGGATTGATCAAAAAGTGCATCATCATTACATGGATGACCTCATAGTATTTTATAGAACATAGTTGATCATATAGGAGATCTATGCAAAATCTTTCAAAGGTGCAAAGAATTAGGCATTTCTTTAAATCCTAAGATATGAATTTTTGGAGTTACTAAAGGAAAGCTTCTAGGCCATATAATTTTAGAGAAGGGTGTCTCAATTAACCCATAAATGATAAAAGCTATTATGAAATTATATTGACCAAATAGTAAAAAAAAACTAAAATTATTCTTTGAAAAGATTAACTTTATCAAAAAGTTTATCAATGGTTTTTCCAAGATTGCATATTCTCTAAATGACATGCTAAAAAAGAATACCAAGATTGAGTGGACCTAGAAGGCTAAGAAGGATTTTGAAGAAATCAAAGGAGCCATAACTAGTGCTCATGTGTTATCTAGCCTATACTATACTAGATATTTTAATATTTATACTTTTTCCTCAAAACATTCTTGTGCTAGAGTCTTGACTAAAAAAGGAGAGGATGGTGCAAGAAAGCCTATAGATTTCATGAGCTCCCCATTCAAAAATGTAGTAATAAGATATCAAATTTTGGATAAAAAATTGTTTGCTTTGGTTAAATCAGTAAAGAAATTATGACATTACATCTTAAGAAGAAAGATAATTGTTGTAGTTCCCAAATTAGTAGTGAAGTCCATGTTGATGTAAAATCAATTAGGTGAAATAAGATGCAAGTGCATGGTCATACTTCAAGAGTTTGACCTAGAGATACAACCAATAAAATTGGTAAGAGATCAGTGTCTTTCAAAAACCTATACATGATCTAATGGAAAAATCATTTTCCAACAATATTCACAAGAAGACGTTACCTCAAATGAATGGTATAGAGACATAGTTCACTATCTACTCTAGAATAAATGACCATATGGTTTAAATGCTACTCAAAGGAGATATTTGAGGATGAAAAGAAATATATACATGATAAAAGTTGGTACACGTCATAAAAAGAAGGATAATGGAGTCTATTTGAGATGTTTGGACATAAATGAGGTGATACCGATACTGAAGGAATTTCATGACAAATTTGGCATAGGATATAGTTCAACATAATTAACAGCTCATCAAGTTTTGAGAGTAGGGTATTGCTAGCCTAAATTATTTAAATATGCTCACCAACATGTCATGTTTGTCAGACCAATGCCAATAAAGAAAGAAATATACTAATGCCATTACAAATAGTATATAAGGCACATCCTTTCAACCAATAGGGCCTAGATTTCATGGGAATGATTAACCCTTATTTTTTTGTAGGACACATGTTTATTTTGGTATCAA
The DNA here is from genome assembly GCA_007258455.2 of Sequoia sempervirens. Taxonomy (NCBI): domain Eukaryota; kingdom Viridiplantae; phylum Streptophyta; class Pinopsida; order Cupressales; family Cupressaceae; genus Sequoia; species Sequoia sempervirens. Next base: position 51,210,891 of record VDFB02358134.1, read on the forward strand.
TAGACTATTGTACAAGATGGTTTGAGGTGGTGTCTTGGAGGAAATACATAATAGAGGTGGTGATGAAATTCTTAGAAGACCATGTCATGAATAGGTTTGGAGTGAGCTTTGCCTTGGTATGTGAAAATGAACCCTCTTTTTCTTCAACTCAATTATTATAGTGGGATTTTAAGCACAAATAAATACTCAAGTTCTCTTCCAATTATCCTCAAGGGAATGGAGTACCCGAATTAGCTACTAAAAACTTGATTGTAGTCATCAATTTTTTTTTGTACAAAAACCCTAAATATTAGCAATCACATATAAAATTTTCTTTATGGTTTGATAGGACTAGGGTTAAGAATGCATTATAAACTTATCCTTACTAGCTTGTGTATGGTTTATAAGTTTTTTTTCCTATAAAACTTAGGATTCCTACTTTGAAATTAATGGAGGATTATTTTGAAACATATGAAAAGGTCTAGATGCAATTGCGGAAATGATTAGATTTAGAAGAGAAAAGGATTATTGCTTTAGAACATATCTCCAAACACCAAGTTATAGTTAAATGACTGTTTGAAAAAAAGAGAAGATTAAATCCTTTAGGATTTCAAATCTTGTCCTACTTTGGGATAATTCCTAAGAAAATAAGGGAAACCATTCAAAGTTTGAATGGATTTGGTTAGGTCCCTATCATAGCTGAGATATTCTACAAGAAAACATGTTTAGGATCAACATATCAAATGAAGAAACCATTCCATTGCATGTCAATAAACAATATCTCAAGCATTATTTTGGATCCTAAGGATTCTTTTTCTCCTCACCTATAGAATATCTAGTCTAGGTTTCTTTTTTCATTGTATTTCTATTTGTTTCTTTTCTACTGGTCTTTCCTTTCATTTTGTTTCCTTTCTGTTACATTTTCTTTTGTTTTGTTCCTTTCCCTTGTTTCCTTTGTCTCGTTTCTATGGGTGTTCTTTCCTAGAGTCTCTTCCTTGGAATTAAGGTCCTTGTGGCAACTACAATGTGTGTTGTTAGTAGTTCCTAATCAAAATTTCCCACTGATCAAGTCTCTAAGGTCTATTAACTTATGCTAGATTTAATAGTAATGATTACTTAATGCATGGAACTTCAAAAATTTGGATTGGGATATTATTAATCTTACCTTTTACCATCATTAAAATATCAATGTGTGTGTTGAGATAAAATATTAGTGACTTCTTAAACAAGTGAAATCTAAATGTTATCATCTATATCAGTGGCCATATGATTCCCAAGCCAATATAAGGTGAAAAATTGAAAATATGAGATAAAAAATAGAGTGAGAAAAGAAAAAAATAATAAAATAGTTAAGATATCAAAATATCAATTAGTTGGGTAACTCAAGTAACCTTTGTCGAGGCTCTGAACACTTGAGTGGTAGTATATCTATGCTTGAGGGAATCGAAGGTATCTTTTTTAGTGCTATGGATGCCTAGCTGGCAGTAGGCCCAGGCCAAAATAATCAAGTCTCTTTAATGAAAAAATTGTATGCTAATAAGACCTATGGTTGGGAGAAAGATATAATCAAACCATTAATATTTCCTTGAATTTCGCTTGTTTTTCCTTGACCATGAATTTGAAGGAATAAAACTCTATGTGCACACCATAAGGTTCAAGTATTCTTTGAAGAATGTTTGTTGGGTTTATACCTATGCCAATTTTGGAATTTTATTTAGAATAGTAAATTTATATCCTTAAGGGTCTAGGTTCGTAGGAAGTTTCATGGTGAAGAAAGGCTAGGATCATTTCCTTTTTTTGGTTTCTATTTTTTGTGCTTTGCATTGACACCCCATTTTTCTCAGGAAAAATGGCCCCCTTTATTTTTTGTCTTTTATCTTTTCTTCTCTCTCCTTGCTTTGTTTTGGGATTTTTTTCTTTCCTTTGCCATTTTCCCTTTGTTTTTTTTTTTTCATCTTGTCAATGCTTCAAGGTTTCTTGTGATGGGATGCCATTATTTTTAGGTTCAATCCTTGACATATTCTATTTCATTGTCTTCCAACTCAACATTTCAGCCATCAAGAGTTTCTTCGTCACCGTGCTCTTCTTGAAAACTTTGACCTCTAATGTTTGATGGAAGTGATATCTTGTCACTTCATTTTTCTCACCTGATAGAGCGTTTAATTACCTCACATGCATTAATGATGATTTAATGCACTATTTAATTGGGGTTTTTAAGGGTTATTTGTGTTGTTTTCTGTGTCATCTATCATAGTGATTTTGAAGTGCTTTCATGCTCTACATTTTCTTTTCAAATCTCCTATAAACGATATTATTTCCACACAAATATTTGGTGCTTTCTATAGTTTGGGTGCATTTTTGTTTTCTTTGGTGTGCTTAGTGTGCTTTCATTTTGCTTGTGGGTGTCTTTCTTTGTGGTTCCATTGATGTGCAACCTTATTTTTCATTCATGTCATTCCTGAGTGAGTTTTTGAAATGATGTTCAATTTAATGGTGTTTTTCAAGATTTTTTGTGTTTTTGTCACTCCTTGTGTTGTTTCTTGTATTTTGGTTTGGCTTGGGGTTCTTTCTTGTGGTATTTTTATTTTTGTCTTGGTTTCTCATTGAAATTTTTTCATTCCCATTATTTTTCTTTTCCTTCCTTTTTCCTTTGTTTGTTTTTTCCCCTTTGCTAAATAATGTTTTTCCTAGACCCATCGATCAAGGCTATTTATGATTTCATCATCACATCGAGCATCAAGTTCCAAATTTTCCTCTTAGTCCATTTATGAAAAGTGTTCAAGTTGATCCTTGAGTCTCGATGACATCACACTTACCATTTGAAATTTTTACTGTCTTTTGTTCAATAATTAGACATATTGTCCTTATTATTCTTGGAGAGCATAAGAAATACCAATTTTAAACAAATTATTTATCAGTTATAATTTTGTTCAAAGTTAAATACATTTGATTATAAAATAATTAACATTAAATGAATCAAGATACATGTCATCTAAGAGTATCAAAAGAGCAACATGCAATATTTCACTTTGTAAAAGGAATTCATATGTTTGGTCATGTGTATGAGTGGATGGTATGACTGTTGTGCTTGCATCTTTCTTGAGTAAATCTACCATAATAACAAAACAAAAAAAACCATGGCATGTGGCCCAATAAAGATTATTTTAGAAGCAATAATGTGATAGGGAGGAATTTATAGAAACAATAAAACATAAGCATCACATCCCCTTTAACTTAGATGATTTTGAAGGTCAATAATTAGAAAAAAATTATCATCATTAACTATAGCTCATAAAGATAGGAACTATATTTCCTTAGTCTTATATGAAGCACCTTCAATAGTGATACAAAAGAACCAAAATAACAAGTGGAGAAGGTGTGATTGGACACAAATAAATTTACATATTAATTTTTACTCTATAATGTTTGTTAAAAAGATTCATAAAGTTGAAGCCTCATCACCAATCCTCAATCCTTGATGACATCACATTTCAATAGATATTTTCACTAATACTTTTAGTCATCAGATATCAGGCACAATACTAAAATATTATTGAAAGTTTTAGCAAAGTTTAAGGTCCTTCCCTGATCCCTGACCCTCAAATTTGGGTAACCAAAATTATTCAATCTATCGATAATTAGATGTTAGGTGTACTCTTTCATATTTAGCAAGATATTCCATAAGGATAAGAGTAATTTTTGATCCCTGATTCTCAAAGTCAAAATTGAAAACACCTAGTTCTTGCAGGTTTCATTCAATGGGAATATTCATTGCTAGTTATGATTGTTTAGCATAAGGGTTAGATGATATATCTGATTCCAAATGACCAAAACCTTATTCTAAAAAGAAAAATATCTAAAAATTCTAGATGTTTCTTAAAAATTTATCAATTAAAAGGGATCTTAGTTTCCAATCATTTCATTTTTCTAGTGATCTTGGAATTTTGGTGAGGGAAAACCTCTTGAGCCTTACCAATTATGAAGGAATACAATATAGGTTCTTCTTGAATGTTGATTCTAAAAATGAATTTACTCTCTTTTCTAACTTTTGGGTACATTGATCTTCATGTGTTTTTCTTAACTCTAAAGATTAATAGAACAAAAAGTAGAGGATATCCCAGAAAAATTAATAGTTAATACTTTAGGTCAATTTTGACACATCTTTGAAATGTCAATGTTCAGTTTTATTTTTTTTATGATAATGAACCTTTTAGGAAGTGATTAATGATAATCCTGAGGCCCAATCCTTGAAAACATGGATTTTTGGTTGAGTATGGATTTAGAGCTTTTGGTGTGAAATTATTTAACTTCAAAACCCAATAGGGATATTTTCTCAAGTTTAACTAGTTTTAACTTTGAAGTTAGTTTTCCTACCTTCTAATGGATGATAATTTGAATATACAAGAAATATGCAAGGAGAAGGTTAAAAAATTAAGTACCAATACAAGGGATACCACCCACTTTCAAATATTTTCTCCCCGTACATGACATTAGAGATATCGATCTTAGACATGTAGACATGAATAAGTTCTCAAGGAGATTCCACAATGAAGAAGATAAAATAGCAATAGAAAAATTAGAATTAGTGGAATTAGAAACATTTCCTATATTAGTGTAATCTATTATACTAGTGTTGACATATGTATAACACTATGACTAGAGGCAAAGAAAGATCACGTGACCATCAAGATAAGTGGTGCTAGATATAAGGTCATACATGATAGAAATGGTATTTGGGATCCCAACTTGCTTAAAATATGAGGCCATTGATATCCAAAAATTATTCTCATTATGAGAAGAGGAATGTGTCTTTCCTTAATTTAATCAACAAACAACTCGTACTCAACTCCAAAACATTGGTACTAAAAATGACTAAAGTACAACATGGAAGTGAGTTTAGGAAGATGCTAGGGATTATATCACACTCCTTAGTAGGGTTTATGGGTACGCTCATGTAAGATATTACCATCCATGGATATGTTAATGTATCTTAATAGTTTGTGCTGACAAGAAGGTAGATCGAGCCACAATTGTCAATGATACACTATGTATACACCTAAAATCAATCAAGACATTTAGTTAATTAAATAATAGTTATTTAATTAATATTTCATCTACTTATAAATAAATTCTCCATTTATTTATATAGTTCATATCTTCTAATTCTCCAAATCTAAAATCATATTCCTCTAATTTAATTAAATAAACAAATTTCTATAGTTTATTTTATTTAATTAATTTTCACAAATCCCAAATTTGGAATTCAAGCACATGTCTACAACTTTTCATGCCACCTCACCAAGGTCACATGAAATTAAATAGTTCTAATTTTAAATTAGAATTATCTTCAACAAGCTTTGAAAACATGGTCTTTTTCTCCTACACTTTATTCCTTCATCCATTTGGCATGTTGTCTTTGGTCAAGGGAACATCCTTCTTGATTCTCTCCATCTCCACCATTCATCCCTCATGTTTGAATCTGGACTATCGATCACTACCACATCACAAGGTGCTTGGAAAATCCAATAAATACAACCCTTTTCTATAGTATTTGGTGTCCCACATTTGAGAAAACTTATTATGCATGAATAGGTTTGGAGCATTGGAGAATTTGGAGTTCATAGTTAGCATTGTAGTATCATGTTAAATTAGAATCATTTCTTTCTTTATTGTTGCATTTTATTTCATGTCTTTCCTTATAGTTGCATTTTAGTTTATCATATGAATAGTTATTTGAGCATATGAATAATCATTTTATCTTCTTATCACAGCATTTTCATCATATAAGTTAGAATCATTAGCCATTTGTCAATATCACCATTATCATAGCATCATGGATTTTATCACATAGTTTCATGTAGGAACTTAAATTTCTTGCATTTTATACATCTCATTTCTCAAGTTGTCATTCTAACAATCATAGTGCACATATAAAATCTAAGAGCCAATATGATTTAATGAATCCTTGAGAATAGAGAAAAATGAAACATTTTTGAAGATTTGTTTTGCTGCAATTAGAGTAGTTCTTTGATTGAAATCTTTACTATAATACATCTCATTGATGTTTGTGTGCTTTAGTATTGATTTGCTAACTCTCCCACATTTCACACACACATAAATTGGTGCATATAATTGTGACATATCATATAACCTCAAAATCATAATGTCAAAGTGTACAATGATATCCAAAGGTATAAAGAGAAACATCAATATAAATAATGGCAGTGTATCATAATGTCTAAAATCAAGAGGTACATCATCAGTGTCTCAAATAAATCACTGTATACATGTCTAAAGTACATTAGAAAATCACAATAGGAGCTATGTCATACTCCCCCCAGATGGTGTCGGCATCACATGACCAGTGCCTCCCCCACTAGATGGACCTACACTAGGATCTCCCTGATCTCCAGGAAGTAGTTGCATAACACCCATGCTAGTAGTCCAAGACTGAGACCTCCCTAATCGGGACTATGCAAAACACTCCCGTTGCTTGGGAGGAACCACATCATGATATCAAACCCTATAAAACTCAGCCTCCTAGGTGTTACGATGCATCTTCCTTAAATAGTTTGAAGAACCAACAATTGTTGCAGCCTACTATAATCTCTCTGAGACACCCTCGACCTGCTCCACCCATTGTTGTAGAGTGTCCCTCTCTGTAGTAAGTGTGGCAACCTGGCCTTCATCTGTCCCTGTCTTTGAGCCTAGACTTGGGCAAGTTGAGCCTATACCTACTGAACTTGTTATCTAGTAACATCCCTCTCCATTGTCAATACAATAATCTACCCTTGGGCCTGTGCTAGTAAATCCTGAACCTATTGAAGCTGACCCTGCAGTGTCTCAACCTGTACCTATAATGCAAAAATCTATGTCTACTCCTATGGTGAGGGTAGTCGAATCTCCACACATCGCCTCTTGCGAGGCACCCTCATATCTCCAACATAAGGACCTGTCCCATCTCCACCCTCATCTCCTCCCCCATCACCCCCATCATCCCCATCATCATCCTCACTGCCTCCATCTCCACCACCATACCCATCATCACTGCTCTCTGACTCCTTCCTCCTCCTCCCCTCTTCACCACCTTCACCCATGACCTCCTATCCCCTCCTCCTCTAACAATGGTGCTAGCTTGTCTGGGATGGTAATTCATGGGAATGGATGCAAGAACATGTACTGTGCATACTCCTCTGATATCGACACATCAATGATCTCTGAATGCACCTCCCAAATGATGACCTGTAATCCCTAGAAATGCTACATGACTACATCATAAGACAAAATAGGTCCCCACTCTATCGAATCCACCCATCATCATGTGTCATGTGCCACTCCCTGGGGAATCCCCTGAACCCTACCATACTATTGTAGTGCTCTCAACAGTAAGAATCTCTCAATAATGAATCATGTACGGCCAATTAGGTACATGGACTGACACAAAAATGACATCTCGGTGTCATCCTCAAGCCACTACTCACAATCAAGATACAATCACCACACCACAACCTCGAGATGATACAGTGTCCTCCTCTATTACTCCAGTTTTCCTAGTCTAGGTTGAGCAAGTCAACCAACATAAATGTGTACATATGACCTCACGGAAAGTTGTTATCTCTCTACAACTAATCGTGCGACTACTATATGCTCCCAAGCCTAGACTTAAAGCAATGTGACCCCAGCTGATAAACTAGTCCCATGAAGATAGAACACTTCGGGTAAGTCATGGTATAAATGAGTAAGCATACAACCCGATGCATATCTCGTGTCATAAACAATCATGCTCTCTAGAATCTACCCCCATCCAATTGAAAGTACCTTTGACCTATGATCAAGAAAAAGGAACCCTCCAATGAATCCGACAAGCATAGTCAATAATGTGACATAAGCATTGACCATGTCCCTCTAGGGAATCTTGTAACCACATATCTGAACATCCTCAAATACTTTGTGTAGTGCATCAGTCCTGCCCTACTCCTGAGAATCATGTAACACAAGCTCTCCAACCATAGGTATCCATAGAATTCGGTAGACATCCTCTAGAGTCACTGTGATCTCACCAGTGGGAAAATGGAAGGTGTTATGTGCACTGTACCACCTCTCTGCTAAGGTTGTCAACAAACCCCTATTGATCCTAATCTGTGGCATATTAATCAGAGATTAATCACCGCCATTAGGTGTAGAATCAAATCCCACATCCTGGGAAAACACTCTCTAATTTGTAGACTCATCAAAGGCTCATATCATCACAAAATATTGCAAATCACTTAATTAATCAATCAAAAATAAATCAACCTATCAATCTAATCAGATCTGGTGAGACTTTAATCAAATCTTGTGAGAATTAATCAATCAATTCAACCTCGCCTATCATGAGGTTCATCAATCAATTCAACCTCTCCTATCATGAGGTTCATCAATCAATTTAACCTCACCTATCATGAGGTTCATCAATCAATTCAACCTCACCTATCATGAGGTTCATCAATTAATTCAACCTCACCTATCATGAGGTTTATCAATCAATCAAACTATCATTGATTCTCATCTATCATGAGGTCAATTATCAGTATCAATCATTGAATCTCACCTATCATGAGATCAATGGACATCTAATCTATCAACATGATCAATCATCATCAAATCAAAGGCTAATGCAATAAAACATCATTGAAATCAAGGGATCTAATCAACAAAATCATCAATTTGGTCTAAAATCTCACCAATGCACTACAACTGTCTTTCTATGCGCTAAAAAATTCTATGCACCAAAAAAATTCATCAATGCAATAAAATGGAGTTCCAATGCACCATTTCATTTGGTCTATGCATTGGAACAAGGTCCTGATACCCCAATTCATCCTATGAGCTACATCATCTAATCTATGCGTTAAATCAATTTCTCTATGTGCTAAGTTCACAAACATGCTAAAATAGTTCATGAATGTGCTATTGTAGGCACCCTATGCTCTAAATCACCTATGGGCTAATGTAAACACCTTATGTGCTAAGTTCACAAATGCGCTACAATAGAAAATGAATGCACTATTGTGGTCTTCCTATTGCTAAAGTAATTGTTGTCAATCAGATTGCACCCGAACGCTTGATTAGTTGAATTCAACAATCTATTGAAACATTGGATCAAACTCAGGTTGTGGGTGACCTATAACGAGATTGAACCTCTGGATTCTAGGCCGGCTTCCTATATGATTCTCAAATTAATAATTGAGTGATTTGCTAGAAAAGGGAGAAAGACTAAATCTAAATGTATGCAAAAATGTAAACTGAAGGTGATGCACCTAACTGATAATGATCTACAATTTTGATTCACAATAAACCTCAGAAAACAAACCACACAAGTCAATTTTGATAGTTTCACCACAAAAATTGATTCTAAGGAAGGCTTCAAATAAATCAACTTTGAAGGAAAATAGGATTTTCACAGCAAAGAAAAATATTATTCATTTACACACACTTAGACCTGTGACTTTAACTGTTCGAATGCATGCAAATATAAATGAGATAAATATTTTTAAAGGTTATGATATTTAAACACAATAAAACTTCATCGAATCATTCATAAAGACAGCCAAATGGCAAGGTAGACTTTGATTTTACTGTAATTTGAAGGATTTTTTTCCAAAAAACATAAGTAAATCTATAAAACACTATTGTATTAATCTGAAAGCTGAGTTACATGACCATTCGCTTTGCAGTATGCAAAGGCTGAATAATAAGAATTGAATTGAAAAAGATAAAAATTTTCAATATATACAATGAATACACTTCAAAGTGCATGAATAAGCAACTGAAAGTGATCTGAAAGTGAAAAGATGACAATCCCAAAGTGAAATCCGAGCACAAGTAAAAATCCCTGAAAATGTGGTTCAAACTCATGCAAAAATGAGTGAACTCAATCTCGAAGTGACAGTCATAAAGCATGTAATTGATCTGCAACTCGAACTGAACTGAAATCCCTAAAAAGGTGGACTAAAGCATGTGAAAATCACCTCGTTTGTATCAATCCGCCCATGCACATTTTAAAGTCCATCTTTCTCATGATAAATCTCTAATTAACAATCTGATATTAATTCATTTTCCAATTGACTTTAATTGTATCTGCATGGATCTTAGGTGGTCTTTATTTAATTAAATATTGAAAATAATCATTAGCTTAATTATTTTAATACTTAGGTAGCTGGTAATATCACTCTTCACTATATGCCTAAATATTAAAGTAATCACAAAATTACATTTTAACATTTAATTAAATATTTGATGTTTTATTAATCTATGCAATTACAAGTAATGTTTTAAAAAAAAAAACAAAATATTTCCTTGAGGCAACTTCAAAATCCACGGGCCCCTTATGCATTATAGGTCAATTGACTTCAAGAGTCAAGACCACGTTGATAGTAAAATGACATGATTTATTAAAATCATTAACAAAATAAAAAGTCACCCTTGGTCGAATTAGGGCAAACACAAGAAATTGAACCCTAATCATTTTGCATTTTTCACTTGTATTTCCTGGAGACCTCTTTTGCTAGCGCCACCATAGGTATGGGATCTGGAGCTTTGAAGACCAAATTCTAGCTACCTCTATGCCATTTTTCTCCTTTAAACTGAAGGTATACCTCTTATTCTTCAATTTGGGTCATTTGACTTCATTTTGAAGCATTTCTTTGGCTTATACAGTCGCATACTTAGCACTTCTTGATATATTTAACTATGTTACTGTCTTCTTTTACTTGAAAGCTTGAGCTATGAGTTTGAAAGCTCTGTGAGAGTTTAGCCACCATGCATAAAGATAGGGTTTCAGCTGGAAACATGAGGATTCTGATTTTAACCTTTGTGGGTCGAATTTCCACCAAGGAACAAGAGACTTCAAACTTGAGCCATTATTTAACCCATTTTCTGTGTAAACTGGCCACCAATGGAAGCTTGTTATGGGTGCATTCATGCAGAAACCATGCAAAATCCACTTGGTAAATTTGTCTTTGAGCTTTTTGTATTTGATTGGTAATGAAAACTTCCCATTTCTACATAATCATTATACATTCGGCCTATTCTCTTTTACTAAAAGACATAATGAAAGGCTCCCTGCTATCAACCATTTTGAGTTTTGTCCTTTGTGTTTTTGAATGTATTTCATAAGATAGAAACTTTAAGAGGAATTCTAATAATGTCTTGCTTTGTCTACGTTGAAAGCCATGACTAAATTTCTATTTGAATGAAAACTCACTTTGCTCTAGATATTCGAAAACCTTAACTCATGCTTCACAAAGTTAATACTTATATACTGATGATGACTGTCCTTAATGAATGCTCCACAATTTGGAGATTGTTGTTCAATCTGCAAAACTTTTTCCTATAGCAATATGTCTACCTTTATCTAGTATGTTGCTCTGTTCTGGATATTTTCATGAGCTGTTGCTTACTGCCTGAACAATTGCTTATGGATTTGCATATTAAATATTGCCTTGAATATGAAATTCAACCACACTGTCCTCCATCATGGTTGTATTTGCTGTTTTTATTGTAACATAAGCCTCTGGTCATTGCTTCTTGATATAAAAATATTGCTCCATCATGAACATGATACCTCCTTGATGATAAAGCTGAAATTGCACAATGTATTGAAACTTAATACTCTTTTCAAAACATAATAGCTATCTTCTCTGTAATAAATGCTTGATTGCTGATCATGCATCTAAATTTGCTACTTCTTTGATGAGCATAAGCTTTATTTAGCACCTTCCATGGCTGACATGAAGAATAAAATATACAAGACTGACTTAATATTGAAACCTCCATTTATCGTTAATGCTGTCTCACTTTGAGAATGATAAAAAGAAGAAGTAACCTTCTCTTTTTGCTGTTTCCAGTTGCTACATATGATTGATTCATGATTTAGTAAATATGCCTATCCATTGTATGAATATTACTTGTTGTTTTCAGATTTTAAAAAAATAAATCATATACTGCCCGATGCATCTCTTATTGATGAACTATTTCATTGAATGCACACCTACTTCTTGGAAGTCTCTTATAGACCATGAACATGGTTGTCCTCAAGCTGAGAAAATAAATTAGTGTCATTTGACTTTGTTCCTTTAGTTGATTCTCATCGATAGATTGGCATTGTTGCTCGTTTTCCATGACTGCATCATTATAAATCTGTACTTGATGTTGCTACAAATTACCTCTGTTAATTCTTCATGCTTAATGTCTTGATATTTCTTATCTGGTACTTGAAATAACATGCCTGTAGAATGTTGTCTAAGCCATAATTGCTGCTCCATTGATAAATATTAGTGCCTCCTTGCATATACTCAAAGTTGGACTTTTGATTCAGCTGTAACCTTCATCATTCCCCATGATTTGCAAAGGCTATCTACTTCAAGAGTAAATTACTACATTTTCAAATTAATGTTGTTAAATACTTTGAAATCTTTTTGAAATAAGGCTGCTCACATGATTATATCATTTAGTTTTAGCAGCATTGATGCTTTTAATGACTGTTATCAACATTCATGAACTTGCGTATGGAACTTGAGAATATATCCTCCTTGATATGCCGAGCTCAACCCTTGTAGGAGCCCGTTTTGCTCCACATATCTGATAAAATGATCTTGAACATGATGAACCTATTCTTGCACATTGAAACAAACATGTTAGCAAAATAAAAGAAGCTAAAATCTTCCATTGAATTACGTTTTTCCTCTTGATTTTTTTGCCATTATCTAATGGATTCCTGATCAATTGTATTTTATATTTTTGTTGGTAGCATAGGTATATGATAGGATTTGATTTTTCATTTCTCTAACAACATCTCCCTCAACTTGCAGGTACACTAGAAATGGAGTTGGAACTGGAAACGAAGCTGGAGCTGGCGTCACAACTGAAAATCTCAACTGTCGACAATTCGTCATTCCAGGCAATGATGAATCACCTTCTACCCTATGCTTTTGTTATTTTCAGTTGTCTAGCATACCATTGCTTATGCACCCTTTATTTGATTGTAAAAGTCAAAATGAGTTACTCCCACAGCTTGTGTGGGATTAAGAATTTTTTACAAAATGAATAAAAGCATTACTATGCAATTTTTCTCAATTTTCTATTTTAAATGCTTGCACAATAAAACTATGATTCATATGTAAGATGATAGATCATCTCCATGATGATCAATGAACACTTAATTAGAAAAACATGAAAATTTCTGTACCTATAAATGATGAATTTGATTTAGCTCTACCTATTTGAGCTGGAAGTGAAAAAATCCAAATTTAAATGAGAAAATGGAGGGATTAACGAAATGCACAAATTACAAGGGAAGTTTTTGGGGTACATACTGGAGGACTATATGCTGCTAGGTGGTTGTGAAGCTTGACCCACTTGAATCAGTGTCTGTGGTAAGGGATCACCATTCTACTCCAAAGTGCTAGATTTATAATCACTCTCAAGTTTTCAAAATCACAAATGCTCAAATGAACTTCTAATCAAACTTTTTAACCTTTTAAGGTTAATTAAGTGGCATTTTTTATGGGGTTGTTTTATTTTATTTTCAAAGGGGCTTTAATTCATCAAATAATCATCTACGAGCTTGTACATCATTTTTCAGGAGATAAATCATTTCTGCATCATAAAATTTTGAGATCATCATCAAATCATCAAAAAATCATCAAAATTTTCAAAAATTCCAAAAAATCCTAAAAAATTCAAAAGTTCACTGATTTATCTCCCAAGGGGCATATATCCATCATCACTTGTAAATCAAGATCTGGGGCATTGATTTTTTTTTTCTCAGCATCAATATCAAATTTTTCTTTGAAGCAATGCGTAAACACATTACTTCAAAGAGGGGAAAAATATATACACCTAAAATCGGTCAAGACATTTAATTAATTAAATACTAGTTATTTAATTAATATTTCATCTACTTATAAATAAATTCTCAATTTATTTATATAGTTCATATCTTCTAATTCTCCAAATCTAAAATCTCATTCCTCTAATTTAATTAAATAAAAAAAATTCTATAGTTTGTTTTATTTAATTAATTTTCACTAATCCCAAATTTGGAATTCAAGCACATGTCTACAAATTTTCATGCCACCTCACCAAGGTCACATGAAATTAAATAATTCAAATTTTTAAATTAGAATTATCTTCAACAAGCTTTGAACACATGGTCTTTTTGTTACACACTTTATTCCTTCATCCATTTGGCATGTTGTCTTTGGTCAAGTGAACATCCTTCTTGATTCTCTCCATCTCCACCATTCATCCCTCATGTTTGAATATGGATCGTCGATCACTGCCACATCACAAGGTCTTTGGAAAATCCTATAAATACAACGATTTGTTATAGTATTTGGAATCCCACATTTGAGCATACTTATTATGCAGGAATAGCTTTGGAGCATTGGAGCATTTGGAGTTCATATTTAGCATTGTAGTATCATGTTAAATTATAATCATTTCTTGCTTTATAGTTGCATTTTATTTCATGTCTTTCTTTATAGTTGCATTTTATTTCATGTCTTTCTTTATAGTTGCATTTTATTTCATGTATTGCCTTATAGTTGCATTTTAGTTTATCATATCAATAGTTATTTGAGCATATGCATAATCATTTTAGCTTCTTATCACAACATTTGCATCACATAAGTTAGAATCATTATCCATTTGTCAATATCACCATTATCATAACATCATGGATTTTATCGCATAATTTCATGTAGGAACTTAGATTTCTTGTATTTTATACATCTCATTTCTCAAGTTGTCATTCTAATAATCATAGTGCGCATATAAAATCTGAGATCTAATATTATTTAATGAATCCTTGAGAATAGAGAACAATGGAATGTTTTTGAAGATTTGTTTTGCTTCAATTAGAGTAGTTCTTTAATTCAAATCTTTAATATAATATGTCTCATTGATGTTTGTGTGCTTTAGTATTGATTTTCTAACTCTCCCACATTTCACACACACACACACACACTACATGACCAATTGATGGATGTACTAAAGAGCACCAAATTTTACATGAATTATTATTTGGTATATCTACTTTCTTATCATGAAAGTTTCCTAGGATTGGTAAGGGTAGGATCTCTCCAAATGGGAGAAACTAAAATCTATGAGCACAACCCTCAATTGGAGCGAGAAGCAAGCAACAAAAAATATTGCATAGTAAATGATTCTTTCATATATAAAATCATCAAGGGTTTGAATATTTTTTTTCAAAAATAATCTCGATATAGACAATGGTTGAATTGAAGGACTGGGGAAATAGGTACATCTAGTTCAAAAACTTCACTTATATAAGGGTGGAAGGCTTACATAAGGCTCCTCTGAAGCTACCAAGATACCTTAGTGATAGGTTAATTTTGTTAGATATTTGCAGAAAAGTGGTTGAGATCCACAATATGATTATGGGAAATATAAGTTAGGATACTCCTTCCCCATAAAAATGGGATTTTATTCATGTGAAAACATGTAAACGATCAAGACTAGTAAAATGGGGTTGGCCTTGTTGATAATCACTATGTATAATGACTTGAGCACCAAGTTTGACCCACTTGGGAAAATCAACAAGGTTATTGGCTCATTTTATAAGCATGAAATTGCTGTGGAAGATCATTGGTCTAACTATGAAGATGAATAAAGGGTCAAGATGAAGGATTATTCCAAATTGACTGAAGATCTAATCATAAGTTGCAAAGTGGAAAAAGTTCCCAAATATTTGAAAGAAAATGGGAAAGTGTTGGATCTCATTTACAATGGTCAGGGGATTTTCAACCAACCAATCCATAATGTGGACTTCTCAATCGAAGAATATTAAACCATGGAGGTTAGAGCAACTAGTGTGATATAATGTTGTAAATGATGGTTGGATTCCCTTTTTTCTATGATGCATTATCCATAAGATAATCCCTAAGAGATATAGCCTAGGAAGGTTGGATATTCCTCCACTTCTATAACAACAAAAGGAAAGGAAACATCCACAACAATAGGGTAAAAGAGGAAAGAAAGTGTTATGATACTAATATGATATATTCCTAAGTATATATTATATATTCGTATGGATAAGAACTTGTGTCATGCTTAACCCTAACATAAATATTAGTTAATACACTTAATACCCCATAATTAGGATGAAGGGGTATGCCCCTACATAGTTTAGACTATAAATAAGGAAGATAACTCTCTCCCATATCATCATATCATATAATAGTGAATTCATATGTTATTATTTGTTTATTGGAGGTCACCTCCTCAAAGTGGTTTTTTATATTTCTAGTTTTTACAAATATTTTCAAGAAATATCTTAATAAAAAGAGAGGAGTGAATAGTAACAGAGACTAGCAAAGAAAAAAGTGAAGAAGAGGCTTCTCTTTAGAGAATAAAAAGAGCATGAACCTATCAAGCTCCTTCCTAGCCTTTGTATCCCTCCATGTCCCTTATACATGAATCCCAATCACCTAATTATAAATCATCACCTTTGTATGAATCTCCTCTTCCATCTCTGCCACCATCTACTCCATCACAAACAACCATCCCCACTCATTCTCCTTCACCTAAAATCCATCTTTATATTCCTACTCCTCCTTCACCACCATATGATTCTCACATCCCTTCTCCTCCTCATTCACCTTTGCATGATGCCTATATTCCTCCACCTCTACAAGAATAGGAGAACCTAGGTGTAGAAGAAGAAATTTTGAATTAATGTGGGAAAGAAGAAGATGGATGAAAGGAGGACACTGAACTAGACATAGAATATGCTAAGGATGATCATGAAAAATATCAAGCTTCACATGAAACTAAGGTCATTACTTCTCGTCAACAAGAGGTAACATCCACCCTCCTAATATGATTAAATAAAAATCAGAAAAGGAAAATGACATATGTATAGGAAGAGGAGGATGATTTTTCTATTCTTGTTGAAACATTTTGAGTGCCCACCAGGAGAAAGAAAAGGGCTAGAAGTCTATCCACGACCACCATTGATGAATAGGGAAATAAAATATCACAAGCTTCTATACCTATGTTAAAAAATCCAGTTCTAATCAAACATGCTACCTGAAGACTACTAGATGCAAGAAATAAATTTGGGACTTGAAACTAGGTAGGAAGAAAAGAAATCCTTATAAGTGGTTGTCTCTATCATCCTCAATAGAATGGAGAAATATAAAAATAGTAAGGAAGAGCTTAAAACTCAAGTTTCTCAATTAACCAATTATGTGAATCATTTGATTGGTCCTATTGATTTAGTTTCACCTACTTCAATCCTACAAGCTACATTAATTAATAATGCTAAACATCCAAATTCCAAAGGTCTCCTTTCACTGCTAAGGAATGGAGAGAAGACCTATAAGAATTAGGAACCAGGCTAATAAATAAGGTAATACATTGATGAATCTATCATAGCTCATGAAATTGAGTCAAAAATAAATGAATACTTGCTCATGTGAGACAATTATATCCCAATGTTGTAGAAAATAAAAGCTACATCTACAAAGGAGTTAATAAAGGTAACTTTGATCAAAGAAATTGATAAAGAAAAATCAAAGGAATGGTTGAAGGCTAGACAATTGAGAGTTAAATGTTTGAAGAAGTACAAATATAAGTTAGGTAGGGACAAAGGTTTAGCTGATTGGGATATGGTGAAAATAGAGAAATTTATCAAAAATATTGGTTGCATATTTTGGGAAACCACATCCTTGTGGCCTCTGCAAAAAAGATAATAAGTGAGTTTGATGAGTCTTTATATGGTATGAATTCTGAAGGATCTATCGATCTATTTATGCAACAAAATCCAAACATTCAATGCTTCTGAGAAGAGTTGGTGACTTTTAAAAAGTTATAGGGAAACTCAAGAACTCCACCTTATTGAAAAGGATAAAGCTAGGTATGTGCAGGATCATGATGGGCCAAAAAGTGGCAACATGATGGGTATGTCGCTGATGAATTTTTTTTTACCCAAAATTGATGAAACAAAAAGGGTTTTTAAAGGATATTCTTAGCTTTCCACCAATATATATTATGCTTTACTTTGAATTTAATAAGTAATTAATATTCATTTTCTATTTGAATTACAATTAAAGTCCTAATTGATAGGCTGATTGAAAAACACCTATATCTTTCAAATGATATCACATTTTTTGAAATCAAAACATGCATCACATTATATGCTTTGCATACTATAGGATTAAAAAAAGAAAAAATGAATTTCATGAATTTTTGACCAAGTTAAGGTGGTCAGACATACGAGTTTTTATATTTTTTAAAAGTTGTAATACAAAATTCATAATTAATTATTTACTTGGAAAAAAATTACAAAAAAATATGCATCACATCAGAACATGAGTCCTCTACTTATATCTAAAATATTATAAAAAATATTATTATTTTATTGTGGTTGGGGTGGTCAGACAAACACCTACTTCTTATTTTTTCCCTTGAAATTTTACTACTACATTGAAATTTCAAATTTTCACCAAAGAGATTTTTTTAGAAAAAAAACCCTAGTAGTTTAGAAACTACATTCAATTTGATATAGATTATATTATTACATATTTTTGAAATAATATAGATAAATTATTCAAATTTTTACGTAAAGTTGTCTAACTCTGATTTTTTTGAATTTTTTGCCACTTAAGGGCCTGTTTTTTCCATGATGATCCTGCACATGTAGTTCCTAACTACAATATCACAAGAGACCAAATATGAACAAATTGAATGTAGTCGTTAATGGTTTTTTAGATAGTTTCCCTATTTTCAAATAATATTTTAAACATTTAACATTTATTATTTTAAATAAGTTGTAATAAATCAACTTCCAAATTGTAAAAGTGTCAATGAGGTGTTGAGTTTTTAGTAGATGTGTAGTTATATTTTAGTTAGTCTCAATTTAGTTTTAGTTTATTTTTAGTTGGGACTGATCGCCTGAGTTGAAATCCAAGAATACTATTTTTAGATCCATAAGTAATGGAATGGATGGTTCCCATATATTTTGTCTTTGTGAAACATTTTAATCAATAAAAAATATTTTGAATACAAGAAAAAATACATTTTTAGAGTGAATATTTTCTATTTAATTTTGTGAATGTGAATATATTATCGAAGGATAGCACCTACTATTGGAAAATGAGTTCTTGATCATTAGTGATGGTATGCTCATTTTTATCTACCTAAATTGAATAAGATGGTAAAATAATTTTTTTACTATTGTGTTGCATAAAGTATTGTTTCAAATTTGCATATGTAATGTGACAATTTGATTTGATGTGACTAAAAAAATATCAGTTAATTATTTTTCCCTTGGTGATTGCATTGATGTGATGTTTTATTGTGTGAATACTAGTTACTTTGATATCAATTTATTGGTTTTTCCTAACCCTTTTGAATTGATAGATTGGATGAGACTAATCATTGTCCTCTTAAATCAATTTATTTCTTACCTTACCTTAATCCTTTTTTATTTATTTTAATCAAATATTTAGATAGTGTTAAATCTTCAAGAGAAAATAAGTGTTTATATCTCCTAAATTTGATGCAACATAGAATTAAATGCAATGAATCTAAGTTTAAAAGAATATAATCGATGTGTCAAGGATGGGTATATATTTTACATAAATTTGCATACATATGAGATCACATATTCTAGAAGTCTAGGTTATAAATGACCCCTTGTTTAATTGATCACATAGACCACTAAGCTACTCATCATAGTCAAGACCTAGGAATAAAGGAACCTTGGAGTAGAAATACCTACTTTTAAAGAGGATTATTGATCTACCATTACTCAAATTTGGTTTTGCTAAAATCACCATCAATAGTACTCATGCCCATTTCTCCTCAAGGAATAATCTACACCATTGAATTTTCTCCCTAACAACCCAACCCACACATGAAACCCACAACATTTTCAAAGCCAAACAAAGAAGTCTCAACATTCATATATAAAGAATTTTAAATAAATCATACATTTTCTATTCTCCTACACATACATTAAGATCAATAAAAAAATGAATCTAAGAATCCCTACCTCCTTAAGCTTCCAAAAAAATGAAATTTAGAGTTGAAGATGAGCCCACTCCAATTCCTTCTCCAAGTTCCTTCCAAAATAAAAAACCCAAGAGAACTCTCCAAACCAAAAATGAATAAGAAATAAAAACAAGAAGAACCCTAAATTCATCATCGATTGGATGATAAATAGGAACTAAACTTTGAATTCTCTAAATTGGGAGGTGACACTTATGACCTTCCCATTTACTCCCAATGCATATTCTTCCACAAGTGCTCACACATGTGTGTGTAGAGTAAAAATGGGATCTTATATCTAACTAGTAGATTAACTAGGATCAACTCTTTTCTTTCCCTACATTAGAATACAAACCAACTAGGGTTTGATGATTGGATAGCTACCTCAAAGGAGATCCAATCAATTAGGGTTTTGTTCTTTTGAGTTGAAAAGAGGAGAAATTTGATGTATGTTTTAATTAGCTTATTTGACATAAAACCTAGATTTGAAAGTGTAATTTATCACATTGGAAAAACTAAAAATTGAAAGAACAATTACAAATCTGAGAAGGGGAGATCTCTGTGCACTTGTCATAAATATTTGAACTCGAATTTGGGAGTCAAGGGCAAGGGAGAACTTGACCAAAGAGGCTAATTTTTAAGGCTTACAAACTTTAGATGGTAAGTTATAGTCTTCTTTGTGTTTGCTTGTAGCTTCTTGTTGATGAAACCTTTAGATCTGGCCTACACAAATGAAAAGAAGGGGAAACATTGTGCTATTTAGGGGCTTCCCTAAGTCAAACCTAATTTTGGTGTTTCTGCCTCCACAAATAACAAATTATGATGATAAAGAGGGCTTACCCTATGTCGAGCAGAGGAAAAATAATGATAATTGATTGTAAGGACAAATGATAATGGATAATACTATCTTGGATATGAAATCTCGGTTGCAGTGATGTCCAAACCATAATTTTTGACCAAAGGTTGTTGTAAGTGCGAATAAGTAAACAAGTAAACAAACTAAAACACTTCTTAATGAAACATTGTACCAAGATTAAAAATGAATTAAACTAATTTAAAGCATAGAAAGCTTGAAAGCATCTCATTATCTCATATCTCCAAAGATTTATCAAGTTATAGAGGACTCTCAGATTTGTAAGCACCATAACTATTTAAATGCCTATCTAGAGAATGGAATTGATGCTAAATGCAATGATGTGATGATTGATAAAGAAACTAAAAAGTTATGATGCTACTGTAAATGAAGCTTGATGGATGAAAGCTACAGTAAAAACTATGATGCTGCCATGATGTGAATTCTACTGATGTTGTGATGGTATTGCTAAAGATATTGATGCTATGCTTAAGATGCTTGAGTGCCAATTCCTGCAGAGTAAGTTTGCATAAAAGATGATAATTCTCAGATCCATTTCCTGTGAAAAGAAGCTGCTATAGATTTACGGCTGTACATTTGCATATAGGCAACACAACAAAGGATGAGATTCAATCTGGAGATTTGAATGGTAAGAGATTGAGAAGCTTGAGCCGATCATGGGAATTGTCCCTCCCCATGAAAACTCCAGGAAAGATCAAAGGAAGAAGATTGAGAGGATTGCTTTTAAGTTTGTCTCCGAGGCTTTCCCGTGAATGCCAGTTGCATTAATTAGATTTAAAAAATCTAATTTTATTGGTGAGTGAATAGAGGAATATTTGATTTATGCCTTTATTTGAAATTTTATTTATTTATTCAAATTTAGTAAACTAAGAAGATTTAATTAAATAAAGCAATTATTTGATATTTTCTTATTTAATTAAGAGGAAAATGGTTAATTAAATAAAACTTTAGGATATATTTATTTAATTAAGAGGAAAAATGATAAGATAATTATTAAATAACATAAACTATTGAAGTTATATATTTAATTTAAGATAGAATTAATGGATAAAGTATAGAAGAATTAATAATGATAATAATTAAATAAAAAAAAGTATTTAATTTTGTTTATTTAATTAAGAGGAAAAATAATATGATAAAATAGAAGAATTAATAGTGAACTTAATATAAATAAATATTTCTATTTATTTACTAAGTAGATGAATTTAGGATTAATTAATTAAATAAATCATATTTAACTAATTATATTCTCCAGACCATTTTTTAGGTGTATACATTTTTCCCCTCTTTGAAGTGATGTGTTTACGCATTGCTTCAAAGAAAATTTTGTGCTATTGCTGCTAGTATTGACGATATATTTTTTAGAATTCCTCAGACATTGATTTTCAGGTGATTGATGGATATATGCCCCTTTGGGAGATAAAATGATGAATTTTTAATTTATTTGAATTTTTGAATTTTTTTATGATTTTTTCGTTGATTTTGATGTAGGGTTGATGAATATCAGTGATGAAAAAATTTATCTCCTGTTAATTGATGTAGAAAGTGCCCTAGGATTTGTTTGAATTAATCTCCTTTAACAAAATTAAAATAACCTCACAAAAATTCCATTTTTAATAACCTATAAAATGTCAAAAGGTTCCTTTTCACACTCATTTGTGCATTTGACTTTTGAAAACTTTGTGAGAGAGCTTTTTGTGCCACTTGGAGCAAGATGCCGATTCCATATCACACCCACTAGTTTGAGTGTGTATGACGGCACCAGCGGCTGACTACTTACTGACCTCTGGTATGTTCCCTTTTCCCCTCATTTTTTGTGCCTTGTCTTGCTTTTCATGCATTTGATGGAATTTTAAATTTCAAATTCTTTTAGCACTTTTGATTTCCATTGTAGCACTTTCATTAGGTTTTTTAGCTCTTTGAAAGTTTTTGTGCATCAGGCTTCTGTTTTAACGCTTAGGTTTAGTGTTTTAGTGATTTCAAACTTTAGCACATATGTACCCTATTTTAGCCCGTAGGTGATAAGAATTAGCACTTTGATAGTTTTAGTGCTTTGGATAAAAACCTTAGTGTGTCGAATGACTATTTTAGCACATTGAATATTTTAGGGCTTTGACCCAATGTTTTAGCGTGTTGAACCTATAAAATAGCGCTTTGGTAGTTTTGGCATTTTGACCACCTATAATAGTGCTTTAGACCGATTAAATGGCACATGTCATGATTTGGTGTGTTGAATTCCTTTTTAGCATATTCAAATCAAATTGATAAAGTTTGTCAAAATTCGTCCTTGATTTTTTCAATTTTCAATCGTGTCAGCGTTGGTTTAATATGATTGATTATCCTGATCAAAATAGATGATGTTCGACCTCATGATAGGCGAGGTTTGATGTTTGATTTGATGATAATTATCCTCATGATAGGCAAGGAATAATTATAGTTTGATTTAATACATTGATGATTGACCTCATGATAGGTGAGGTTCAATGATACTTGATGATTTGACCTCATGATAGGCGAGGTTCAATAATGTTCACTCATGAGATTTGATCAAAATTATCATCAAGAGATGATTAGTTTTGAAGGGATGTTTTTATGTTGGATTTGACAAAAAGTACTAATTTTTTTGAAAATTTCTTGATGATAGGAGTAGTTGGAGAACCTTCAGGTTCGAGAACGATTTTTGTGGACATTTGATTTGATACCTCAATTGGCGTAGCCTGATACGACGATTATCACATGTTGCTGACTATCTCCTCTTTTATACATGCCCTAGATTAGGATTGATTAGGGTCTGTTGACAACGCTAGCTGAGAGGTGGCATAGCGAGCACAACACCTTTCACCTTCCTACTGGTGAGATGATAATCACCTCAGAGGATGTCCAGATGATTCTGTAGCTTCCCATTGTTGGAGATGTTATTTATGATTCTACAGAGTAGGGTGGGATTGATGCCCTCCGTAGAGTGTTTCAAGATGCTCAGATTGCTAGAGAGTGGATTCCATGTTGTGAGATGGTCGATGCATACACTACTTTGTGCATAGTACTTGCTGGTTTTATCAGAGGATTCCTTAGTCCTGCTCGCAGGTCTAAGGGATTCTCTATTGGTTGGGGATGAGTTTTGGAAAGTATGGTTGTTCATGGCACTAGATTTGCTTGGGGAATGTGTATGCTTTCCCACTTATATCATGATTTACATTTAGTTGCTTAACTTCAAGGTCAAATTTTATCTACTGGCATCACATTGCTTCAGATGTGGGCATGGGAGCACATAGCTATCACATTTCTAGTTCTAGTTAGACAGAGACCACCTATGAGACCCTATGTGTTCAAATATGCTAGTTGCCTTACCCAGTCCACACTGGGTAAGTTAGATTATTGGAGGAGAGTGATTGATGATATAAAGTCTATGACATGGAATCCCTTCCTAGATTATGATCATTGGGATGATGATGATATTCTGTTACCATTTCTCTGTCAGACGATGATATTGATTGGTCAAAATTGTTCGGTACTGGAGAGATTTTTGATCAGACGGGTGTATAGGCAGTATGGGATGGTTTAGGGTATGCCCCAGGGTGTTTACCATTATGCCCGTCATTAGTCAGATGCAACAAATTGGGGGCCTAGTTTATCATATGATGTTGTCCAGGAGTTTCAGGCCTTGTAGCCGTTTGAGTGGGATATTCATCCTGATATTGTTGAGCCACTGGTTACAGCTAACTATGCTAAGTTTCTAGCTTTGCATCCTTTTCCATGTCTTATCGTTCTAGATGAACCTTCCCCATAACCTACAAAGGAGGATGTTCCTATTGCACATGGTTGGAGGCAGAGGAGAGAGGAGGTTGAGGTTGATGTGGAGGATGTTGGTGTTGTTGGTGAGGATGTTGGAGTGGAGGAGGAGGTTGGTGAGGAGGAAGATTGTGGAGAGGAGAGTAGCAGTGATGAGAGTAGCATTGATGCGAGTAGCGGTGATGAGTATAGATTTGATAGTGGAGAGGTTGTAGGTGGGTCAGGTCCTGCATTAGATTTTCTTGAGACAGTGCCTCATAAGAGGCAGGCCGTGAGGGATGTTTCAGAGCAGCTGCAGATAGCAGACCTTTAGGTGCAGTTAGAGACTAATTAGGAGTAGCTTGTTTAGGCACATGGTTTACTAGAGAAGACTTAGGCTCAAATGCAAGTATAGGTTTAGTCACATGCAAAGGCTCTAGCATCAGTGTAGGCTAAGTTAGCCATGACACAGGCACAAATTGCAACATTGACAGTCAAGAGGGATGCTGCTAGGTAGTTTACTGGGGCAGCCTAGACTCAGATTACCTCCTTGACAACTAAGAGAGATGCTGCTGGGTTTACAATAGAGGGTGCTCAGGCCACAACTGAGAGATTATAGAGACTAGCAGATGGTACTTCTCTAGTGGATTATAAGCGAGAGGTTTCCCATATTGGTGGGGAGGTAGAGTAATATAGAGGTAAATATTATGATGTCCCTTTCGAGCATCGAGTGAGCTACAGGCAGTCTCGATCTGGTAGGAATCATTCTAGGACTGTCAGTGCAGGTGTGATTCAACCTCCTCAGAGAGACCCTCGAGATCCTAGTACATCTGGTGGTGTTGGAGGGACCGATCATGCTATGCTTGCACCTTTCAGAGCCAACAATACTTAGATTTTGATTTGATTTCTCTTGAGATGATGAAGTACATTCCAATTACAATCATATTTTGATGATATATCTCTTCTTTTTAGACATCATTGTATACTTGACATTATTGTTTTGATTATATGGTATGCAGTGGACTTTTTGATCCATATGTGTTCTACATGATTCTCTGATGGATGCATTTTGTTTTATGTTCTATATACTATGTGGTGGTTCCATTGTTATGATGACATGGATATAGTTTATATCATGATGAGATACTATGATGTATGATGTTCTATTATGACCCGATGTTCTATTATGACCCGATATACAATTATGATGTATGGATGATGTGTGGATGATGTATGGATGCATGATGTATATGTATGATGTATGGATGCATATATGGTTAATGATATGATGTATTTGAAATGATATATATTATGCGATGTGAATGGGATGTGTGTTCTTTTATTTTGGTGAAAATGCAAATATATGATGTAATAAATGGATGAAAATGATTTAGGTTATATGATATAATATATGGATGGATTAATGATACATGATAAATGATGTAATAGATCAATGTATTTATATGATAGAGATTTATATGTAGATGAAAATGGTGTATGATATATGAATGTTTGATGAATGTTTTGAAAATTCAATGATAGAAATTTATGTTCTTGCGATTTTGTTTATATAATTTTATGTGATATGGAAAATGTGATATGATAAATGAAAAGTTATTTGATTCAAATGTGTGAATGATGTAATGTTGATTAACTACTTTTTAATGTATGCAAATGAATTTGATGATGCAATTTATATGATATGATGATGTTTTTTTCAATTTCAAGTATACTCAATCTTTTAATGAGAAAAGATAATCATTAATTTGAATCCTTCACGAGCTTTAGTAACAAACACTCTGCAAATGCAAAAACTATTATGAATGCAATTTAATTTAATCATGCGAATCTACATGCAAAAATATTGGCATTTTAATAGTACTTTTTGTGCTTTGTATCATCATTAAGCTTTCAAAATGTTGAAAGTGAGTACACACATCAGTGGTATAATGTAAACCAATGATGACCTGAGTACTACTTCCATAATTTTTGATATTGCAAGCTAACACAAGCATCAAGGTATAATTAAACTTAGATGACCTAAGCATTTCTTGCATAAAACAAACAAGAATTAACCACTTTCCTATGTGAATTGGAATGCCATCCATGATACTTTGTAGAGCACTTCCTGCTACAATTCACATATTAATTATGATTAATTCACAAGCAACAGATAAAAAAAACAAAATCATTCTCCTTCCTTGCTTCTCTAGTTCAATTCATCATCGAGTTGCTCCAAAGCAATGATAATAATGATTAAAGTACAACATATCTCACATTTTCTTATAGTATTTCAATCATTATTCAGATTAGATCATCCATCCTAATTTTATGGTGTTTTCATGATTTTCAAGATTTTGAGCCAAAGACCTAACCTAAAGACCTATCCTAGGGGCCTCAGGGGCTGATCAAAGATTAGCCTTGCCTATGTTATACACACAAAGACCATGTAGTTTGATTGGAATAGATTCATTTTTTTGGATTTTTGATATTGACGTTTTTGACATGTTTTTGGATTTTTCTAATGTGAAATGGATGTTTGATTTGTTGTCGATGATGATTGTTGTTCCTTTTTGTGTTGTGTTTTGATTTTTTTTTTCGCTTGTTTTGTTTTTCTACTATTTGCTTATTTGGTTTAGCTCAATTTTATTGCCCCCAAGCTAGGGTGAGACATGACCAGGTGATATGATATGATACTGGATGTAAAAAAATGATGGTGAATGTAATGACTATGACATGTGTCCAAATAGATGGGGGAGTTGATTTGAATCACAAATAGCACCTGTTTACAGGTTTTCACTATATGTTTTTATTGCACTTTTCAGTGTTTTTGATTTTTTTTTTTTTGTATTTTTGTATTTTTGTATTTTTTTATCACTAGGACACCTGTTTTCCAGGTTTTCATCAAGGTAACCATTTTTAGAAGCTAATTCATGCACTAGTTGATTCAAGTATAGAATTTTTTGAGATGGATACTCTTGATAGGTTCATCAAATAGATCCCCTTCTAGTGTAGACAATTGATATGCTCCTGATCCATACACTGATATGATTACAAAGGGACCTAGCTAGTTAGGTTCAAATTTCCCTTTCTTTTCTCTATCCTGTTGATTCCTAGGGTTTTCCTTTAGGACTAAGCCTCCAACTTGAAAGACTCTAGGTTTTACCCTGTGATTGTAACTCTTTGACATTCTTTGCTAGTAGGCCTTTAAATGATTGACAACTTGCTAATGACGTTCATCAAGTAATTCCAGTTCCTGTGGTCGAGAGACTCTGTAATCCTCATCTGTAATGATACCTTTCAGTGAGACAAAGTGATGGTATTTCTACCTCAAGGGGTAGGATGGCCTCTGATCCATACACCAAGGCATATGGTGTAGCTCTAGTTGGTGTCCTAATGCTAGTTTTGTAGGCCCATAGTGTAGGATTTAGCTAAATATGCCAATCACATCCAACATCGTTTACCATTTTCTTTAGTATTTTTAGAATTGTCTTGTTCAAGGCCTCTGCTTGGCCATTTCCCTATGGATACTATAGTGTTGAGTAATGATGTTGGATATGGAATTGTTCACATAATTCTTGGACGCCTTGATTTTTAAAGTTCTACCATTATCTGTGACAATGGATTGGGGTACCTCGTATCGACATATGAGATAGTTGAGTATGAAAGATGGGATCTACTTTCCAGTGATAGTTGTTAAAGGAACTGCTTCTATCCATTTTGTAAAATACTCTATTGTTGTGATGATGAACTTGTGTCCATTGGATGAAGAAGGATTTATTTTTCCTACCAGGTCCAATCCCCACTAACAAAAAGGTCATGTTGATATGAAAGGATGTAACTCTTGCACCAACACATGAACTAGATTACCATGAATCTAACATTTCTAACACTTTTTAACATATTGATAACACTCTTTCTCCATGTTTGGCCAGTAATACCCCAAACATAGGAGTTTCTTATCTAAGGTTAGCCCACTTGAATGGGTTCTACAAATACCTTCATGGACCTCTCATAAGGATATTTAAGATTCGTGATGTTCCAGACACTGAAGAAGAGTACCATCTAGACCTCAATGGTATAGGGTTTCAAAAATCAATGTATGTTGGGTGGATTGACAGATAAAGTTACACTTTTGGTTTCTAGAGAGATTAGGAGGAAGGATATTATCTTTGAGGTAAGTATAGATCTCTCCATATAGTGAGGTTTGAGTGTCAGTTATTTGGCATATGGTTTGTGAATCAGGATTATCATATGTAGGGTTAGATAGATGTTCCACCATAAACTCATAACGACCTTGTTTTTCTGGTAATTGCAAAAGGGAAGCAATTTTTGCCATGGAATCTGTAACCTTTTTCTCTACCCTTGGTATTTATTCAAACTTGATATCCATGAAGTACTTTTGAAGATCATCTATCATTTTCTTGTAAGGCATGAGCTTTTCATCCTTTGTCTGATATTCATCATTTACCTGATAGATAACAAGCTATGAGTCCCCATACACTTGCATTTCTATGATTTTCCATTCAATAGCTACTTTGATGCCGATAATTAATGGTTCATACTTAGCGACATTGTTGGTACATGGAAACATTAGCCTATAAGATCTTGGGATGGTGTTCCCTTGAGGTGTGACAAATAGGATTCCCACACCAGACCCTCTTTGTGTGTATGATCCATCAACATAGAGCCTCCATTGTTGTGTTGTAATATTTAGGATGTCCGCATCTGGAAATTCAATGTTCATTGGATGATGATCTTGTAGTGGGGCTTTAGCTAGTTGATCTACTATTACTTATCCTTTGATGGCACTCATGTTGACATATTGAATGTCAAATTCACTCAAGATCATGACCCGTTTTTCCAATCTTCCCATTAGAGAAGCTTTACTAAGTAGATATTTCAATGGGTCTATTTTTGCTATGAGCTTGACTATATGTGTCAACATGTAATGTCGCAGCTGCTGGGTAGTAAAGACCACACCTAAACAAGCCTTCTCTATGAATGTGTATTTTATTTCATATTTGTTGAGTGAACTATTGATGTAGTAAATAGCTTGTTCTTTTCCTTCAGAATCCTCTTGTGCTAATAAATCTCCTAAGGATATGTCAGTTGTTGTGATATATCAATGGTCTCTCTACTGCAGGTGGCATGAGTATTGGAGGTGACATCAAGTATTGCTTTATCTAGTTAAAAGTTGTTTCATAGTCATGATCCCACTTAAATAAAATATTTTTATGAAGTAGATGACTAAATGGGTGACTTTTGTCAGCCAACTGGGAGATAAATCTCCTGATGGATTGCAACCTGCCTTGTAGGGATCTTAATTCACTGATGTTTTTAGGTGGTGACATCTCCATTATTGCTTTAACCTTAACTAGGTCCACTTAATTATCTTTTTTTGATACTATGTAACCAAGGAGTTTTGCTGATGTTACCCCAAACACACATTTCTTTGGGTTCAACCTAACATTGAACTTTTCTAGCCTAGTAAAGATTTTATCTAGAATTTCCAGATGTCCTTCCCTTGTGTATGATTTTGCTAAGATGTCATCCACATAATCTTCCATGAAAGTATGTATCATGTCATGGAAAATAGTGGTCATTTCCCGCTGATATGTCACACCTACATTTTTCAATCCGAAAGGCATGAAATTCCAACAGAATGTACCCCAAGGACAAGTGAATGCCATTTTTTCCTGATCTTTAGGTGCTATTTTTTTTATTATATCCTTAGAAGCCATCCATTAAAGATAACATGGCATGTCTTGCTGTTAGATCAACAATTATGTCAATGCTGGGTAAAGGAAAATCATCCTTTGGGAATGCCTTGTTTAAATCTTTGAAATTCGTGCATATTTTGATGCTATTATTAGGTTTTGATACTAGCACAATATTTGAGATCCATTCCACATAATCTATGGTCTTGATAAATCTTGCATCTAATAATTTCTTTAGCTCAACCTTAAGCATCAAGGCAATGTGGGGATGCATCTTTCTCAATTTTTGTTTTACTAGTTTGATTCCTTTTGGTAGAGATAGATGATGCATGAGGAGATCTGGATCTAATCCTGGCATGTCAAAATAAGAGCATGGTGTCATTCCTCGAAGAATTTGGTGAATGTAGGTTTCTCCTGTTCTATCATGGATGTTGCTAGATGTAGGATCTTTTCCTTTTTAGTTGTTCCTAGATTTATAGACTGTGTCGATTCTCCCAGTACTAATGATCTTTCATGGTAATGCTCTGGGAGTGCTAAATCTTCCATCCTTCAGTGCCTCAGAAAGGTTTTCACTGTTGGATACATTCTTTATTTTTTCTTTTTCAAAATCTAATGCTGCCTTAGAAAGGTTTTCACCATGATTTATTTTTCCTATTGTCATTTTTGAAACTGGAAGATTTGGCACTCTCCTGTTATGAAGCGTCGTTATGAGTGTTATGGATAGAACTAGTATCAGGTTTATCACTGCAAAGATAGTTTATGATGGCGTCATCATTTGAAAAGACTGGTAAATGAATAGGTTTGGTGGTTCCCAGTCAATAACTTTAGGATGGGGCTGATGCAAGAAGTTGGGTACATAAAAAACTCAAAAAGTGGAAGTGTTTTTGCTGTTTTTCAAAATTTGTCACACTTGGACTGAAAATTTGAGGCACTTACACAATGAATCTTAAAAAAAGTCAGTAACATGAAATTTAGCATTTTGAGTCCAATTTCCAAATATGTAAATTATTCAAATACCTAGATTATAGAAATTAAATTTTGATAGGGATCTATAAAAACCACTTTTTAAAAGTCATTTTTTTTACCATACCAAACATGTGTACGGACGCCACTTTTTGACCCAAATAAAAGTATATTTTCAATTCCTTTTGGGAAAAGAGAGCTAACAACATGAAGATTGATGTGGAATTTTTTTTGTAATTTTTTGTTGAATATATATTTTTTATTTAATTTTTATTGGCCTTATTTGTTGTTTTTTAAAAATCAACGTGTGCGAACAACATAATTGGACCTAAACTAAACATTTTTTGAATATTTTTTTTTTCATTGTGTAGAGAATTTTTTGAAGTTTGATGCCATATAATTTTTTTTACAAGAAACCTACCAAAGAAAGTTATTAAAAAACAAAAAAAGCCTGATATTTGAAGTTTAAGGACTAGTTTGCTTAGAAATTAATTAAAAATAATAAATATAATCCAATCTTAATAAAAATTATATATTTGGAAAGTAGACATCATGTTCTCTAATGGGTTTTAATTTTTTAGACTGATTCAGAAAAAAAATCTGTCAGCCATATTGCTGAATTTGGACTTTCTTCTTCAATCTGCCTTAGTTTTTTAGTTGTAGGTCAAAGGCTAAGGCTCAGATTGCCAAGCCTTTCCCAAGCCTAAAACCAAGGCTAAATGTGGGTTGGGAATTCAATTTTTAAAAAATGCATGTGTTACATAACGCATATGCGTTCTTTATTTTCTTGATTATTTAAAAAAAATACTTTTTAGAAATGCATACCCATTTTATGTTACAAAACATGTATGCATTTTAAAATGCATATGCGTTTTGCATTACAAAATGCATACACGTTTCTCAAAGATACTTATTTTTTTAAATAAATGACTTATATGTGTTATAAAATGCATATGTGTTATTTAGTGCACATGCATTTATTTAGGCTCGGGTACCCGATCCATAATGCATACATGTTTTTTGTGAGATTTTTTTTAGCTGAAACTTCCCCTCTTCGTGTACCCAACTTCTTGCACTTTAATAAGTCATTAGTTTGAGTAAGGTCGACAACTGTAAGTGTTCCAATAGCTAGGTGGTCAAAGTTGTTGGTAGGAAGGTCAAGGTCTATGATAGTACTCACCTCCAAGTCATTTGTCTCACTCGATGTCTGGTCGTCCTCACTTGAGTCATCGATATTTGTTGATCCCATTAGAAATGGTCTATTTCTTGAACTTTGTCCCTCCTCTCATAAGGGTGTATATGCTTGGATAACATCAATTTGTTTGTTAGTATAGGATGAAGTAGATAATGATCCTATTCATACTCGTTGGAATATGTGTCAGAACCATCTATCATTTGTAGAATTCTTTCTACCACTTTCTAAGTTTCTTCCTCTTTTGCTTCACCTATGTAGCCTAATCCTATTTTACCTTTAGGCTGTAGTGTTAGAGGTTGAATAGGCTCAATAATACTGTCCTTTCTCTTGCCGATTGGTCCTTGACCTTCATAGCCCATTTTCTCTAAGATAGCCTTCCCTTTTCCATATTGATATGTTTTGATGTTGATATTTTCTAATGTTGAGGCTTCTTCATCCTTATATAGCCAATTTAGAATGGCTTTATCCTTTGACTCATCTTCAAGGGTACTTGCTTTTATAAACCTTTCATTAAGAGCTATGATTGGTTGTGATGAAATTGGTGTGTTTGATATGGGCTGTCCATATGATTTTGGTGATGGTAGTAATTGTGATAGACACAAAGATTGCTCAAGGGAATATTCTCCTAAGCCTTTGTCTTTTAATTGAACCTTGTCTGCAAATTGTTGTGATAACTCATTCATAGGACCTTCAGTGTTTGATATAGTCGTGTTTGCAATAGTTGTTTCCTATACCTAATCTTTATTCTCAACCTATTTAGATATGAAATTGGGTTGTCTTTCACCACTGGATGAAGTGGAAGTGTTGACTTCTCTATTGTGAGGTACCAAAGTGTCTTAATTTTCTTTTAACATGTTACAAGTCTATGGATTGTTGTTGTTAGCTGATATGGTGACCTCCTATCTGTTTACTAAAAATTTTAGATATTAATGGTATGTCGAAGGTACCAATTGTATTTCATGGATCCATGGACTACCCAATAGTATGTTATATGTTAGATCCTTGTCTAACACTTGAAAAAAGATGTTTTTGACAATCAAACCTACTTGAATTGGAAGCACAATAAGCCCTTTGGAAGACCTTTCCTTTTCATCATATGCCTTTATTGTTATCTTTCTTCTGACATCAATGGCGTTGCTGGAATAGCCAAGTGCATGAATCAGTTTCAAAGTACAAATATTTAACCCAAATCCTCCATCTATTAAGACATGCTTAATGTGGTGTTTATGGATTAGAACCTCTATATGCAAGGCTACATTGTGTGGGTGATTTAAAGATACATCTTGTTTAGAGAATGACAGACAATGAGGTGTGTTAATATGTCCCACCATGGATTGGAATTGACAAACATCCAAATTATTGGGGACCGTTGTAGCCACTAGATCCTGTTCCAGAACTTCTTTATGTGATGGTGAGATTTTGAGAAGTTCTATAATGGATATTTGTGTAGGTATCTTTTGTAATTGGTCCATGATACTGTATTGATGTGATGTGGGAGTAGTGTTTTGGATGAAACTCCTTTTAATATCACCTTGGACTACCCCCTTGTTGTTATATTGACTTGTCGATGGTCTTGTGTTTCCCTAATCTTTAGGATATTGATTTGATTGTCTAATGTGTTTGTGCTCAGTAGCATGTTGAGGGATTTGATGTCATTGATGTTTATGTCATCTGTCTAATTATCAATGCCATTTTTTTCAACCTCGGAAAGGCAAAGAATAGTGGTGTCATAGACATAGTTTATACTTTTTCCTTTACCACTTGAAGAAGAAGACTCTCCTTTTTTGTAGTTGGGTAATGGATTGGTAAATGTAGTGTGATCATTGTTTGTTTGATGCCCTTTGACAAACACCTTCTTTGCTTTGATCAAGTCTTGTATCAAATGTTTTAGTTGCATACAGTTGTTTGTTTTATGTCCCTTATTCTTATGAAAATTGGAATAATCCTCATCGTTCCACCAGGACGATTTCACCTTTGGCTCCCAATTTCATGCTTCTAGTAGGGTAATGACCCTATTTGCAATGAGCTCTCTCATTGCTGATTCCAAAGTTTGTCCTAATGGGGTGAATCTCTATTGATTGGATTGTCTTTGGTAGGACGGTCGAGATTCTCCATTGTTGGTGTTATTATTTTGAGTAGTGCTTTGATTGTTTTTTATTAAGTTACAAACAGGTTTTAGAGGGGTTCTGAAACCCTTAACAATTAGATAGTGAAGGATAAAGCATTAACAGAGAACATATAGAAACATGAATCTGCCCAAAAAGAAGAAAACACAAAAAACTAGGGTAGAAAAGCCAAAAAACTGACAAAAAACCGCAAAACAACCAACACCTAGGCTAGGTTTCAGAGGATCTCTTTCGCTTCTTGCTCTAGACTATTCATGTTAAGTACAAGCTTCTTGATCTCCTGGATGTTGACTAAAGCTTGGTCTGCCTTTCTTTTCAAATTTGCTATGATCCTATTACTCGACCCCCCACTATCCGATTGCCCTTCCTCTTTGTCCAAATCAAGAAACACATCAGTCTTAACCTAATGGGATTTTCCTAGGTTTTCCACCATGGTATTCATGGTCTGTGTAGTGTATTTTAAAATCTTATGGTTCATAATCAACACTTTGTGGAGAGAATTTTTGATGTTCCTTAGCTACTCCTCCATATCCACCTATTTTCCATCATGATTGCATTTGAAATTCTATAATTCCTCCACCATTTTCTTGAGGCACTCAACCCTATACTTCTTCTCTTCCTTAGTCCATAAATTAGTAGCTCGACCACTACCATTGCCTCTATTATTTTCATCATTAGCTTTCTCCATTTTACTATTCATAGCTCTCTGGTTCAACTTAATTTCCTTACTTTCAAATAACACCCATCTCAGAAGCCTAAAATTATCCATCACCCCATTGCGAGCTATTGCAAGAACATTAGTGGGAAATTCCCATTCCTCCTTAAAATAATGATCCCCTACCTTGAGGTCCATAGGGAAGCGGGGTCTCTCTTCTCTATCATTCACAGGATGGATGGAATACTCAGAAAATGACTCCAACTATGAATCTTCTTCGTTCACATCATAGGAGGGGTCCCTTGACACTTTTATTTTTTCCTTTTTCTGAGGAGAATCCCTAGATTTTCCTTTATCCTTGTCATCAACCCTAACCTTAGGTGATAGTGTCTGGTGAGGTAGAGCTGACATAGCTTTAAAATGGTCATAGATTAGGACAAGCTATCCTTCATGAAGAATAGAATTTCTTGATAGGGTTTTGTCTATGGTTTTTCAGAATAGTATTCATAGAAGATGCAAGATAAAAAGGAAAAGAAATCCTGACCTAGTGCTTGAAATGATTTAGAAGGACGAAATGATACCCAAAGACTAGTATAACGAACATCCAATGTAACCTACTCCATCAACACATTCAAAACCCTCCTCTAGTGTGACACAATTCTGTCCGTATCATAGTAGCTTCTAGAAGTCCTTCATAATTCCTCCCTCTCAACATCTGACTTAGGAAATTTGCTGACTGCATCAGATTGCTTCCTGTCCCTATAGAATTTAATACCCTTTGTCAAGCAGCCAATAACCTCAACAATAAGTTGTTCATTGATGATCACTTGTCTACCAAATAGGTTAATCTCACCATCCTTCCAATCTTTCTCAACAGCCCTAGTAACCTTCGGGTCCCAGCCATGGAGTTTTTTAATGAAAATAGTAATGCCACCATTCTCCAGCTTCTTCAAAAGCTTTGGATTGCTCTTTAGTTGTGCACTGCTTATCGGCTCCACTCTGGGATTTTTGCCACCCATTGTATTGCCAACAAAAATAGAATAGTCTAGAATCCTATAGAAACAAGCTCCTAAAATGTCCAAAAAGTGTGCAAAAATAATCACATGCAAACGAGAGATAAAGTAATTACTCCTTGGCCAACTCAAAATAATCATTAAAACATAGTCCCAAGACTGCAAGGGAGGACACTCAACCATCATTCAATGGAATGGGAAATTGCACCTTCCCGTGAACATGGCCATATGTCAGCAGGACCTTAACGTCAGCCTCCAACTCATCTTGCCCCTACCACATCATCTTTTTCGGAGCTTTGACACCTTTGTTGGCGAAGAAATCCACCACTGTGTTTATTTCCAAATAGGCATGCGAAATATAACTTTTCTCAAAGTTATTAATAATTTCCTTAGAAAGGTCTATCCAATTTTGTATAGACCATGAAGGTTTCTGATGACCCTTTAGGCATTGTATAATATTATTTGAATCTCCTTCAATCCACACATTTTTATACTTCAACTGGCTACCCAACTTCAAGGTCTAGAAAACACCATAGGCTTTGGCCACATGGTTGGTCTGAGTGCCTAAAGGAACTTCCACAACCGTAATAAAGACACCATTCTCATCCCTTATCACCCCTCCACTCCCGAAAGGCCTAGGATTTCCCTTGGCCATGCCATCAAAGTTGATTTTGACCCAACCAGGGGGAGGAAGACTCTAGAATATGCCATCTCTAGAATCCTTGATGCTTTTGGACATATTGAACATATCCACATTAATTTTCTAGGCTCCCACTATTCTACAATCATACTCCTACATACTGACCTTACCTTTTCCTTTAAACTTGTTATTAGGCAGATTAAAGTTTTCTACCACAACTCTAGTAATCTTACTAAATACCACTTCCTCCGAGAGAGAAACATCCCTAAAGATTTTGTTATTGCGTTATTTCCAGATACCCTAGACAAGGTGAGGAAAGATATAGTTCCAAAGAAGATTCAAGGCCCAATTCTTTGAGGGGGCCTTCCATTGATTATAAAAATCCACAATAGTTCTAGAAAAAACCCAGCTAAGATCCCACATTCACAAAATCCTACACCATATGGTATAAGCAAAAGGAAAAAGGAGAAATAGATGTGAGGAGGTCTCAGCCTCAGCACAAAATAAATAATACCTATTAGGAAAAGAGAAACCCCTCTTATAAATATTATCATTGGTCAACTGCTTGTTCTGAAGAAGAATCCAGACAAACAAATTGATTTTTAGAGTGAGGTTGTGCACCCACACCTTACCCCAAACAGGGTCATCTATGCCAGAGTAACAAGAAGCCACAACAAAAGAGATAGAGTAGGTTTGAGAGGATGACAACTTCCAAACCATAGTGTCCTCTCGCCCTTGAGAACTAAGCCTAATTGAATTAAGAAGGGCCTGTAGAGGTTGGAGATCCTGACTAATAGAAGAAATCTCAACCCACTGATTATTCCTCTAGTAATTGCCAACCAACCAGCCAAACCTAGACTTGCAATCCTCCATATAAATACCATAGGTCAGATTACTGCAAAGAAACTCGTTACCAATCCACTTATCTTCCTAGAACCAAATTTTCTTACCATAACCCACCTTCCAAAAAGATTCTTTGCCAGCCAAGTCTCTAGCTTTAATGGTATTGTTCCATAGAGAAGAACCAAGGGGTAGGTTCTGAGAGTTGATAAAGTCTTGAAAGGAGTCAACCTCCTGCAATTATTTTCTACGCCAAATAGTATTCCATTCACGAGTATCCACAAAAGTTCTCCAAACTTGGTTGGAAAGAAGAGCTTTATTAAACACTTTGATATTTCTCAAACCTAGGCCTCTAGACTTCCTGGGTCTACACACTCTCTTCCAGACCACCAATGATATCCTCTTCTTCTCCTCAACCCCTGACCAAAAAAACTATTTCTAGATCTTTTCAATAATATCAACAAACTTAGCTGAGATCTTGAATAGACTAGGGGCATAAATAGGAAGATTCTGAAGAGAAGCCTTAAGTAATAGAACTTTTCCAGCTTGACTCAATAGGGCCCATTTCCAACCAACCAACTTCTTGTTAAACCTATCAACTAGAGAAATGCAAAAGGAGTTCGGCGGGTTTGGACCATAAAGGAAGACCCAAGTAAGTTGAAGGAAGGGAATTAACACCACAACCTAGGATTTTTGCAATCTTCCTTTGTCTATGCTCAGGGGTATTGAAAAAATAGATATAAATTTTGGCCCTATTAATTTTTTTCCCTGAGCCCTCCTCATAATGAACAAGAAAGCTCTTTATAGCTTTGACTTCACCAATAGTAGCACTTCCCATAAGCATCATATTGTTAACAAACTGCTGGTGTGAACAGGATAGATTTGCTAAAAAGGGTTTTAAACCTTTCAAGCTACCTTCCATCACTCTTTTATGCATGAGCCTCCCTAGAATTTCAGCCATGAGGGTGAAAAGAATAGGAGAGACAGGATCCCCTTTTCTGACTCCTCTTGACACCTTAAAGAAATGGGAAGGAGAGCCATTTATGATCACCGAGGTGCTAGTTGTAGAGATCAATTCCTATATCAAATGTAAAAATCTTTCAAAAAACCCAAAGGCTTGTAAGACTTTAATCAAGAACTTCTAGTCCACCCTATCATAGGCCTTAGCCATGTCCAGTTTGAGCAAAAAGCCTTGGTTTTTCAAAA
This sequence comes from Sequoia sempervirens, assembly GCA_007258455.2. NCBI lineage: Eukaryota > Viridiplantae > Streptophyta > Pinopsida > Cupressales > Cupressaceae > Sequoia > Sequoia sempervirens. Next base: position 51,249,928 of record VDFB02358134.1, read on the forward strand.
CTTTGAGGGAGTGGATATTCTCCTGAACCGTAATAATTGAGTCCAAAATCTGTCTACCCAAAACAAAACCACTTTGCTGAGGAGAGATAAAAATTAGAAGAACCCCTAATAGCCTAGAAGTTATCACTTTAGAAATGATCTTGTAAAAAGAATTGCATAAGCTGATAGGACATAAAGAATCAAAAGAATTAGCCTTAGGGAATTTATGTATGAGAAAAATAAAGGTAGCATTAAGCTCTTTCAGTAGTTTCCTATCTCCAAAAAACTCTTTAACAACATTAGTAACATCATCAACAACAATTTCCCAGAACACTTGGAAAAAGAACATGGGGAAACCGTTTGGGCTAGAGGCCTTATTCCCTTCAAAAGAAAAAACTACCTTCCTAACCTCATCCTGTGAAGCAATCGTTGTCAAGAGCTTATTTTGATGATCATCCAAGACATTAGGAATGGCCTCAATAAGAGTCTTCTAAGCATCCACATTAAACTCCTCTCCTGAAGGAAGAAGGTTAGCAAAGAACTTTATGGCTTCACTTCTAATCTCTTCCTCCCTCTCAATTTTGACCCCATCTTTCATTATATAGGAAATTCAATTAGAGGCCCTATGTTTCATGGTGGTCAAGTGGAAAAACCTAGTGTTCTTGTCCCCAATAGCAAGCCAAGCACATCTAGATCTCTGTTTCAAGTAATCCTCTTATTTAGAGATAATATTATGATATTTAGAAAGGATTTCATTTTCCTTTAGAAGGAAATCTCCCACATAGCCATCTTTCTAGATACGGTCCTAAATATCCCTTAAATCCCGCTGGATAGCATCTTTAGACTCAAAAATATCCCCAAAGACTTCCTTGTTCCAAGTTCTGATCTTGGTTTTGACTTCAACAAACTTCTTAGCCACTCTAAACATGGTAGTACCACTGAAATTTATGTTCCACCAATCTTGAATGCAATTTAATGTGTTAGGATGAGACAACCACATTTTTTCAAATGAAAAAGGAAAATTCCTCTTGCCTGACATAGACTCAGCCATAAAACTTATGGGGAAATGATGCGAGCCAATTTTGTAGAGAGAGTTTAACGAGCAACAGTAGTCCTTCAACTAGTTATCCAAAATTAAAGCCTTGTCAAGCCTCACTTGAATGAGGTTGTTCCTAGCTCTCCTATTAGAATAGGTGTAGGTAGCCCCCTTGAGGTCCACATCATGCAAGCATTGAGAATTGATAAAATTCATCAAATCCATTTTACTATCGAACTGAATTTGAGATCCACCAAATTTTTTAGACCCCAGGAAAGGTGTATTAAAATCCCCCATGATGATCCAATTCTCATTCATAAAACATGACCTAAAAAACTCAAGATTTTTTCCAAAAATTCCTTCTTGCAATCTTTCTATTGGGGGCATAGATATTAGACAAGATCCAACTAAAGTCATCTATGATATGCTTAAATTTGGTGGCCACATGATTAGCATCTCACAAAATTTGAGTTCCTTGAATATGCTCCTGGTTCCAAATAGTTATCAAGCCCCTAGAGGCACCATCCAAACTACTACCCTGCACACTACCATTCTTAAAAATCTTAATCTTCTCCACATGATCTTTGGGTAGTTTGGACTCCTGAATAATAAGAATATCAAGCTTATGGTCCCTAGCAAAATTGCACAAAATTTCCTATTTATGGGAACTGTTTAGTCCCCAAATGTTCCATGACATAACTTTCATTTTTTAGATGGAGCTCTAGATAGATCTAGGATGGTTTTTTAAGTTCCATCCACAATGTTTTGAATACATTCTTTCTCTATGCCATCTGGTTTATTTTCTACCTGAACCTTTCAGAATTCCTACATCCTCTTTAGCCCTATTTCATGTAGAAACCCCCACTATGTTATTCCCCTTTTTATTCTTCTTCTTCTCAATTTTGGAGTATAGTTTCTCTTCTTCAAGATCTAGATCCTTTAACCCATAAACTCTTGCCCATCCATAAAGTCATCTGTTGCAACAAATCTATTTAATAGGGAGTAGCTAACCTCATTCACCCCCCTTGGGAGATCCAACTAAATTCCCAAATGTAGTTTTCACCATCTTCAGAGAGCTTTGTGGCTCATCATGACTAGGAGAGTGAGACTCCCTAGACCTCTCAAAAACCTCTGCCCCCTTTTACATTCTCTGATGTGAAAAAGAAGTTTCCTCCAGACTATCAGTCACTGAATTTAGGATAACATTGAAGATCTCATTCTACTTTTCATCAATCCTTCCTTCTACTTTTTCATCCTCCTCCTGGGAATCCTTGGTTCTCAAGTCTACCTCTACTATGTCAGGACCTTTAAACTCACTTTTAGGATTTACAATATTATCAAATCCTTTGCAAGAATCCTCGTCCTTCCTTTCTTCCAGACTAGGGTTACACTCTCCACTAGCTTTCTATCCTTCCTTAAATAAATCAACACTATTCTCCTCCTCCTAAGGCTTCTCCACCGATTTAACCTTCCACATCTTAGTCTCCTTAGGAGCCACCTTCTCATTGGGTTTAGGCTTATTGTTTAGACATTTCTTCGCCCAGTGCCCAAATTTTTTACAAGTAAAGCACACAAAGGGTAGAGTCTCAAACTCAACATTCTGTGTCCATTTTCCAAGTTTTGATACTATTTCAATCAACGAGGGGAGATCTGAGGACTGGGTAATGTTGATGGTGTTTTCTGCACAACAACAATTTAGACAGAATGCAATATTCTATCTCTCTCGAGAGGCAATTTTCAACAAGTTACTGAAAATCACCCCAAGGTCTATCGGGTGTCAGGTCATGACAATGCATAAACAACCCAGATAATATGTGAAAATGCTGGTAATCACAATCGGACCTTACTACAAGCAAACTGTATCCTTCCAATTTATCAAATTTTATAATATTATGATCTTAAATCCTAAATCTAACCAAATAATAAAGAAACAACAAAAGATGAGGGTGAAAGAGATATAATGAAATCTAAATTACTTCTAAGATAAACAATGCCAATGATAAATATCTGGAATGGACCAATCTCAAATAACCAATTCCTGCTTAACCCACGATGCAATATCACAAGAAAGGTGCAATCTTCTAAGGCATACAAATTTTTAGATCATAAACATTCATCCATAATTGAACTGAGCACAAATAAATGTATGGTCCAGGTTGACTTCACCAACCTACTACAATCAAATAGTTACTGGGAGTATAGACCAGAGATTGCTACAAACATTCCAAGCATAAAATCATGAACATTATTTAAATCTTCTATTTTCAAGCAATTTCAAAAGATGGAACAACAAGAACCATGCAAGATAAGCTAACACAAAGAATTCATGAGAGAAACCACAATGCCTCCTCAAGATTATAATTCTAAACAGTTAGTTCAGGCCCCATTTCAGCCATAGTCTGAGTAAGTCCCTGCCTTCTTACCAACTTCATGGGTTGAATCTCAATATCATATTCTTGTAGTATTGTTACCCATTTAGCTCTATGCTCATTCAACTCATTTTGCATCAACAGTAACTTAACTGTAGGATCTGGGATAATTGCATAAACCTTATTCCTAAGGATATAATGTCTGAATTTCTTCACTGCTCTAACAAGGGCATATGCCTGCTTTTCTACACTTAGATATTTTAGCTTAGCATATTTTAATGGTGCACTCATAAAAGCAATAGGATGCTCATTTCCTTCATTAGACTTCTGAGTCAACATTCCTGCACACAAATGATTCGAAGCAAACGGATAGATGTAAAAAGTCTTACTGTAATCAGGACTTACCAATACTGGAGCATCAACAATGGCTCTTTTGATTTCTACAAATGCCTCCTTTGCTTCCATAGTCCATTCAACTTTAGCGTCTTGCTTCAACATTGCATTCAGGGGTTTAACAATTTCAGCAAATCTAGTAATGAATTTCCTTACGAAGTTGATCTTGCCAAAGAAAGACTTCATCTCTTTTTTGCTAGCAGGTGGTTGAATCTTCAGTATGGCCTCCACTCTTTTTGGATCAATATTGATTCCCTTTTCAGATATGACATGTCCCAACAATTTCCCTTCTGTCACTCCAAAAATGCACTTTTTAGGATTCAGGGATATGCTGAATTCCCTGCACCTTTGAAACACTTTGCGTAGGTCGGAGATGTGGTCCCCTCTATTTTTGGAAAAGATAGTTAGGTCATCCATATAAATAATAATGCATTTACCTATGATATCTTTAAAGGAAATATCCATGGCCCTTTGAAAAGTAGCCCCAACATTAATGAGACCAAAAGGCATCCTCCTGTAAGCAAAGGTACCCCATTTAGTTGTGAAAGTAGTCTTGTGCCTGTCTTCATATTGAACCATCACTTGGTTGTATCCTGAATAGACATCCAAAAAGAACATCATTTGAGAGCCATTTACTACTTGAAGTACTTCATCCAATGAAGGGACTGGATAATTGTCATTTTCTGATGATCTGTTTAGATTTCTAAAATCCATGCAAAGTTTGATTTACCCATTCTTTTTTCTTACTGGGACTAGGTTCACCACCCATGTTGAATGCCTGATAGGAAATATAATTCTGGCAGATAGTAGTTTTTGAACTTCTTTCTGTATAACCGGTTCCAATAATGCATTAATTGGTCTCTGTCTCTACCTGAAAGGCTTAGCACCTAGCTTTAGAGGTATAGTATGAGTTATGACTGATGTATCATAAGTTTTTAGGTCTTCATAACTCTAGGCTACTATATCTGGAAAGCTACACAATGCTTCAATTATTCCTTAATTTTCTTCTGGAGTGCATATCTGACCAATAAAAATGTTCTTAGCATCTTCTTCAGTTCTCATATTGTAAGTATCACACTGTCCACTGACAGATTTCTTTTTAGACTCTTGCTCCTAATCTCTAATTTTGTCCAAATAAAAAATCCACTCTAACTGTACCATTCCCCTTGGAATAGTATTAGACTTCAAATTTATCACTCCTTCCAAATCCAGTTCTGCTTCTTGGAGTTCTGTTTCATCAATGATTTGGGAAGCAAAAACATCTGTGTTTGTAATAAAGTCCAGGATATGCTTGTCATCTTCAAATACCTGAAATTTAGTAATGTTGTCTGAAACTAATGACACAGGAGTCAATTCTACAGTAAACTTTTTCAAACTTGACAAATTTAGAGGCTGCAAAGTACTTGCTGCCTGGGCCAGAGAATTTGCAGTTTGATTCTTTTGTCATTGTATCAATTGAATATTGAAGGCATCAAATACCTTAATGAGGTCCCATACTCTATGCCTATAATTAGTCATTCTCCTATCATGGTATGAATATTGTTTCCTTGTTTAATTACCAGTTCAGAATCACCAAATACTTGTAGAACTTTAACCTTTTTCTTGAGTGTCATAAGAAGTCCATGAATCAATGCCTACTCTGCTACATTATTGGTACAGTGAAATTGAAGTCTATGGGCTGCAAAGAAGGTCTTACCTTTTGGACTAATGAATTCGAATCCTACTCCAGCTCCATGCTTGGATTTAGATCCATCAAATCTGAGGGTCCAACATTCAGTGGTTGCATTCCTCTTCACCATATCCTTCAGGTTATCACTGCTGAAGGATTCTTTAGATGACATCACTTTCTTTCCCTTATAATCTTCTGGAGGGCTTTGCATGTCTGTCTTGACTAGTAGGGCTAGATTTATGCATTTCTGTACTCGTTCTACCGCTGTTTGGCATAAACAACACTCTAGCTCTAAATGGGAAGCATTGTGAACTCTACACCAGTTAGGTAAGAGTAACTCTTCGAAGTTTCTCCTCTTGCTGAGGTGAACCTGGTTTTCAATACACTATCTAATGAATTCCTGAAAGCTGTCCAACAAGCTAATTTGATTATCCTTGAATTTATCCTCTTCCTTAATTGATCCTGTCAAAACAATAGCATTGCTGGATTCTGTTTCTGTATCAAGAGACATTGAATGTAGCATCAATACCTCCTCTAAATTTGACTCCTCATAAGGAGTCAATAGTATATAAATTTCCCATGGATACTTCTGATATCAGAACTTCATTTGAAGTATTTTGATATTCCGTAATCATGTATTTCATTCTTGGTTCTCTCTCAATTCTGATATGATTTGGCACCCCTTTCTAGGGAAGCCACATGTGGGAGTGATTAGTAGATACATATCCATTTAGGGCCTTCATCAAGTCTCTTCCTAGAATTAAGCCATATGCATCAGGGATATCAGCTACCTGAATATTGATAACCTGTTAGATTCTTGGGTCAGAAGCTACTTGCATGTGAATCATGTTTAATTCTCCCACTACATTTATTTCAGTTCTATCCAACTGAGTTACCTTCTTTTGGGAGTCAGCAGGTGTAATCCCTAAAGCTCTACATACTCCAAATGGCATTACATTAGTAGAAGCAACAGAGTCTAGTAAATAGTTATGTAAATTCTTACCGAATATGTGCATAGAGATCAAGAATGATGGGGTATCCATCTTCCCTTGAAGCAAAGTTGGCTGAGTATCTACTTGGGCCACTTGAGTCTTGTCTTTCTCCTTTCCTTTATCTCCAGGGGGCAAGTTTTTCTGATAGGCCTGGTTTTGTGTCTTCAGAGGCTGAGAACCAATAACCTTGTTGACACTCTCACTGGGAGATTTATCCAAAGACACTGGATGTGCTTCGTAGGCACCTAGAACTACATTCCTAATTGTTAGGGACCTTAGTAACTCGAATACTGAAAGATTTACCTTTAATTTCTTGAATTTCTCAGCAACATACAAAGCCATTTGCTCCTCACTTAGATTAGTAGGGACCTCCCTGGGAGATTCCTCTACCTTATCTTTACCTGCTTGAACAATTTTTTCCTTTTGTGGGTCAGTTTGAGCTTGTCTTTCCTTTGAAAGGTACTGCCTGGAAACATATGGAAAGGGCGGATTATTACTAACACTTGGGTTTGGAGGGATATTAAAATTATTAGGAGGAATGGAGGCGGTGAAAGGACCCCCAGCTTGCGGGCGTCAATGGGGCATGTCTCTTAAATCATATCCTTTACCCTGCCTCTGGAACATCTGCACTTCTTCAACATAAGCCTCTTATTAATCCAGGGGGCCATTATCATTTGTTGCCTCTTCATTGAATAACTGAGCCACCCCATCTTCATTGCAGATTTGATATGTTTTACCCCCCTGGGAATCAGATTCCTCTTCTGGAACATTTTCTTCACTTGCTAGAAAAGGAGCATGGTTTAGCACCAGCACAAGAGAATCATAGGGGATGGAGGGAACAATCTCCTGACCATTTGCATTGTTCTCCACTTCATATTGAAAAATAGAGTTTGCGGTTTGGAATTCTGGACACTCTAACTTAGAATGCTGGCTTGTCTTATTGAGCCTACACCACCCTGACAGAGCAGCCTCGGCTAGATATACACCACTGGGGAGCTTGTCTTGACTGACTAGCTGATTAGTAGATTGGTTGACAGGTTGATCCAATGGAGTAGGGACTCCTCCATTATTAGGTCCTATGTTCCACATCCTGTTCTATCCCTGTGGTTGCCTCCTATCAAATCCTGGCCCACTACCTTGTCCTCTATCAAAATTCTATCTTCTATCATTGTTGTATCCTCTGTCATTATTAAATCCTCTGTCATTATTGTAACCTCTATCTAGATTATATCCCCTGTCATTATTGTACCCCCTTTCATTACACTGTCCTCTATCAAAATTCTATCCCTGTGGATGTTCTCTGTTCTGATTGGATTGTAAACTTCTCTGAGCAACTTGTAATTGGCTGTTCTGATTCCTTAGGTAGGTCACTTCCAGGTTTAACTTTTTAATTTTCTTATCCATTTCATCAACCCTATCTTTATTTAGATCTCCATAAGGGGTCTGGCTTGAATTACTCTAAGGAGGAACCAACATTGTAGTAGATCCCATAGACTGATGCAACACTTTAGAATTCTACAAGTAGGCAGGGAAACCAGTTAACTGCTGCTGATACAAGGGTTGGTTAACTTGCTACTATGGGAAGTTCATCATAGGAGAGACCTGACTCATGGGGGGACCAGGATGTGGCACTAAAGGAAATTGAGGTATTGGGTTCATGATTGGCGTATGATTGGCAAGTACCTGATTCACTGCTTGAACCTGGTTTGGATGTGCAACTGGTCCTAAAGAAGGCAATGGTCCAGCCAAATGTTGTCTTAAATCTGTGCTAAGCTTGACTGCTTCTGTATAAGCATCAACTAGGTGGGCTGGAGGATTGGGTCTCCATTTCAGAAAGGTTGCTGTAAGGTTGTCCAATGCTTCATAATAGACTCCTAGGGTTGTAGCATCATCCAGGACATAAGGGTCTTGAAGTCTGGTATACGCATGGTGGAACCTATTATTGAAGCTGGATATGGGTTCATTAACCTCCCTCTTGACTCTAGTGAATTGCAAATACAATTCATTGGCACTAATAGGTATTTTGAACTTTTGTAAAAAAGTAGTCTCAAGATCATTCCAGTTAAGAATTGACCCAGACGGGAGGTGATTGTACTAGTAAAAAGCCTCCTCTCCCAATGAATAAGGGAATAACCTAAGGGTGACATCCTAATGAGCGATTCCTCTGTCTTTGAGACAGGTTTGAAAGATCCTAATATGCTCTTCTATGGTCCTATTTGGGTCATTAACATGAAATTTTGAATATAAATTCTTGGGGTTCTTGGGCATAACATTGTAGGCATTGAAAAACAAAGGAGATGGATTATTAGCAAGGAAAGCCATTAGCAGGAGTGGTGGTGGTGGTTGATTAAAGATAGGTTGGGGTTGATGAATGGGGATGACCTCAGGGATGGGTATGGCCTCAACTTCTGGAAGTGAAAATGCAGATGATACCGGTGAAGGGCTAGGTGATGATGATTCTCCCCTTTCTCGAGTCCTCCTTGACGTAGTGGGAAATTGTAATTCCTATAAATCCTCCCCTCCTGGGGTAGATCTGGTACTTCTTCTATATCTCTCAGGAGAGATGGCATTTAAGAAACGATCTAGTGAGCTCATTCAGGCCCTCCTTCTAGCGCCAATCTGTTGATGGTGTTTTCTGCATAGCAACAACTCAGACAGAATGTAATATTCTATCTCTCTTGGAAGGTAATTTTCAACAAGTTACTAAAAATCACCCCAAGGTCTCTCGGGTGTTAGGTCATGACAATGCATAAACAACCCAGATAATATGTGAAAATGCTGGTAATCACAATCGAACCTTACTACAAGCAAACTGTATCCTTCCAATTTATCAAATTTTATAATATTATGATCTTAAATCCTAAATCTAACCAAATAATAAAGAAACAGCAAAAGATGAGGGTGAAGGAGATATAATGAAATCTAAATTACTTCTAAGATAAACAATGCCAATGATAAATATTTGGAATGGACCAATCTCAAATAACCAATTCCTGCTTAACCCACGATGCAATATCACAAGAAAGGTGCAATCTTCTAAGCCATACAAATTTTTAGATCATAGACATTCATCCATAATTGAACTAAGCACAAATAAATGTATGGTCCAAGTTGACTTCACCAGCCTACTACAATTAGATAGTTACTGGGAGTATAGACCAGAGATTGCTACAAACATTCCAAGCATAAAACCATGAACATTATTTAAATCTTCTATTTTCAAGCAATGTCAAAAGATGGAACAATAGGAACCATGCAAGATAAGCTAACACAAAGAATTCACTAGAGAAACCACAATGCCTTCAATTGTATTAGATCACCAAGATGTAGCAACAATTCCACTATTCTGTGTTACATCATTTGCTCAAAAGAACTAACTACTATCAGAATACTCTAGCTCTTTCTTAGTCAAGCTTGTCTCTATTATCTATCTAACTCCTTACAAATGAGGCAGGAATGCCATTTAAAGAGAACCCCCAAAACATGTCAGCCCAGCCAGACATTTACAAAAATAATTATAGCCAAAACAAGTTGGCCTCAGAAATTTCAAAATAAGGCACACATTAAATGCCGATACATCATCAAGGTCAGCCAAGACATAGTCCCCAATGCATCCTGGATCAACACATGCCCTATAATAATAGGGAAGCACAAATCATGAAGTTGACATTAATTACCACCTCCCTTATCTTTATTTTGATCCAGCGATTTATGAACTTTCAAAAACACTTAATCCAACTCAGCAACAGGTGGCAAGGGTAGGATTTTGAGCCGACATTCAATTGATTCAATTTCTTCCTTTGACTGCTTAACCATTGTATCCCAATCACCCTTATATGCCAAGTACTTATCCACCACAGCCAGATAAGTAGCCGCATCATCCAATTGGTGTCCTGTCACAGAATTTTCAATACCAGGGGCATAGACATCATGCCACCATTCCCTCAATTGTTCCAAACTCAAGTATTTAGGGGCGATCTTCCTCCTACCAATCATTATTTCAAAAAAGGTGATGCATCCATCATAAACATTAGTTAAATTACCATCCATCTGTTTCCTTTGTTTGTAGATCTTCTTGATGGCCTTCTGTCAGATTTGCAGGGCCTTGAACCACTCCCAAGGCTCATTAACCCTAGATGAAGAGAGAATTCCATCAGTAACCAGCTGATCCTTACTATACTCAATGATTGCTTTAGTTTTTTGCAATAAAAGATCAGTGTCTTCCTTATCTTGAGATAAAACATGCTCTAATAAATCCTTAGCCCTTATTGCATCTTTTCTAGTTGAAAGGATCTCCTTTATTGCATCATCTCCCTTAATCTGCACCTCCTTTAACCAATCTATTGTAGCTGTGGTAGAAGCCTTCATCTTTTCTATTTCAGAAATGGTCTCCTTCGGTAAGAAACCAGCGGTAGCAGAAGAGGATGGGTGAAAAGATTGCAAAGGCTTCATTAAATCTTCTAGACATTTCCTAAGCCTTTCATTTTCCTTCTTTAGCTCATGCTTAGACTGTGTTTCCTTCCTCAATCTCCCAATGATTACTGCACTAGATCCCTCATATTCTTCAATATCTTGCTCCATAGAAGTTGGCCCTAGATTAATAGTTTGTATATCATAATCCTTCCTGGTGACCTCATCTCTACTTTTATCAGTAGTAGGGGTAGCAACATGAATAACCCTGTTACTATCTTCATCTCTTTCAATCTTGGAAATCACCTTAGCTGCCTTCTTCCTCTTACCCTTTCCAATCTTGGCCAGCATCTCATCCCAGTTGAGAGGAGTATCCTCAACAATGACCTGTTTCCTCCTGATTTCTTTGTCTAACCAATCCAGAACAATAGGATCTACCTGGATTTCATCCTTCTTGACCTCTTCAAGAGATTGACCTACCGTCTAATCCCTTTCCTTTTCAGGAGATTGATCACCTTTGTTTCCCAGTTCTGGTTCCTCTTCTTGCAGGGGTGATGGAGTCTTAACAAGAACATCCTCCTTCTTAGGGGATCTATTATCTTTGCTACTTGCAGGAGAATCTTCATACTGTACCAGTGGAGAAGGATGCACTTCAACATCTCCCACCTCAATCTCAGCAGCTGAGCCATGAAGTTCTCCATCCTTAAACAGTTCTGCCTCTTCACTGGTCTCATGCTCTTCATGAGTCATCTACTCAGGTATACCCAATGAAGGAGAGGTATCTTTCTATTGTTGTGCAGCGGATACCATTAGAGGAGGATCTGTCTTTTGCATTGTCTCTTTGGGAGATGGAGTTCTTGACCTTGAATAAACCCAGGTTTTCTCTCTTGAACTCTCCACATCAATCACATGAGAGTCTATCTTATCCCTAGAAGTTTCATGATCTTTCTTCTTTGAAGCCCTGGTTATCCTTGTCCTTTTTGGCTCTAAAGGGGTATCTTCTTTCTCTGCTTTCTCTGCTTTCTTCCTCTTCAACAAACTTACCTATTTTCACAGTATGACTCCTCTTCTTTCCTCTAGGTTTTCTTTTCTTTTCAGGCTCACTCTCCTTAGGGCCTTTGATTTTAATCTTAAAAGGTGAGCTTACCTTAGTTTTGCCTGTAGAATCACCCTCACTGGATTCCTCTGAGGTGGAATGAGCATTCAAATTTCCCATCAGATTGAAAGTACAGGGTACCTTCTCGCTCTCCAATTCCCACACTTTATGTTTCAACCATGACTTGGTAGATTTTAGAATGGGACCCATCAGTTCCTGTAGCTCAGTTACTTCCTTTTCTTACCAGTTTATTTCTCCAATGGGCCTGTCTTTGACTGATTCCAATGCATGATCTTGGACTAAATTTCCATCATCTTCCAACTGATGAGGGATCAACTTGACATTGTACATTCTGATTACATCAACCAGAAGCCTGGAATACCTTTTCTTTCTCACCTCAAAGTCATCCTTGTTGTTGGCCTAGTAGTCCTCTAGATCATCTCTGTGGTGATATTCTTTGGTGGCCCTCTTTTGTGCTTCACCTGTGATGTCAAAGCTCACCCTCTTAGAATGGAAAGAGAACCCATAAGTATTCAACTCCTCCCCTGATGCATGAGCTGATTGGATTGAAGGGAAAACCTCAGCTATACAAATTTTCAAAGGAAAATCCCCACCAAACCCTATTTTGTGCTTTTCTCTTTTAACAACAACATCAAAATCACATATCTACCAGGTAAATTCCAAAAGTATGACATGGTCAGTAGGATATCTTGGCAATCTGTATGGAGCAGTCAGACATCCATCAATTCTGATATAGGAGAAGGTGGGGAATTGTATAAACCAAGCTCCATGTTTTTTGATCAGCTCCTTGGCTCCATCAAAAATTCTCACATGCTCTGCATTTTGAAGCAACCTAGTAATATGCATAGTCAATGCATCATTTTCTCTTCTATAATTTCAATTCCCTAGGTGCAACTCAGGGTACACCTCATAAATGACATCCTTCCCAAATGTTCCTTTTAGGTTCAATCCCCTGTATGGATAAAACTTGGCAAGTACATACACCACATAAGATGACATAGTAAATTTATTTTTTTCTAGCACATCTCTCATTTGTCTGTCAATCATTGCACTGATAATCCCTGCCCAATGATAATTGATGCCTTGCTCAATCTTATTAATAACATGCACCATCAAATTCTCCAATGCCCTAGCACTCTTCAAGCCAGCCACCCTGCTCAACAGTGTGATTGCATCATATATATCTTGTCAGAACTTGACCCTGTGTAACTATTTGGGTAACTTGGAGAAATGAGATTTTGGCTTTTCAAGCCAGGAATTGATCATCTACTAGGCTTTGGTGGGTTCATCTTCATAGTAAGTTCTGGCCAAATCCATGTCTAAGGCACACACACATGGCAAGTCCGGCATATCAAATGCCTGGGAAATGGAAATTGGGTTAAAGTTTTCCAACACTCTCCCATCAGTGCTAACAATCCTCTGTGTGTCAAAGTCATAATGTCAGGCACACTCCAATATCAATTCATAGCATTGGACTGCAGGAGGAAATCCTGCCACATGAGCTAGTCCGGACTTCACCATCCTCTTGGTCAAGACTGATAAATCTTTCTGAGTTGTCCTTTCTTTAAATTCTTCATATCTCCAGGCTCCTACATTAGTATCTGAAACTTCTAACCAAACTAAAGCCACCTTACTATTTGGCAATTGACTCTTCACATCTAGCCTGACTCTTTCTATGTCTATAACTGAAGATCCCTCTGTATCTCCCTTGGCCTTTCCTACCGCTGCCTTGCTCGATTCAGCCTGCATTCATAAAAGAGCCTCATGAGAATCCAATTATCATCTATATTTCAATCAAAGGTTAGCCTTGAAATCGCATGCAATCATTAAGATCAATCATTATTCATCAATCTTGAAAATCTGGGAAAATGCAATAATCCAGGAAAATGAAGTAATCCGAGAAAATCCAATCAGGACGAAATTCTGAGAAATCCGACCCAGATGGACTCCTACTGCCAAGACACCATTCATCAAATAAATCATCAATACAGACAAAAGAGATGCATGATTATCATGAAATTCACCCATTTAGCAACAAGAAATCACCATCCAACATTTAATTCATTACTTCAATTTCAAAAATCAAAATCAAGTGGAACCAGGCTAAAAATTGAAAAAATCTGGACAGTTCAAATTTTCGTGGATAGCTTGAAATTCTGGGAACTCATCATACTCCAGGGAAATTGCCAAAATCCAGGAAAATCCGAGTGCACAGAAATTCTGCGGACACCTCAAAAACTTGATGGTCGTTTGACGCGTAGACCATTAATCGAATGATCAAACAAATTCCCCTATCTGAATCCAACGAGCATAAACTCAACCCCAATAGGCCAAATCTCGATTGCACTTGAATTTAAACTCCCAAAAACTCTCAAATGGTAGATCCCTGCATCGAAATAATGATGCCCTAAACTTAACAGCCAAACCTTTGCCATGCAAGCTAAAGTGAGCTAGAAATTTAGACACTATCCCTCAAAATGATGAAACTAGGGCACACTAGGGTCTCACATGTTGCGAACAAGGTCGGGCAAGACGCAAGACAAGAGGATCATGACGACTCCACCAAATTTAACAACCGGGAAAACATACTGAAACCCTAATCTTCACAAAATATAGTAGATTACGTGCCAACAAGGCAAGGACCTAAAAAAAACACCTAATCAGAGGGGAGTACTCAACATTCAATAGATAAACAAAGAGATGCACAACACAGGTGCTAAAACACGCAGAAAAGGTGGGTTCAAACCCTAATTCAATAAATATGTGATCATGAAACAAACAAGGGTCAACCCGAATAATCATCAATAATAATTCAAAAGATTCAATCACAAAGCACAAACAATAGGAGAAGTCAACGACTTACCTTGAATTAAATCTGAATGAAACTCGAGCCCAAGGAAGTCACTGTGAATCAGGGTGCCCTAGCGACTAAAATATCAACACAGATGTCCAAGGAATCCATGCTTGAACAAACCAAATCCACCGACCAAGGCTCAAAGTGAACAAACTCAAGCACTAGAGCAGATGGCAAATGAATAATGAAATCATGAAGAGCACTGAAAGCCTTTAAATTCGCTTACATTCATGCTAGAGCAGACATACCCAAAGCATTAATGGCTGATAAGACATATCGAGGAAATCCAGAAACCCGAGTTCAAAACAGAATTCTGGAAGAGTCCGAGCCAGCTGGACTATCTGGGCGAACATGAATTCCATGAACAACGCACCCTTCTAGGATTCAGACGCAATCCAGGAAAATCCGGGTGACTTGGAAAATCCCAGATTCAACCAAAAATCTGAACTCTAGAGAAATTCGATAACGACAGATGATGGACCAGGACTCGGGAAAATCGAGATGAGCCAGAAAATCCTGGACCCAGGTCAAAACCCAGATTTCCATTAAAAACCAAATTTGATCGATTCAACCCTCAGGGTAAGACTAAGGCAAGCAAGACCATCATCCCAAGACCTTAAAAGGACAAATCCAATAAGACCCAAAGGTTCGAGAGACATCTGAAATTAGAAAAGAGGGTCCCCACTCCAAGTGGGGCTTGTGTGCAAAATTGCACAACAGGTAAACCCCACACATATTCTGGCAAAAACCAACCTCTTTTTGAATGAAGTCATAACATCAATGGATATAAGTTTTGCAAAGGAGTTGGCGATCCCTTTGAACACATCCTCATTCCAAAACTCTAGTGGTAACCCAAGTAAGCGCACCCAGACGGGAACTGCCTCAAAGGCAACATCTGAGAAATTCATTTTTGGGGATCACTTCCTAATAGCCAAAGATGACTTTCCAATAATCCAAGGGCCACTACACAAAACTGCAAGTTTATCTTCTTCACAAGAAAAAAAGAAAAATAGAAGAAACCTTTATGTAGGGCCACAACCTCTACTTGTCCTTTAACTCTCCATCTCTTCTTCATAAAGTCCCTGACCACCTCGATATTTGGTCGTGTACCCATTAAATTTCCAAGTAGTGATGAATCCATTAGAGATACGTTATGGTCTATTACAAGATCAGGAATCAAAATAACAAACTTTTTACTCTCTAGGGATGAGATATTACTTACTAGGGGAAAAATGGATTTTCCCACTAGCTTGGTTCTAAATAGTGAAACCCACTTCTTCTTAGGATCCTCTCATGAGTGATCCTTCAAAGTTTTTTCCTCACCCTAGTTTCTAAGGCACCCATACCCACAATCCCCATCCTTCAAAGAAGAGTTAGGGGAACACCTACCTTCAGATGCGACCTTTCCACCTAGATACCCACCTTTCTCTAGGCCCCAGTCCTTGGACACTGCTCCCTCATTTTCCTCATCTGCATTCTCGCCTGTCACGTCCCCAAAAGGGCTATCCCCCCATCCAGAAACAATATCTTTTGAACCAGCCACTCGTTGCTGCCCAAGAAATTCAAATCCTCTCTCTTGCTCAGCCATGGTGGATTGGAACTTTTTATTGTTATTTAGGTTTTTATTTTGATTTGTTTTGACAGTTGATGCTGTCAAATTGAATACTAGTTTTGTATTTTCAGTTATAGCCTCATTGCTTCTAGTATTTCTATTTTTCTACCAAAATTTTGGCTTATCGTTGTTTCCATAGTGATTTGTGTTGTTGGATGTTTCACTGTAGTGCTTAATCACTCCTCGTTTGACTAGGGTTTCTTCAATTTTCAGCCCATTTTCAATTACCTTTTCAAATGTTGGAGGACATTGTAGTTCGATTCTATAACTCATGTCATCATTCAAATTATCGATAAATAGCTAAATCTTATCCTCTTTAGGTATATATCGAGGATATCTTGCAAACAATTTTCTCGAACGTTGTAAAAATGACAAGAAAGTCTCCCACTTTTTCTATTTTAGGTTATACAGATCCTTTATGGTTATGTCATGTGTTATGTTGAAGGAGAATTGAGAAATGAATTTGTTGACCAGTTCTTCAAAGGATCGAATCCTTGGTTGTAATTTTGAGAACCATTCCATACAATGGGCTCCCAAAATACTAGGAAATAACCTCATGAGGTATGTATCTTCTTGTATGAACTTGAGGCTCATTGTTCTAAATTCCCGTACATGGTCAATCGGGTTTGATTTTCCATTGTATTTTTCATATTTAGGAAACTCACAATGCCTCGGGAAGGGTATCATATCCACACACTAATGAAAAGGGAAAGGAAAAATGTCCCTTAATAAGTATTTCTTTGTGGTTCCTGTTTGCATATTTTAAATCTGTTCCTGCAAAGTCTGCATTTGTGTTGTTAAAGAAACCACTTGATCTATATCCTGTGTGTTGGGTGGTTCTATTTCATTTGTTCTTGGTGTTTCTTTCAATAGATTCATGTCAAAATCCTTTGGTAGTTTTGCACTTAACTCTGCTAACATCAAGAGATATTTCTCCATGCCTTGTTCTAAGACCTTTTCCATAAATTTATGAAAACTTGGATCCCGTTGGGTGTGTTGTATATATTCTTATGTTATTTCGCTGGTATCTTGTTGTCAAAATCGGTAGAAGAGATTTTCTTCAGTCATGTTTGGATTTTCAATTTCCTTCTCTTTGAGTTTTTGTCTTTGCAACCTTGTTAAGATTGGCATACAAGTTTTTGGTTGTTTTTACTAAACTTGAATCTTCTGTGTTCTGATTAGTGTCAATTTGATTGTAACAAAGCCAAATAGAATGATGTATTCTATTGATGAGGCTAAGTTGAAAATCTGATTATTTAGTTTTTGTCTCATGATGGTAGGATGTTAGAATCTTGATGAGGAAACTTGACTTAATAATGTAGATTTATTGTGATATTTTGAAACTTTGTATTTTGTAAGATCTAGTTTTATGTTTGAAAACAATTTGACTTGTAAAAACCTACCTTGTTTTAGGTTTTTCAGACACTATTTAAACTGTGAAATGTTTCCGACTAGTAAAACCTAAGTTTTTTTATGGAAACCAATTTGAAAGATGTTTCCAAAAGGTCTTTGTTTTTTAGTTTTGTGGAAGTGCTAATATAGAGGGTATACACACTGAAACAGAATGCAAAAGTGCTAAAAGGTTTGGTAAAAGTGCTATCAAATAGAGTAGAAGTGCTAAAATAGACCATTGATGCACTAAAAGCCTGGTAATTGCTACACTAGTAATATTTGACAGAAGCACTATGAG
The DNA here is from genome assembly GCA_007258455.2 of Sequoia sempervirens. Lineage (NCBI taxonomy): Eukaryota > Viridiplantae > Streptophyta > Pinopsida > Cupressales > Cupressaceae > Sequoia > Sequoia sempervirens. The sequence continues at coordinate 51,268,049 of VDFB02358134.1, forward strand.
TTTGATCAAAAGTGCTGAAACATATGGAAAAAGTGTCGTTGTTAACTGCTGAAGCACTAAAAGACAATTCAAAAGCACTAGAACAGACTGTAAAAGCACTATGACACTAATTTTTTGACTCTGACAGAGTTTGTTTACTGTTTGACAGAAGCGCTATAATGTGTGATAGAAGCACGACAACAGGTGGAAAAATCATTGTTTTTAACTATAGAAGTGCTAGAATAATGTGTAGAAGCACTATAACAGATGGTAGAAGCACTGTTTTATTGCCAAGCGGGGGTTGGTAATATGGGTTTTGCAGCTGCTATTTTTGCTTTCTCTTCTTCTTTGTCTAAGACTATGGATGCTATGAGAAATTGATGGGGTGTCTCATTTTTCTCAAAAATGAACTCAAACTGCTTATGATGTCATTTTGGGTAACTTCAATGTTTACGTTGCCTAGTTGAAAGATTGGTGTGGTTAACCCCAGTTGTTGAACGAGAGCTGTAGGTCACCAAATGGTCATAAGGTATGTTGCAGGATGGTTTCAATTTATTTATCACAATGTCATTCACTACCTATTGCCAAGTAGGAGGTAGTAACATGGGTTTTCCTATGCTATGTTTTCCTTTTCTTCTTCTTCATTCAGGATGATGGATGCTGTGAGAAATTGATGGGGTGTTTTGTTTTCTTTGTAGATGAATGTTCTCAAACTATTCATAATGTCAGTTTGACCACTTTCAATGTGCGTAAGGCTAGGTTGTATGATAGGTTCCGTAAGGCCAGGTTGTTGAACGGGAGCTGTAGGTCACCAAATGGTCATAAGGTGTGGTGGTAAATCATAGTTTTGGAGGACAAACCTAATGTTTCCAAGATTTTTCTACTGCAAGAACAGGTCTTGTGGAGTATTCTATGGTAGGTTGTGGAATGGAGGATTGACAAATACGTTGACTACGGTTATGTTCCTGTGAAAGAGCTCTTCTTTGAATATAGGCTTGTGAATTCAAGGTCTCTACAACATAATCATTAGTGTAACCTCTAGTGAAAACATGAACCTATGGAGGAATGTTCTATGATGAAGCAAAATCTTCCTATTCTGATTTAAGAAATGTCTTCTTTGCAAAAGGTTTCTATAACTAAGTGGTGTCTTGGGTTTTCTAATTCTCTTGGCAAGATATTTTCTGACAAACTTAGTGGTTTTCCAATCTCTAATCACATATTCTTAATTTGATTTCATCCAATTTTTTTTGTATTTTTCAAGATGATCTTTTCTCTAAATTTTAATGATTTTGAAATACACAACAATCAAATGTAGATAGTTGGTTTTAAGAGCTGTAATCTAAACATAAAGTGTATGTTCAAAATAACCATGTATGGCCCTATTTTCACTAGTTTGATAACAATAAAGCACTTCATACAAACTCACTCTTAATAGTAAAAAAGGTCATCATTATACTCAATAGCCCACAACTTTAAATTGTGTCAACTCACACAGTCGTGTCACCCCCTAGAGGGCGCTCGTGTTTATGTATTTTCTAGATTCGTACTCAAGGTTAGATTTCTCGATCCCTTGAGCAAAAATTTCCTAGAAATTATATGGTGAGTGTCTTGGGGGAAGATTCTTCACTCTCCTTGCATTATGAGTATTACAATGTCTGGTTACTGACTCAGTTGGATACTACACTAGGTTCTTAGAAAGGGTTTCCGTTCGGAGCGGCAAGTGATAAAATCCCTTAGGAGACCTCCCAACCTTTAGAACAAATGTTTTGGGGATGGTTATCATGCACACTTCTGGAAAAGGTGGGTTTCCCTAGATTCAAATTAAATTTTAGAGTGGGGTGGAAAACCTAGCTTTGGTTGTTACCCACTTAGGTCATTCTAGTAGGGTGAGTACTTTTTCTCACTATGGAAAGCCTTCGAAAGGATGTAATAAAGCTTTGAAAATGCATAGAATAAAGGATGAATATATTATTTTGGATCACCCAATTAAGGGGAGAGCATATGCCTATCAACCATACAAACACATAAATCAACTTTGTTCAATTTTTAGAGCCCAAATGACAATTTTCTATCTACGTGAAGATGTTGCTTCACAGTGAAGATGTTGCTCCACAAAAAGACATGGTGTTCATTTTTAATACCAAATTGAAATGTTTGGTGACTACCCTAGATTGGTAAATTTTAAACCAAGTTGAAGAAATGACTATCCTAAGATTGGTAAATTTTAAACCAACTGAAGAAATGAAGTCACTGGTTGTGGTTGTGTCGGATCTAGATAATGATTTATAGAAGCACCATAACAAAGATTAAAAGCACTATATAATTGATTAAAATTGCTATAGAAAGTGGAAAAAGTGCTATAAAATCCTTCAGAAGCACTATAGAAATTTTTGGATGAGCTAATATTTTTTGAAATTTGATAGTTGAACTGTGCTGAAATTTTTTCGGTCAAAGCGCTAAAATAGTTCTCCAAAGTGTTATTGTTTTCATCGAAAGTGCTAAAATAGGCATAAGCGCTATAGTTTGGCTTAGAAGTGCTACAAAATGTTTCAATCATGCTAAAAGAGTTATGCCAAATTCTTGTATGAAATCTTTTTAGAAAAAAATGTTAAAAACATGGGGTTAGGCCCCACGGTGGGCGCCAAAATGTAAGTGTGAATAAGTAAACAAGTTAAAAAACTAAAACACTTGTTAATGAAACATTGTATCAAGATTAAACATGAATTAAAGATTTATCTCCTATCTCCAAAGATTTATTAAGTTACAAAGGGATCTCAGATTTGTAAGCACTGTAACTATTTAAAATGCCTATCTAGAGAATGGAATTGATGCTAAATGCAATGATGTGATGATTGATAAAGAAACTAAAAAACTATGATGCTACTGTAAATGAAGCTTGATGGATGAAAGCTACAGTAAAAACTATGATGCTACCGTGATATGAATTCTACTGATGCTGTGATGCTATGATGCTATTGCTAAAGATACTGATGCTATGCTTAAGATGCTTGAGTGCTAATTCTTGTACAGTAAGTTTTCATAAAAGATGATAATTATTAGATCCATTTCCTATGAAAAGAAGCTATATTTATAGATTTATCATAGTACATTTGCATAGAGGCAGCACAACAAAGGCTGAAATTCAATCTGGAGATTTGAATGGTAAGAGATTGAGAAGCTTGAGCTGATAATGGGAATTGTCACTCCCCATGAAAACACCAGGCAAGATGATAGGAAAGATTAGAGGAAGAAGATTGAGATGATTTCCTGTAAGTTTGTCTTCGAGGCTTTCCCATGAATGCCATTTGCATTAATTAGATTTTAAAAATATAATTTTATTGGTGAGTGAATAGAGGAATATTTGATTTATGCCTTTATTTGAATATTTTTGATTTATTCAAATTTAGCAAACTAGGAATATTTAATTAAATAAAACAATTATTTGATATTTTCTTATTTAATTAAGAGGAAAATGGTTAATTAAATAAAACTTTAGGATATATTTATTTAATTAAGAGGAAATATGATAAGATAATTAAATAACAAAAACTATTGAAGTTGTATATTTAATTTAAGATAGAATTAATGGATAAAGTATAGAAGAAAAAATAATGATAATAATTAAATAAAACAAAGTATTTAATTTTGTTTATTTAATTAAGAGGAAAAATAATATGATAAAATAAAAGAATTAATAGTGAACTTAATATAAATAAATATTTCTATTTATTTACTAAGTAGATGAATTTAGGATTAATTAATTAAATAAATCATATTTAACTAATTATATTCTCCAAACCATTTTTAGGTGTATATAGTTGTTTAATGGATGATTGGATTACTTGAAGACCCGTAAGAGGTTAGTCCACATAATATAATTATTGCTATAGGAAAAATAGAGTGTCCATTTACTTTGAAATTTCCACGGTTTACAATTTACGATGCTACATTTAGTACCCACTTTAGTAAGAGTATGATCTTATGTTCATGTTCAAACTAAAGGTATATATATTTTTATCAAAATTATGAAGAGATGAGATGACACCAAGTTGAGGGGTGTGCTAGTCCCAAATTTAGGATACCATCAATATACAATGTTAAGACAAACATGAAGCATATATATTTCATGCAAGACAAGGAAAAATTCAATCATACCCAAGGCATTGAATGAACAATCAATTGATTACACATAAAAGAATACATAAGGAAAAAATGATGTATACAAGGAATACACAAAATATATAAGGAATACATAAGGAAAAAAAGTGAAATACATGAAGCAAACACACACAATACATGAGGAAAATATGTAAAATACATGAAGCAAACACATATAATACACAAGAAAAACATGATACACATATAAAATAAGCATAACATGCACATGGAACATAGAACAATGAATGCTAGTTAAATATAATAAATATCCAAGTAAAAAAGGTATAAAGACCTCAATATGGAAGCTTGTCTCAATTACCAACCATCATCCATCAAATTCACAAAATACACATCTTTAAAATGCTAAAATGATAAATAGAAGTTCTCACAAGGATACATAGATCTATTAGCTAGAATATTCTATTATGCTAGGTGTCCATGTAAAAATACTCAAGTTCACAAACCAAAAAAATCCATTATGCTAGTCTATGGAGTGTTTGGAAATCATGCTTCAAGGAGTGCATAAACTTTTAATATCTAAAGAGATGGTTTAGCATCTTAGGGGATGAATTTGGTAACCACATCTCATGGGGTGCATAAATGTTTAATGTCACAAGAGATGAATTGATAACCATGCCTCAAGGGGAATTATATAAACCACCACCATAAAGGGGGTATGCCAATAAGTCAAAGCTCAAGATACATAAATGTGTGCATATATGAAATGGATAGGGTGATATGCCCCCATTTAAGTGTTAGCATACTTGTTATGCTGATATTTTAAGGAAAAAGAAATAGGAAGAGGGGATCCTCAAGAAGGATGCACACCTCAAAAACTACTTATCCTTGTCCCCCAAGTACATATAGGAAAGGACAACCATACTAGATACTATTGTGTTTCTACCATTGATGAAATATGGTTGCTCATAATATTGTGCCACCATGAATGGTAATGAGAAAACACATGGAGCTACAAATGCCACATAGTGAGGAGCAACATCATATAATGAATAGGTGCATCAACACATGAGACAGTGATAGCACCACAATTGAGAAGTTACTATATTGTATTACTCAAGGCCTAAAATTCATTGGTGGAATGACCATGCGCTTGATGATACACACAAAAAGAGTTTTTTTTATCAAACTACTTATGTGTTTGAAGGGGAAGAGTAATCAAGTGGGATTTAAGAAACCTCAGGGTAAGTGAAAAATTTTGTGACACAATTAAGATGCCACTTTTGTTTTCTTACTTGAAATGACCATTTGGTGAGCACCAAATGTCTTAGATGACTGAGCCTAAGGTTTGGTCATCCCAAGCCATGTTTGGTGAGCAAAAATTTGGGTGCTTTCCAAATGCAAATGATGAATTTTTAGAATGCATTTTCTTTCTCCTTTTTTCTTTGTATTTTTCTTTCTCTTTCTCTATTGGTGAAATATTTGCATATGGAGCTCAAGCACTACCTCTCTACCTGTCCCTCCTCTCTCTCTCCATCTTTTTCTCTCTACTCTCTATATCTCTTTATCTCCCGTCTCCCTCTAATTCTATATCTATATATATCTCTCTCTCTCTCTTACATATCTCTCCCTGCCTCTCCCTCCCTCCCTCGCTCCCTCCCTCCCTCCCTCCCTCCCCTCTTTCTTTCTCTCTCTCTCCTCTATCTATATCTCTCCCCCTACCTCCTCTCTCTCACTCTCTCCCTCTCTCTCTCCCCTTCCCTCTAATTCTCTCTCTAGCTCTCCCTTTCCCACTCTCTCCCTCTCCCTCTCCCTCTTCCTCTCCCTCCCCCTCTCCCTCTTTCTCTCACTCTCTCCTTTGCTCTCTACTTCTCATTGTCTCTCTATTATCTCTCTCTCTCTACTTCTCTCTATCTCACATCTCTCTCCCTCCCTCTTTCCTTCCCTCTAATTTTTTCTATCTCTCCCCTCTCTCTCTTCCTTTCTCACACTGACCTTCCCTCTCTATTTATCTCTATCTATCTAACCTATCCCATTGTACCTCTCTCTCTCTCTCTCCCTCTCTCCCCTCTCTCAATCTCTCCACATTCCTCCTCCCATCTCTACTTATCTCTATCACATTTCTCTATCTCTCTCTCTCTCACACTTATCCTTCCTCCCTTTCTATCTATTCATCCCTCTCTTCTCTCTTTATCTCACTTCTCTCTCTCTCCATCCCTACTATCTCTCTCTCCATCCCCCCTCTCTCATTCTCTCTCCCTCTATCCTTTTCCCCTCTCTCTCCTATCTATCTCACCTCTCTCTCTCTCCCTCCCTCCCTCCTCCCACCCCTCTCTCTTTCCTTCCCTATCTAATTATAGCTATATATATATCTCCATCTCTACCTCTCCCTCCATCATTCCCTCTCTCTCTTAATCTCCCCACCTTCCTCCCATTTTTGTGTCACTTCTTGGTGCACATTAGAGAGAGATTTAAAGAGGTATAGGTGAGATAGAGAAGTAGAGAGGGAAGGAGAGAAAAATAAAAAGAGTGAGAGGTAGAGAGTGATAGGTGAGATAAAGAGAAGTAGAGAGTGGCAAGGAGTGATGGAGGGAGAGGTGAGATAGAGTAGATAGGAAAGAAGGGAGAGAGAGAGGGAGAGGAGAGATAGATAAAGGGGGGAGAGAGAGAGAGAGAGAGAGAGAGAGAGAGAGAGAGAGAGAGAGAGAGAGAGAGTTCTTGAGCTCAAGGGAGAGAGATTCAAATAAAGGGACAATGATAGTGAGAGAGAGAGGTCTAGAGCATAGGAGATGAACAATGACTGAGATATATAGATAAAAAGATGATACAACTTGGTGATTACTAAAATTGACCTATTAATTACTAAAATTTGACATGCTGATTACTGAAAATTGACTATTTAAAAAAATTATAAGATCTTCCAAAAATTAGAATGTATTATAACTCCAAGAGATTTAAAACCACTTTCAAACATTCTAAATTATGTACATGAAATATATTATACATGAAATATATTATACATGAAATGTATTATACATGAAATATAACTTAAATTTAAAGAAAGTAAATTTCCATATGCAAATGTATATAGTTTCACTAATAGAGAAAGACAAAGAAAGAAAGAAAGAGAAATAAAATACATTCTAAAAATTCATCATTCACATTTGGGAAGTGCTAAATTTGGCACTTGCCAAATGAACATTTTCATTTAGCTAGTGCCAAATGGTTTACATTGGGAAATACCAACCCTTTGGGTTGGTATTTTCCTTGGGCATCCAACTCAAGGGGTTAGACGACCATTTCATGCCAAAGGCATGTTTTTTGAAAAGGTAAAAAAAATTCACACATTTTTGGTCATGCTCTCCATTAGGTTTGCATGTGTTTTAATGCAAATATATAAACATATCATGATGACATTAAGATCTCTCTTAGCTATCTAACCATATAATTTTTTTCATGTTTTGATTATGTTAAAGTTTCATCTTTAATTTCTTTTGTTAGTGTGTCTATATTTTGTCAAAAACCAATATGTGGTATTTTGGTTATAGCTTTTTGCTTGTTCATTGAATTTAAAAAATAAAAAATAAATTAGAAACTAGACTCCATTCTAGATACATTAGTTTTCAAAATTTCTAGGGTGGAGCACAATCAAATTAATGTTTTTAGGATGTGTCCACTTAAAAATTAGTGAAAATTAATATATTCACTAAAAAATTAGTCAAAAAATCTGACATGAACTATATAGTGTTAGCTAATTTCTCACCGAAGTGATTTTTGAAATTTTAAAAAAAGTTAACATTTTAGGGGGAGCACACTAGATGCTATGTTATGTTTTATTTAAAAGATTAGGAATAATTTGTGTGCTCCCCCTTTTTGAAACCCTCAATCTTCACCATTTAAAAAACATTAGTAGTATAGAAAGTAGATTTAGAGCACTACAACTTTTGTTCTTCTTCCATCTTCAAATTTTGAGCGTAAATATCTTCATTTTCTCATAGAATATTAGACTTTGTTGATTTTTTAAAAACTTGGAAACTTAAGACCCCCTTTTTGTGTAACAACTTGGTGCACTTACCCCTTGAAAAAATATTCTCTTGCTGAGATAGGGGATATGGAGTAGGAGAAAATTATTTCTAATGTGAAGAAAAGTTTTCTCACTTATGTCTAGAAGTTATAAATATAGTAGATGATGGAGGATACAATGTAGATGAAAGAGAAGGTTGGAAACATGAACCCCATTTAGCAAGGTATAGTGTAGACTTCACATTATCCTTGAATCCTAGTTCCATGTTTTACTTATATCTAAGTTTAGAAATAATTTTTTATCCAACTCAATGTTTTCCAAACTCAAATGGAGGAGGAGAAGTCTTGTTTAAATGCTAATGAGAATAATTGGTTCTTTTGAAAAAATGAAAATCCTTTTTAGGTGTTGAAATGCTAAGATTAGGAGGATGTTTATTAGATATATCTAACACGTGAGGGAAAAAGGCCAAAGATCCTCCATCACTATCATGGGATGATGATGTTTTTAATTTTTTTTATGTAATAAAAGATTGAGCAAATGAAATAGGGGATTCCTTAGGTTTAAATTAAGAGTTTTTGTAATCTCCCACAAAGGAGGGTGTAAAATATAATGAAAACCAAGCACCACCAAAACATGTATATGAAGATGAAGAATTATTTTCATCATTATTTACAATTTGAGAAGAGGAATGAAAATATTTTGTTGAATCCACTAAAACAACCTTTGAATCTTGAAGCTTTGATGGTGAGATTTTATAGTCCCCAATGAAATTAGGTGTAAAATCTAACGATCCCCAATCATCACCCAAGAGAAAAATTCATAGTATCATTATCATTCAAAGGTAATGGTTTACCATTTGAAGATGGAATCAAAGTACTAAGAGAGTTGGAAATATTATGTTCGACTTGGGAATGTAAATAAATTTATTTATCTTCTTTAACCATATATATTTTGTTATTATATTTATATTTGATTGTATGGTGAGGAGTAGATGGGACTCCCTTCATGACATTAATCTATGGTCTACCAAGAAGAAGATTATAAGAAAGAGGGTTTGTCATGACATGGATAAGGGTAGTCATTATCATGGGTCCTACTTATTGTGTGGTTTCCTAACATGCCCCATTTTTCCTTTGGAAAAATGTGGAACCCCTTAATTTTCCTTCTTTCCCCTTTCTTTGCTATCTTCTTGTGCTGGTGTTTTTCTTGTGGAGGAAATGATACAGTGAAAGTATTTCTCCAAAATTCCTGATTCCCACTCAAATTAATGTCTTCCTAGGCTTGGGGTGTTTGCAAATCTCTTTCCCAATATTTTTACTAATTATTTGGATTCTTGGCTTTTTGGGTGTCAGATGTTGTTGCTCTAAGTGTAGTGCATCTTTTACAAAGTTTGCATTATGCCCGACCAGTCATTGTACCAAATGATTTTTCACCTGGGAGAAGTTTTCCCAAGTGTGCGTGTATCAACACTTCCTTGATTAAGCCTGATCACAAATTTTATTTTCTTTGAAATAAAAATCAGGAGTTTGGGAACTGAGTTTGTTTTCAATCATACACGTCTTGTTTACTCACACCTAGGTATCTTTTGTACCTGGTTCCCATAAACCCGATAAGTAAAAGCCTGACCTTGATAACTCTTTGAGACAGAGTGTTAGATGTTTCAAATCCTATTGTTAGCTAGTCATTCAACATCCAAGATGGATGCTTCCTTTGATGCATTTGTCCCATAGGGACTAATGTGACCTGCAAGCATGCCATGTCTTCCACTTGTGTCACTTTCCTTTCAAAGGTGGGACTCGGTGTAGGAATCAAGGATTTTGTGATGTGAGCCCTAATCCACCATGATTTCACCTTTGTTCAAGGTAATTAATGTATGGTAAAATAATTAATAAAGGTAGCAAACAAAACACGTACTTGGTACCACCTCGAGCATGCAGTTGCTTCCATAATACACTACCTCATGCAAGATCATCCATTTTCAAGAACATTAATGAATTAAAACAATGGTTGTGGTGTGAAAAGAGAAAAGTAAGTTTCAGAATATAGAAGAGCACATTCCCCAGGGTTTGAATATGTGTTTGTTCAATTATACTATCAATGGAACCATGTACTTTTCTTTTAATTCAATTTTTTTACCTCTAGTTAATTCATGAAGGAAATACTATTATTCTTAAGGAGATTTAACCTAATTCATGGTTATGGGTAAGCAAATTTTATGAAGTATTAAGAATGCATGATTAGAATTAGCCCTAACTCATATGCAAGGCACATATATGCTAATAATATAGGAAATTAAAGAATACATGAGTACTTCAAGGAAGAAGAAGCCTAATGAGGAATTCAAATTTATTGTTTCATAAGCCGTACCTACCTTCGAGATGATTTAGGGCTACATCTAGAAAATAGGGAAGAAGAAGAATTCATAGTAGGATCACTTGCTCAAGAGGTGGGAAACCCTGAAGAAATAAATCAAGCCTGGAAGAGGGTGTCACCACTGAGAGAAACAAGGGGTACTACAAATCAGATCCCTATTTCTATTATTGATAAAGATGAAGAACATGAAGATGTATTGGATAATTGTGCAACTAAAGATCAACCTTCACAAGGAAGAGCTGAAGTGATTTATGAGAAGCCCCTAAATTCTAAAGAACCAAGTGAAAGTTAGGATATAGATAAAGGTACATAGTCCTCTTAAGCCTTGGGAAAGTGACAAGGAAGTGAAGAAAATATTGATGTTTTGAAACAACATGAAGAGTCTTCTCTAGGGATTGATACTAAAAAGGAGGTAGGACAAAGAAATATAGGTCTCAACGAGAAAGAGACGAGGCTAGATCATGGTAATCCAAATCCTTGCCACTAGGGACAAAGAATGTAAAAGTTTCAGAGGTTGCAATAGGAAACATGGAAGATTTAAGAGAAAACATTCATGAACATTTTGGTCCTTAGGAACGAATTAATATTGAAGAGGCAGGACAAAACAAAGAAGAACTTGACTGACTAGTCAAGAAATTGGCTCCACCATTGGAGGTGGAATTGGTGCCTTTGGATTTTAAAATTTTAATGTAGGAGCTAGAAATCCCTAGGCCTAAAAATAGAGCAAAGACTAGGCATGCTATTAAGTGAAACTCATATGGAGGGAGAACTCTCCAAATAGCTACTCTAGTAGGAGAAAAGAGAAAGTATGAAATTTCAGCTATGGATTACCAAGTGACAACAAACAACATAGGAAATTCATCATGGGAGTAGGAGTTAGAAGAAATGAGAATGAATTTAGAAACTACTATTGCTCGTATGATGAAAGAGAAACAAAAGAATAAGGAGTTAAAACAATGGGTTGATTTCCTAGAAAATTTAATCAGAACATTAGCCCAATCTAGTAAGTCAGACTAAATTTCCACATAACCTAGTGTTGATGTCCAAAGAACAGGTAGATGCTATCATAGTGCTTCAACACAATTTGAGCATTTTAAAAGAATGGATAGAGCATTTGGTGAAACAAGGTGAGGAATAAATAAAATAGGCAATTAGGAAATGTAAAGAGGCTTACCATTGGGTCGACAAGTCTAGAAGACTTGAGAGTGAATGTTGAGATCACCAAGAGTAGAATGATATAAAAGGGAGGAGATTAAAGGTACTTCTTTAGATGGATGTTCAAGAGTTGATAAGAGACAAGGTAATTGCAGAACAGGAAGTTCTGATGCTTGAGAAATGGAAGGTGCAGTTGAGTTGGGAGAGTGACAATACTAAAACAAGTGAGAAGCTAGTCAACAAACATTTGATCTTCATTGAGATGCTAGCTCAACAAAATTGTGATCCTAAGACCCTAGGAGGACAAGATGAGGTATAAGTGAAGGATTTTAGGGGATGGACTGAAAATATAAAGAAGGATCTTGTTTAGTCTTTGAGTTGAGAAGTCAATGATGAGATCATAAAGTGTAGGAACACCATGAATATGTATGGAATAGAAATAATGTGGAGGAATGAGGCTATCAATAAAATAACAAAGGAATATTAAAGGCATAAGTATAATTGGAAGGTGATTCAAAGTGTTCCAAGGGAACACATAAATTAAGTGTTGACTGCTTTATGGGAATATCAGCAAGAGAAGGGTGAAGATGAGTCTTTAGACTAGGAGTCTAGTGAAGAAGTGCATATGGTTAGGTAGTGGAAGATTGGAGGTATTGTGCATGGGTAGAGTTTTGAAGTGAATTTTACATGGTTATTCTCATACCAAAGAAAGACAACTAATCCCAAAGATTTTAGAGAGAAAGTGTTAATAGTTTTGTATTTTGTGCAAAAGTACCTATGACCCAAAGATTGAAGCTTGAAAGTTTGTTGTTGAAGAAATTCAAAGTATCTTTGACTTAATATGGAAAGTTCCAATTCCACTTGTCATCTGCCATGTGCTATCATTTGTTTTTTTCCTTTGATTCTCTTTCATGTGTTCTGTTTGAACTCTTTGGTGCCTTGTTTTCATAAAAGGACAAGAGTTGTTTTATTTTGTGAAGTTCAAAATTTTTAGATTTTGGAGAACTAATTTTTTTTCAAGTTTTATTATTTTTTCTATATTCCATTCCATTCTAGATTAAAAACTTGTATGTTTCATTTGATATTAACTAATATCTAGGCCAATTCAAAGCTATTTCTTGATATGAAATCATACGTAGCTGATTGTTTGCTCCTATTGGAAAAGACTATGTGCTAAGCTAGATTTGGGTGCATACTGACACTATCTAGTGGCAAATAATCCACATTTCTTTAAACTTTTGCATCATTCTATGCCTATCTATGAAGAAATTTGATGAAGTATAGAGTGGTTTTCTTTGATTTAGTTTATTTCTTGAGGAATGCATGGATAATACATGGGAGAAATATTTACATTTCAATATATTTATGCTTTGTTTTAGATTAGATGTTTAATATTTTTAGAAAATGTTTCAAAAACTTGATAAATGCATGAAATTTTATTGTAAATATTTCGATTCCATGAATATGTAGAATGATTAATGCTAAATCTGCTTGAATACATGCAAGTAATTTGAATTTCATGAAACATTATTGTAATTATTTAATTTCATGAATTTGTTAAGTGACATGTGAGTGATAAAATTAAGCTTATGTTACAATCCTTTGGATACTAGCTAACCTGTGACAACCATAGACCCCTCATGTTTAACAAAAATATACACAACAAACCCCAAATGAACGTAGTGCGTTAAGAACTGGAATTCCTGAGCCTTGGGATCGAGTTGAGATCACCTTAGATTTAGGTTTTCCTAGTGGATCTTTCAAGTAAAGGTAGGTTCCCATGGTTCTTTGTGAGAATTTATCTACCTACTGGTGTACGTGTGCAACATTCATGTCAATGCTACCTTAATGGGTAGTGTGATTGTACCCAATGATTTCCTACCAACATTATAAAAGCCATGAATAGAAAGATTATTAGGTTTTATGAGAGATGCTTATACACCAATTTTATGTAATTTAAGGTCAATGATACAAAAATGAAGACCTGATCTATTGTTAATGAGAGTATGTCTCAACCCATAATGATTGATAATGACCATAATCATGAGATCACCATATTGGTTTTTGGTTTTAGGAGGAGGTAATTCATGTTGAGGGAATGTGATATCTAAGTTTTTTGTATTTGGGTATGTGCAGGATCATGATGGGCCAAAAAGTGGTGATATGATGGGTATGTGTAGGGTATGTGGCTGACAACTTTTTTTTTACCCAAAATTGATCAATCAAAAAGGGTTTTTAGAGGAGATTCTCAGATTTCCACCAATATAAATTATGTTATACTTTGAATTTAATAAATAATTATTATTCATTTTCTATTTGAATTACAACAAAAGTCCTAATTGATAGGCCGATTGAAAAACATCTATAGCTTTCAAACGGTATCACATTTTTTGAATCCGAAACATGCGTCACATTCTATGCTTCACATACTATAGGATTAAAAAAAGAAAAATTGAATTTCGTGAAGTTTTGACTAAGTTAAGGTGGTTAGACATACAAGTTTTTATATTTTTTAAAAGTTGTAATAAAAAATTCATAATTATTTATTTACTTGAAAAAAAATTACAAAAAAAATGCATCACATCCAAACATGAGTCCTCTAGTTATATATAAATATTATAAAAAAATATTATCATTTTATTGTGGTTAGGGTGGTCAGACAAACACCCACTTCTTATTTTTTCCCTGAAATTTAAGTACTACTACATTGAAATTTCAAATTTTCACCAAATAGATTTTTTGTTTTTATAAATAAACCTAGTAGTTTAGAAACTACATTCAATTTCCTACATATTCTATTATTACATATTTTTGAAATAATATAGATAACTTATTCAAATTTTTACGTCAAGTTGCCTAACTCTGATTTTTCTGAATTTTTTGCCACTTAAGGGCCTATTTTTTGCATGATGATCCTACACATACCCATTCATACCATCTAAAAAGGCTTTTGCATCATTTGGTTTAATAGAATGTGGTACCATAATATTTTGTAAAGCCTCTCGGAGCATGCTATGATATGTAGGTGAATTTTGAGTTGTCCCAAAGAGATATCTTAGTTGGAGTACTATGAAGTTGCTCAAAAGGATCATACTCTTTGCACACATATTGTAGAAGACGAGGTGTAGGAGGGATAATAGGTTGAGGAAATGGAATGGAGGTTTTCATTTGTTTTGGTTTCTTTCTATTTTGAGTGTTATATGTGTAAGTAGATACATGATAATGTGGTTGTTGTGACACATTTTAGTGTATATAATTGTTTAAATAGTGAGTTATTTCACAAATTTTAGGATATGACCAAGAGGCGTAGGCTAGTTTGGTGGAGGTATAGTAATGAGAGAAGATGTAGTTTTTCATCGAGAAATATGAGACAAAGGACAAATGATAAGCTTTGTTTTGGGACATATCTTGAGAGGGGTAAAGGGAGACATCTTGAGAGGACACACAATTTAGGAAAGAAACACTATTTCACTACTATCCCCAAGGAAGAACCAAACAGGTTGGCTATGATTTCTATCATTTTGGTGGGAGACACAATAAGTTTTAGGAAGATGCAACGAGTTAGGTTAATTAGGGCCAAAATAGAGATACACAACATAATCGATAAGTTTTAGGACAAATTGTCAAAAACAAGAATAAGATTTGAACAGAGGACATAGAGTAGGGTTTCACATAGAAATTTGAGCTAAAATTGACTGGTTAGGGGCATGGGCACCCTAGACTTCAAATAAGGGTTTTTGAAATCTTAGACCATGTACATGTGTGTAATAGTCTATAGGTATTTTTTGTGAAAAGCTAGGTCTAAGAACTGACAAAGTTAAGAAAAATTAATATACCCTAATTTGATGATTAGAGGCACATGAAGGTATGAATGAGGGATTTTAAACATTCAAAGGAGTTGATAGATAAAACTAATTGTGCATATGAGTGACCCCCATGAAGTATGAGGTAAGTGAAAGAATTGATAAAATATAAATATGCTAATGAAAATGTGGAAGAACATGTTTAGGTTTATGTTTTTACAAGGAATAAAAAAAATCTAAAATTTCTCTAATTTTCTAAGGTAAACATGTAACATTTACATATTGAAATGAAATAACTCAAATCTAAGCCCTAAACATGAAAAATCATACATGAAATTATGTGATTAAATTCAAAATTATTTTCAAAATTTCTCTAAATTGAATTCAACGAGGTGTTTAATGTGTAATGAAAAAAGAATAAAAATTCTTAAATTTGAAAATAAAACAAATACAAATCAATAACCAATCTTTCAGATTATATGCTATGTAAATAAAAAAATTACAAGAGTAAGATATGTTAGGTTCACCAAAATGTAACAAGTAAAAATGGATCCTATATCCAACTAGTAGATTAAGTAGGATCAACTCTTTTCTTTCCTTACATTAGAACATAAACCTATTAGGGCTTGATGATTGGCTAACTACCTCAAAGGAGCACCAATCTACTAGGGTTTGTTTCTTTTGAGCTACAAAGAGGATAAATTTGACACGTGTTTTAATTATCTTATTTGACATAAACCCTATATTTGAAAGTGTAATTTATTGCACTAATAAAATTAAAAATTGACAGAACAATTATAGATATGAGGGTAAGTGCAGAAAGATGGAGGGCCAAAAAGGGGTCTTAAGTGGCCACTTTTTTTTTTTTGAAATCAAGAAATTCTAACCTTCGATGAAAAATTGAGGATAGTTACACTCAAAATTTTAAGATGCAACAAAAACAATGTAAGAAGTTCTTCGAGTCTACTTTCTAAACTACTATTTTTTTTAAAAAATGATAGAGATTAAGGGGTTCAAAAAAGGGAGCCATAGAAATAGGTGTTGAAAACATAACATAGAATTTGTTGTGGCTCCCTCAAAATATTAACTTTCTTTTTGGTATTTCAAAAATCACTTCAGTGAAAAACTAGCTAACAACATGTAGTTTATGCCTTATTTTTTTGATAATTTTTTTAATGAATATATAATTTTTTTACTAATTTTCGAAGTGGACACAACTAAATTTTTTTTTTTGGCCATGTTAACCCTATAAATTTTGAAAAATAATCAATTTTTTTGTTTTTGAATATGCGTAGAATGGGGTCTAGTTTATGAAAATGCAATTTATTTAAAATTTCAATGAATGGTTAAAAAGTAAAGTAAAAAATATTGAACATTGGTTTTTTGGCTAAAATAGACACAAAAAAAAGATATTAAAGTTGAACGGGTTAACATTTTCAAAATATGAAAAAATTTACATCATTAAATATCTAAGAGAGAGCTTGAGATTACCCACATGTGCAATTGACTCGACCTTGAAACATGTGTACACCTAATAGTTTGCACTAACAAAATTTTGTGACATTTTATAGAATATGTAGAAACATGTCTTTGGATGTTGGGAAGGCACTCCAAGCCTTTGGGTTAGAAATACAAAGAAAATCCAAGCCAAAGGCTTGGGGATTCCCAAAGAAAGCAATAACACGGTCGTGTTATAATGCACTCATGTTATTTCATAGTTTTGACATATATTTTTGTGTTTGTGCTTGAGTTGCCTAAGCAAGACATAACATGAGTGTGTTATAACACACTTAAATTATTTCTTTCTTTGCGTTAAATGCTATTCTATTAAATGTATGTATATATATTTGTATGTATGTATGGTTGTATGACATTTATGCATGTATGTATGCAGGGTTGTATGTATGTACATGTATTCCTGTATGTATGTATACTTGTATGTATATATGTATGTATCAATGTATGTATGTGTGTATGTATGCCTATATATATGTGTGTAAGATTGTATATACATATGTATGTATGCTTGTATGTATGTAAGTATGTATGTATGCCTGTATGCCTGTATGTATGCATGCCTGCTTATATGTATGTATGTATGTATGTATGTATTGAGAGGGAGGGATAATTTTAAGAGAGAGAGAGGGGTGGAAGGAAGAAACCTGAGAGAGGGAGAGGGGGTGGGAGAGACTTGAGAGAGAGGGAGAGGGGGTGAGAGAGATTTCTCTAGTTAGTGTGGGAGGGAGAGACTTGAGAGAAGAAGGGGTGGGAGAAGGATAGGGGGTGGGAGAGAGAGACCTGAGAGATAGGGAGAGAGAGAGTTCTCTAGTTAGGGTTGGAGGAGGAACCTGAGAGAGGGAGAGGGGGTGGGAGGGAGAGACCTGAGAGAGGGAGAGGGGGAGGGAGGGAGAGACCTGAGAGATAGGGAGAGGGAGTGGGAGAGAGATAGAGGGAGTGAGAGAGAGAGACCTGAGAGAGGGAGAGGGGTGGGAGGGAGAGACCTGAGAGAGAGGGAGAGAGAGAAAGAGAGAGAGAGTTCTCTAGTTAAGGTGGGAGGGAGAGAATCAAGAGAGGGAAAGGGGGTGAGAGGGAGATACCTGAGAGAGAGGGAGAGAGAGAGGGAGTGGGAGAGGGAGTGGGAGAGAGGGGGTTGGACCTAAAGCATAAAGCATAAAGCCTAAAGGCTAAATCTTGAACCCTACACCTTGATAAATTCAACTTTTTGAAAATGTGAACGTGCTTTATAAAAGTTGAAATATGGACATTGTAAGAGCAAACCAAAACACGCTTGTGTTATAATGTGCTCATGTTATAACATGAGTGTATTATAATGTGAGTTTGTTTTGTCACTTTCTGAAAACAGTAAAAAGATAGACACCCATGACTTGGGACACATTCTCTATTATTCTCCTTCTTCTGCATGTGATCCAATAAAATAACTCTTTTTGAGACTATTGAAGAAACAAAATGCAAGAATTTACAAATTCCACCATTTTTACATCAACTTTCTAGCATCTTTTAGTTTTTACATCAAATTTGATTATATGAACTCAAATTTTGATGTTTATAGTGTTGTAATGTTCATTACATGATTGAATTGTTATAGCTTAACAAATTATACATTGTTTAATTCTATAGTTTTTAGTAATTCTTGGAGAGATATGGAATTGAATGTTGAAAAGGAAGCAAGTTTTTGAAAAGCTCTAATTTCTGAGTAGGTTGATGCAAGAAGAAAAACAACTACATTGAATTGGGTAGTTTATCCAATTGAATCTTCAATTTAAAGGTATTTCAAGTCTAAATATATGTATGTTCTTTATAACTTATTATAATACATTCTTAATACAATGATTTGATTTATTTTTTATGTTAAAATGAATATTCAATATTCATCATTGTTTGTTTTTACTTTTTTACATCTATGAGAATTTAAGGGGGTTTCCAAGTTAAAAAAATATCATTATAACCTTAGCCCATCTTGGAACAATTAACCTAGAAAATTCTTCACTCTTTGTAGTGGTTTGGCTACTCTTATAGTATCATCCAACTCTTGGGAAACCAAATAAATCATGGTTTGCATTTTTGCAACATCCTCCCTTCTCTAACCTTAATATCTTCCTCTATAATGTCCTCCACTAAACACATTACAGTAGGAACTATCAACCAATCTCTCACATCTATTAGCCTCTTTCCAATCTTCAACATATCATTCACTTTCGAATTCCAAATACATTTACTACTCAACATGGCTTCACATCCTCTTGTTAATTTATATTGTCCTTTGGACTACTTCCTTTAGACAACCCCTTTCATGCTATTATAATGAGGTGAATTTTCACCCCTAGGAAAATTCTCCATTTATTCTACCTCCCACCTTAGAGAATTAAATAAGATAATGAAATCCATATTTCTAAACCCTTTCCCTATCCACTTGGTGGCTATTTTATGTGTCGATGGGGGATATTCTATCAAGGATGCCCATGTGACATGCAGACATCCTGATAGGATTCCTTCCTATGGAATCCATAGAGGAATCCTCCATTGGACGTGAAGTTAACATATCCTACCCTTTGGATCAACTGCAAATGACTCCTTTGAATCCATTTTTCACCTTTCAAAAGACCATCTCATTCATTCTTTCATGCTTCTTGAAAATCTTCACACTTTGGGCAAGTTTCTTCACTCTTCTCACTCACTTTAAGGGTGATCCCACAAAAATAGTTTACAATTCCCTTCATGAAGAAAAATTTCCAAAATGCTCCCATGATTTTTTTTTAGGTTTTTAGGGCTTCACTCAAAGGGGTTTCAAGCAAACCCAAAAAGGGTTCGCTGAACCCCACCTTTGAGTGAACCCATTTTGGTGATGTCATGCCTTTGGAACCCTTTTAATGAAAATAAAGGGAAATTCAAGGTTGGTTCACTCAAAGGGGTTTCAAGAACCCCCTTTTTCCCTTCTCCCCTTCTACCAAATTTCTAATTTTTTTTTCCTTTCAAAGCTTGAGTTGAGGATGAAAATCCAGAGGAAACTTCATAGACCCAAATAGATGATGGTATTCCTCATAATGATCTATCCATCAAATATAATTTTAATATATTTTTGTTTTATTGTGTATTTTTTTTTAGTTTAATTAAACATAGGTTTCTCACTGAAAATCAAGCTCTCTGTTTTGCACATGTGGAAAATTAGTAGATTATCAAAAAAATTATAAAAAATATTTTCATGCTAGGTATTGATATCCTTGATCCAATAAAAAAATTGAATTTTGATACATACAAGAAAAGTTATGTTGTTTACGGTTTGCCTATGTCTAAATTGTAATTGTTTTCACTTCAAAACTTAATTAAGAAAAAATGTTCAATAAAACACTACAAAACAAAATGAACATGCTTGATATCGTAGTTACAAAGCTAAATTTGAAAAAAATAGAATTTTATCCTTCATAGTTAAAGAGTTATGCTGTTTATGGTGAGCATGACCCTTTAAAAATGGTGTTTACTATTAAAAACTAGTTTTTGAATGAAAAAAAAAAGCAATCTAATTCATTTTTTCAAAAGTATATTTAGAATCTATAGAAAAAATGTCATAAACCACTAGTTTGCATCATCTTCAAATTCCTCATGGTTTAGCAGCTATAGGTGCCTGAAAGTGAAGATTTAGTTAATAAAATTCAGTTCAATGTCCAGTTTGGCCAAGAATTGTAAACTAGTATTGTGGGATCACCCTTCAACTCCTTAAAGCTCCACCACCTCAATGGAAACTACAAGTTGGTGTGTTCTTGGTTCACTCTCTATATTGTTGTGGAAATGTTTGTCTTTTAAAGCTTGCAAGCTTGCATCTTCCTCCATTTTCCTTGAGTGCACTTGGTTGAGAAGGTGATATCCTTCCATTTCCTATTCACTTTGCACTATCGTATTCATATTGTAACATATTGTGTTTTCTTATTGCTTGGTATCTCTGTTTCTACATACTATCCTTTATCATATGTCTTTAATTGTTGCTATTTGGTTGTTCATGGAGGTGGAAACACCAAAGCGGGGGACTTATTGAGGAAATCCTCTAAACACAACCCCAACATTTTCCTATCTTCTGTGTGTAGGTTCTCCTTTAGGTGAAGATCTTGAAGATATCAACTCATGGGTAGGAATGTGCACTTTCCTCACCCTTCTTTGTCAATTTGTAGATTAGATTAATTTAATGTATTCTTCTTGCTATTATGTTATTTTATTACTTTCTATTTCTATTATTGCATTAAAACTCTACCAATTAGTTTGTTAGTAGGCTTTCTAGTATTCTAGACTATACCTTCATTTTCTATCCGTACGGACACTAGTTCCCCACTAAGATGCCAACATCTTGTACTAGAGTCTGTGTCCCACATTGTAGTCCTTTGGAAGTAAGCAGTCTGAGTTGCAATTCAAACTCTAAAAATTTGCTCACCTAACTTCCTAAAATATCTAAACCTGTAGAAGGATAGCAACAACTAGGTTTCTCTTCCTTTTTAGCCTTTAAACCTTAAACTCTCTCAAAAAAATTGTTAGCTTGAGGTAGATTAGGGTAGCCTATTGTTCTAGGCCCTCCCATGACTTGGGGTCTTGAGTATTTGGTCCCCCTCCTCTACATTTTGGTGAACCTAAAGTGAACTAATTTGGTTCCGTTTTGTAGTGTTGAAGGAATATTCTCTCATGTTCTAGGTATGTTTTAGGTGTTTGTGTGTTGTAAGGAACATAGCCTTGCAACCCAACCTACAACTCCTAGTGGTGTAGTTAAAAGGATCCCTAAATTTTTTGAAGTGAAGTCTAGATAGGTCACTATTTGATTGTCAAACCTTTGGGCTGTCTTCAAGAAATCCTTTTAAGAGTACATAAAGATGGCCTATTTTATGCTTCTTCCCATTCCTTGTACATAGCCTACAAATGGATCACATATTATAACTTTTAATTTGTAAGACCTACCCATGAATTTGAATAGAGAGCTCTCTCTTCTGTACATTTTCACTCGCATCAATAGGTACATCATGACTGGGGTTCTCGTTGATCATACGTACCGAGTTAATGTTATCTCAAAGGAGATTATGCTAATAAAATTTCTACATAAGGATGGATATGATGAATCTAAGAGCACAATATGTACACATGATGGGATTTTCATCCCTCCCATTGGTTCTATCACCATTTCAGTCTTGGTAGGGTGCATGACTCTGAATCTCCTCTTTGATATTATATTAGAGTTTGACTTGTTTAGATTGAAGTTGGGCATTCCATAGCTGGTTTCCATGAATGGAATCCCTTTGATGATCCATAAATTTTTAAATTTCTCTCATGAGGGCTCCATGCATGTTGTTCATGAAACTTGGTATAAACTCCTGGTGTCACATGGGGAATACTCTCTAGATCACTTATGGCCTTCCCTTGTCAGTCCACTTTCTCTAAGGTCAGACCTATTGTATCACACTTATGTTAAATACAAGAATGGGGGAATTACATTGAAAGAGACTTACCCTCCTTCCCCTTATGATATTTTAATAGTTAAGGCTTCTATGATAGTGTAGTAGCAGGTTGCCTCTACCTCCTCTCAAAAGGGGAAGGGGAAGTCTGCTCACGCTTAGGATCTTTCCTCTTATTTTTTTGTTTCATTCAATTTTCCCTCTTCCCCATCACAATGCCTTTGACCTTTGCTCCTATGCCTCACTAAGCAAGTCAACAGATAAATTTCTTGCAGAGCTTGATGGAGCCCACTTGGTGGAAGGCCAAGCATCAGGTGTTCAACCTTCCTGCCTTGCCCATGGTGTCTTAGCCCATTGTGTATCATAAGGGGAGGGGTCCCCATGGAGTTTCCTCTATGTCTTAGCCTCTATGGCCTCCTAATGCTCCTACCCTTAGGGTGGTGAATGGGAAGAGGCCCATCACTGAGGCACTTGAGTGTACTTCTACACTGGTTGTTGCTCCTACTTTTGCATCTCTTTTTCTTGTTTCCATCCAAGAGTCACTCACTCCACTAAAAATGACTATGAAAGGAACTCCCATGGTAGAACAAGAGTCTTCTACTCCATAAGTTGCAACTTCTAGTTCTCAAAGCCGAAGAGACCGCCTTGTGTGTGAGCATAAGCATGCGAGAAAGGATTTGGCTGTTGACCAGGTTGCCTTGTAGGAAGAAGAAGAGGAGTCGACAACTCCTATTTCAACATCTCCTACTATGCCCCCTCTTTTGCTACTTCTGCTTTGGTTCCCATTGCCTTGATCTTGCTTCCACCTCCCCTAATGAGCATGGATGACCCTCACCATAATAAGGTGCTAGTGTTCATCACTCCTTCGATTGAGCCTCCTCTCCTGATGTACCTTCTAGACATCTCACCTTTTCCTAAGCTCATGGACATGTTGAAAACCATGGTGGTGTCCATCATGACCTTTTACTCTTCCTCCTCACCTTCTGGTTCATCTATGGGGATTTCACATCCTATGATGAAGCATAAGTTGGAGGATGACCTCACTTCCAATGGAGGTTGGAAGAAGGGATTTCCTTCTTCAGGATAGAGTCCCGCTTTGGCTTGCATCATCCTTGTGATGAAGGTAGTCCCAACGTCTCCCTAGTTTTTCACCATCTCTCTTGACGAGATCAATGGTGGATCTCAAACTTTCTTCGCTTGACTGGTTAACACATGGTAATTTTTTGAAGTGCATGTTCAACTTAGTGGATGATGTCTCACCTCTATCAGTGATCTTTGCAAGATCAATGATGTTGACCTCATAGGAGTTGAGTGAAGAAGACCTCAAAGGGCCCTCTTCCTTAGATCTTGTAACATGAGAGTTAGAGGGTTCTCCCCTTTCTATCCCACCCTTGTAGGCTTATCTTCCCTCTCCTTATAATGATCTAGATTGGGAGAATGGTGACCTCCTAGTTGACGAGGACTAGGAGAGAACCTATTCTTTACCCATAGATTAGATTTGTGTGTGTGTGTTGTGTTTCCCCATTCTTGTTTTATGTATCCTTGGAGGACCCTTATCACCCTCATAAGTGCTTGGATACAAGAGTGTTTTGTGTCATAAAATTATTCAATTTTTTCCATCATTCTTTGATTTTTTGTGCCATGATTTTTGATAATTGGGGATGATGCAAAGTGTTGGGGGAATTTAGGCCTCCCTTGCATGTTGACCCAATTTTGTATTTTCATTTTGTTTTCACGTACTCTTCTTCATGATTTGATATAGTAGGGGATTGATGAAATTTCATATGTATATTATAGTATATCTATTTATCTTTATCTATGAGCAGTTCTGACCTCTAATTAGCAGATCCCCCTATCTCTTGATTTCTTCATCTTTGCTTATCTTTCTTTTTTATATTTCTCCCTTCTTTGTTTGCTTCTTGATGTTTTAGTGTCCATGTGTTGTCCCTCATATGTGCAACAACATTTCCATGTGTACATCTCTATATGTTTGTCCTTTCCTTAGGATGCCATGTGCTCCTTTAGTTCACATGCACCATCCTAAGGGGGGATCCTACCTCTTTCAATTTCAATAAGGTATATCCGGTGGCCAATGAATCTCTTATTGAAAATATCTACATTTTTTCAAAAAATGCATCCTTCACTAAGGGCCCCCTTAGTAATATTTTCTTTTCAAATCCAATTCGTAGCAAAAAGAATTAAGAATTCACCTTCGAGGAGGCCATTCTTAGTTTTTTCCCATTCCTTAATGAAAGAGAATCTTTCAAAAGGATTCCTTGATAATAGTATCATTTGCAAAAATGTCACTTCTCTTTAGTCTCTTGAGTGGACCCCTCTTTCTTTTGAATGGTTCCTGAGTGAGCCCTATGAAAGCTTCTCCTTTGATTGCTTGTTCCAAGATATGAATGTCTATCTATCTCCATGAATTTTTTCTTGCCTAACATGTTTTGTCTGTGGATTAACATGTTTCCTTATAGGACTGAGCACTTGTGAGGGTTAGTTAGACTCTATGAAGCCTTTCAAATATGGTCTCCCTCAGGACTAAGTACCCATGGCACCTCCTTTGCAGGATCAAGCACTTGTGGTGCCTCCTTTGGAAGATCAAGCACTTGTGAAGTTTTTTCATTCTATAGGATTGAGCACCTATAAAACCCTTTGTTCATCTTCTGTGAGACCAAGGACCCATGGAACCAACTCTATAGGACCGTTGTAGAGCCTTTTGTTTACCTTGCACAAAAAGGAGCACCTGTAGTGCTTTTGTTCATACCTCCATAGGAACAAGTACCTATGGAGCCATTTATTTCTCTTCTACACTTGAGTTTTCTAGGTTATTGTCTACTTCCTCAATGGCTTAGGTATAAATTCCTTAGTTTTCACTCTACTTTACCATGCATTCATTGACACTTATGCTCGTTAAAGTGGGGGAAAAATGTAATGGCATGAATTTGCACCCTAAGAACATTCTTTGTTTATGCTATCTCCTACCTAAGAGAATAAAATCTGATAATGCAATCCATATTTCTACCACCTTTCCCTATCCACTTGGAAGTTGTTTTATGTGTTAGTGGGGGATATTCTATCGGGGATGCTAGCATGGCGTGTGGACATCCTGATAGGATTCCCACCTCTAGAATTTGCAAGGACATTAAACTCCTCCATTGGATGCAAAGTGTAACATCCCCTACCCTTCAGATGACTTTGAATGGCTCCTTTTCCTCCATTGTTCACCTTTCAAAAGACTATCTCATTCATTATTTCATGCTTCTTGATCATCTTCACACTTTGGGAAACTTTCTTCACTCTTCTCACTCACTTCCAACTCCTTCAAGCTCCACCACCTCTATTCAAGCTACAAGTTGGTGTGTGCTTGGTTCACTCTCTTTGTTGTTGCAACAATGTTGGTATTTGAAAGCTTGTGAGCTCGCATCTTCCTCCATTTTCCTTGAGTGCACTTGGTTGAGAAGGTGATATCCTTCCATTTCCTAATCACTTTTCATTATAATATTTGTATTGTAACATATTGTGTTTGATTATTGCTTGGTATCTCTATTTCTATGTACTCTCCTTTATCGTATTTATTCAATTGTTGCTATTTGGCTGTCTGTGGAGGTGGAAACACCCAAGTGGGGGATTAATTGAGGAAATCCTCTAAACACAACCCCAACATTTTCTTGTCTTTTGTGTGTAAGTTCTCCTTGAGGTGAAGATCTTGAAGATTTCAACTCGTGGGTAGGAAGGCATTCTTTCCTCACTCTTCTTTTTCAATTTGTAGATTAGATTAAGTTAAAGTATTATTCTTACAAATATGTTATTTTATTACTTTCCATTACCGTCATTACATTAAAATCTACCAGTTAGTTTGTTAGTATTTTTTTGGTATTCTAGATTATACCTTGCATTTTCTATTTGTACTAACACTAGTGCCCCACTAAGATGCTAGTGTGTCATACTAGAGTCCATGTCCCACGCTATATTCCTTTGGAAATAAGCTAAGTTGTAGTTTAGACTCTAAAAATTTTCTCACCTAACTTCCTTAAACATCCAAGGTTGTAGAAGGATAGCAGTAACTAGGTTTCTCTTCCTTTTTAGTCATTAAACCTTAAAATCTCTTGAAAAAATTCATTTACTTGAGGTAGATTAAGGTAGCCTATTTTTCTAAGCCCTCCCATGACCTAGGGACCTAAGGAGTTGGTCACCCTCTACATTTTGGTGAACTTGAAGTGAACTATTTTGGTTCTTTTTTCTGTTTTGTAGTGTTGAAGGAATCTTCTCTTGTGTTGTAGGTGTGTTGTAGGTGTGTGTTATAGGGTGCATATCTTTGTAACCTAACCTACAACACCTAGTAGCATAGTTAGAAGGATCCCTAAACATTATGAAGTGAAATTTAAATAGGTCACTATCTAATTGTTGAACCTTTGGGGTGTCCTCAAGAAGTCCTTTAAAGAGTACTTAAAGATGAATTCTTTTATACATCTTCCCATTCCTTGTGCTATCTTGTGAATGGATCACCTACTATATAATTTACTTCATAGGACCTACCTATGAATGTGAATAGAGAGCCCTCTCCTCTATACATTCCCACTTGCATCAAGAGGAACACTGTGACTGGTATTCCAATTAATCCTACATATTGAGTTAATGTTATCACATAGGAGATTATGCTTATATTTGCTTTCAACATAAGGATGGGTATGATGAATATAAGAACACAATATGTACGCATGATGGGATTTCCATCCTTCCCATTGGTTCTATCACCCTTTCAGTCCTGGTAGGGCCAGTGATTATGAATTCCCTCTTTGATATTATACTAGAGTCTGACTTGTTCAGAGTGAAGCTGGGCATTCCATAGCTGGTTTCCATTAACAAAGTCCCTTTGAAGATCCATAAATGTTTAAAGTTATCTAATGAGAGATTCATGCACATTGTTCAAAAAACTTGGTATAAACCCCTGGTGTCGCGTGGGGATACTCTCTAGATCACCTATGTCCTACCCCTATTGGTCCACTTCCTCCAAGGACAAACCTATTGTATCATACTTTTTTTAAATATGAGAATGGGGGTGTTGTGCCAAAAGTGACCTACCCTCCTTCCCCTAATGCTATTTCAATTAAGGCTTCTATGATAGCTTAGTAGTAGGTTGCCTCTTCCTCCTCTCAAAAGGGGAAGGGGAAGTTTGCTCATGATTAGGAGCCTTCCTCTTCTTCTATTGTTTCATTTGCTTCTGCCTCTTGCCTCATCACAATACCTTCAACCTCCACTCCTATGCCTCACTCAAAAAATCCTCAGATAAATTTATTATGGAGGCTGATGGTTCCCACTTGGTGGAAGTCCAAGCAGTAGGTGTTCAACCTTCCTATCTTGCCCATGGTGCCTTGGCTTGTTGTGTATAGTAAGGGGAAGGGTCCTTGTGGAGTTTCCTCTACATACTGACCTCTGTGACCTCGTATTTCTCTTACCCCTAGGGTGGTGAATGGGAAGAGGCTCACCACTGAGGAACTTGTGTCCACTTCTGCACTAGTTGTTGCTCCTACTATTGCATCTCTTCCTCCTATTTCTGTTCAGGTGTCAATCCCTCCATAGACAATAGCTATGATGGGCACTCCCATCGTGGAACAAGAGCCTTCCACTCCTTCTCAAGATGTATCTTCCAACTCTCAAAGCCAGATAAACTACCTTGCATGTGAGTGTAAGAGTGAAAGAAAGGATTTTGTTGTTGAGTAGGATGCTTTGCAGAAGGTAGAGTATGAGCTAATAGCTCCTATTTTGGCATCTCTTGCCATGCCCCCTCTTTTGCCCCTTCTAGTTTAGTTCTCATTTCCTCGATCTTTCTTTCAGCTCCCCTCATGAGCATGGATGAACCTTACCCTAAAAGGGTGCAATTTTTCATCACTCCCTCAGTTAAGCCTCCTCTCTTGATGTCCCTTCCACATATAACACCTTTCCCTAAGCCCATGGAAATGCCAAACACCATGATGGTATTCATCACGACCTTGTCCTCTTCCTCCTTTCCTTCCATTTCATCCGTGGGGATCCCACATCCTTCGATGAAGAATAAGTTGGATTATGAACTCACTTCTAATGGAGGTTGGAAGAATGGATCACCTTCTTTGGGATAGGGTTCCACTCTAGCTTGTGCAGTCCTTTTTATGGAGGTAGCCCCAACATCTCTCGAGTTTTTCACTATCTCTCTTGATGAGATCGATGGTGGATTTTGAGAACCTATTTCTTCTCTTTCCCAGTTGACACATGGTAATCCTATTAAGTGCATGTTCAACTTGGTGGCTGATGTCCCAACTCTGTCGGTGATCTTTGCAAGATCAATGAAGTTTACCTCACAAGAGTTGAGTGAAGAAGACCTTGAGGGGCCATCTTCCTTAGCTCTTGTCATAAGAGAGTTGGAGGGTGCTCCCCTTGCTATTCCACCCTTGTAGTCTCATCTTACTTCTCCCTATAATGATCTATATTGGGAGAATGATGACCTCCTAGTTGATGAGGACTAGGAGAGCACCTCTTCTTTACCTATAGATTAGATTTGTGTGTGTTGTGTTTCTCTATGCTTGTTTTATATGTTCCTAGAGGATCCTTTTCATCCTTATAGGCACTTGGATATAGGGGTGTTTTGTGTCGTAAAATTCTTCTATGTGTTTCATCATTCTTCTATTTTTTGTGCCTTGATTTTTGACAATTGGGGATGATGCAAAGTGTTGGGGGCATTTAGGCCTCCCTTCAATGTGACCCAATATTTTATTTCTATTTTATTTTCACACACTCTTCTTTATGATCTGATATAGTAGGGGATTTAGGATAGTTCATATGTATATTATATTATATCTATTTATCTATATCTATGAGTAGTTCTAACCCTGAATTAGCAGATCCCGCTCTCTCTTGATTTCTTCATCTTTTCTTATCTTTCTTTTTTATCTTTCTCTCTTCTTGTCTTGCTTCTTGATGTTGTAGTGTCCATGTGTTGTCCCTTTCCATGTGTGTGACAACATTTCCACATCTACATCTCACCATGTATCATGGAACACAACATCTCTATATATTTTTCCTTTCCTTAGGATGCCATGTACTCCTTTAGTTCACATGCACCATCCTAAGGGGGGGTCCTACCTCTTCAATTTTCAATAAGGTATACATTTGGTGGCCAATGAATCCATTACTAAAAATCTCTACATTTTTTCAAAAATCGCATCCTTCACTAAGGATCCCCTTAGCAAGATTTTCTTTTGAAATTGAATTCTTAGCAAAAATAATTAAGAATTTTCCTTCAAGGAGGCCCTTCTTATTTTTTCGAATTCCTTGATGGAATGGAATCTTTCAAAAGGATTCCTTGATGATAGTATCATTTGTGAAAATGTAATTTCTCTTCAAACGGAGCATCCCTTGAGTGGAACCCTCTTTCTTTTGAAGGGTTCTTGAGGGATCCCTTTGAAGGATTCTCCTTCGATTTCTTGTTCCAAGATATGATTGTCTATTTATTTGCATGACTTTTTGCTTGCCTAACACATTTTTTCTATGGATTAACATGTTTCCCTACATGACTAAGCACTTGTGAGGGTCAATCAAACTCTGTAGATCCTTTCAAATCTAGCCTCCCTCGGGATTGAGCACCTGTGGAACCTCCTTTGCAAGACCGAGAACTTGTGGCACCTCTTTCGCAAGACCTAGCACCTATGATGTGTTTTAAATTTTTAGGATTGAGCACCTGTAGAACCTGTTGTTCATCTTCTACGAGATCAAGCACCCATGCAATGAAATTTATAAGATGATGCACCTGTAGAGCCTTTTGTTCACCTTCCGTACGACCAAGAACTTGCAATGCTTTTGTTCAAATCTCCATAGGGCTAAGTACCTATGGATCTGTTTCTTTCTCTCCTACACCTGAGTTTTCCAAATTACACTTTGCTTCCTCAACAATTCAGGTATACATTCCTTAGCTTTCACTATACTTTACTATGCATTCATTGACACTTATGCTTGCTAAAGTGGGGGAAAAATGTAATGGAATGAATTTTCACCCCTAGGAAAATTCCCTATTTACACTACCTCCTACCTTAGAGAATTAAATCCGATGATTCAGTCCATATTTTTGCCACCTTTCCCTATCCACTTGGTAGCTATTTTATGTGTCAATGGGGGATATTCTGTTGGGGTTGATATCACGGCATGTAGATGTCCTAATAGGATTCCCACCTCTAGATCTACAATGACATTACAATCCTTCATTAGACATGAATTGTGACATCTCCTACCCTTTAGAGTGACTTTGAATGGTTCCTTTGCCTCCATTTTTCACCTTTCAAAACACTATCTCATTTATTATTTCATGCTTCTTGATCATCTTCACACTTTGGTAAAATTTCTTCACTCTTCTGACTCACTTTCAGCTCCATCAAGTTCCATCACCTCTATTGAAGCTACAAGTTGGCGTGTTCTTGGTTCACTCTCTTCATTGTTGTGGAAATGTTGGTATTTGAAAGCTTGTGAGATCACAACTTCTTCCATTTTCCATGAGTGCACTTTGTTGAGAAGGTGATATCCTTCCATTTCCTATTCACTTTGAATTATCATATTCATATTGTAATGTATTTTGTTTTCTTATTTCTTGGTATCTCTATTTCTACATACTCTCCTTTATCATATTTCTTCAATTGTTTCTATCTAGCTATTTGTGGAGGTGGAAACACCAAAGCGGGGGACTAATGAGACATTCCTCTAAACACAACCCAAACATTTTCCTATCTTCTATGTGTAGGTCCTCCTTGAAGTGAATATCCTTAATATATCAACTCGTGGGTAGGAATGTGTGCTTTCCTCACCCTTCTATTTCAATTCATAGATTAGATTAAGTTATAGTATTCTTCTTGCTATTATGTCATTTTGTTGCTTTCCATTTCTATTATTGCATTAAAACTCTACCAATTAGGTTGTTAGTAGTTTTTCTAGCATTCTAGATTATACCTTGCACTTTCTATCCACATGGATGCGAATGCCCCACTAAGATTCCAACGCAACATGATGGAGTCCATGTTTCATGCTGTAGTTCTTTGGTAGTAAGTTGTCTAAGTTATAGTTCAGACTCCAAAAATCTATTCACATAACTTCCTAAGACATCTAGGCTTGTAGAAGGACAATAGCAACCAAATTTCTCTTCCTTTTTATCCCTTAAACCTTAAACTCTCTTGAAACATTCCTTTAGCTTGAGGAAGATTAGGGTAGCCTATTATTCTAGGCCCTCCCATGACCTAGGGTCCTAAGTATTCAATCCCCCTCCTCTACAACTACCAACTCTTTAGATTCTACTTATTTTATATTTGTGGTGCTACCATCCATTCTAGTAAGTTTCATGTATTTGTGATCAATACAAACTACTCCTCCTTAATGTACAAATTTGCACTATTGTAAAATTGTACCTCAGTTCCTTGCAATGGTATTAACTTATGCTTCTAATCACCCTTCCATATGATATGGGTATTAACCCTCCTTTCATACACTACTTCTTTGTCAAACTACCATGGAATTCTTAATGACACACATTGATTGGTGTAATATCACATATCACTTCATCATGACATGCTTTGATCTTGAAATTGTTCTTCAACTTTATCATATCCATTCAAAATATATCATATTTCCCTCATCCTAGCATTTTCATCCATTATCATAAGCTAGTCATCACAACCATCATCCTTCTATCCTTGGGTCTTTTGGCCATTAGCCTACCATTATCATCTTATCATTGTCATCATCATTTCTTTCATCATTGATCATCCTTATCTTCCTATCCAATCTTTATCATCTTTTATCCTATCTCATCACCAAATAATAATCCATATCATATCTTATCAAAATCAATCTTGTCAAGAGTCTATCTAGATCCTAATTCTTGTTATAAAATTCTCCATTTCTCCCTCTTATCAATACAAACACATATCATCCTCACAACCTCCCATATCCAAATATCAATAACCACCCTTCATAACTAGAGATTTAAAAGTAGAAGAATACATGAAATGAAAAAAGGAATCTTCTCTTGAGAAGTTGAGGAAGGTGCGTGTGTAGTATGTGTAATAAGAAAATGACAATGTAAAACTGGAGGTAGCAAGTACTATAATGTATGAAACAAAAAAGGAATTTTCTCTAAAAACACTTGAAAAGAAGTAGATCAAAGTGAATGAGATAGGTAATGTATTGAATGAAGAGATTATTCTTTCTCTCAAGAAGTTTCAAGGAAGGTTCCTATGCAGTACGTGGAATGGAAAAATGGAAATGGAGAATTGAAAAAACTCAAGAGGTTTTGTATTTGGTAAGAAATTGTGTAGGAAAAGAAAGTGAGAGATGATGCTATAGGTCTATTTGAAAAAATGAAGTCAAATATTATTGAACATAAGACTTCCATGGAGCAAATACAACTGAAAATAGATGATAAGGAAGAAGCAATATAAAATGTAAGTGCAAAAAAGGAGAATCAGTGTGGTGGACACATGAAAGTATTCAAGACATTGAAAACTCTATCAAACAAATGGATGATGTTGTCTTAAGAATTGATGTTAGAGTAATTCATCTAAAGCTCAAAGTAAAAGATATGAAAAATAAGTTAGAAGATCATGTAAAAGAATACTAGGGGGTGTTAATAGGTAATAGCAATAGAGATGAGGAAAAATGTGTGCATGGTCAAGTTGCAAATACAAAAGCAATAATTAAAAGTGTTGAAATTAAAGCAAAACAATTGAAGACTAAAATTAACCACTTAGAAAAGGAATTAAAATATAAGAATAAGATTTCATCATCAATGAAAAGGAGGTTAGTCTATTCTAAAAATTCTTGAAAAAGAAGCAAACCAAAATCAATGAGATAGATAATGTATTCAATGAAGAGATTCTTCCTACTCTTGAGAAGTTAAGGAAGGTGCGTGTGTAGATTCTTCTCTGTTTATCGTACAACCAAACCAACAGTTCCAACACATTTGGATGGGTATGTTTAGGCTAAGAATGGTCCTTTTTTGCATTGAAACATGTTGAAATAGTCTGAGCTACATTGTACCAGTGATATCCCTTAAGAGTCCAAAGTGCAAAAAGGCAGCAATCTTTGATGAGCTGTTACTTGGAAATTGTATCACTTAGAAACAAATTGTCTAAGGCTATGGGATAATGTATGGCTCCTCTACAATAACCTCTCTCAATTTTTGATATCTCTAAGGAATTTTCCCATGGTGTCCAATTTTCAGTTGATGGAAAAAGTGTCAAATGCATGCAATGTAAAGTTGCAAAGGGGTGTAACTTTCATTCTACACCTTGTGCAACCAAAATAATAGTTCCAACATGTCTAGATGAGTAAGTTTAGGCTATTCATGGTTTTTTCTTGCAATCAAACATTCCAAAATAGTCTGAGCTACATTGTACCAATGATATCCCTTAAGAGTCCAAAGTGCAAAAAGATAGTAGTATTTGATGAGATATTACTCATAAAATGTGTCACTTAGAAACATTTAGTTTAAGGCTATGAAATCACATAGGGACCCTCTACAATAACCTCTCTCAATTTTTGATTTCTCTTAGGCATTTGATTGTGGTGTCTAGTTTTTAGTTGATGGAAAAATGGTCAAATGCATGCAATTTAAAGCTGTGAAGGGGTGTAACTTTTGTTCTGATCCTCATGTGACCAAACCAATAATTCTAAAATTTCCATATTGGTGGGTTTATGGTGGGAAAGGTCCTATTTCACACCCAAACATGTCAAAATAGTTCGAGCTACATTGTACCAATGATATCCCTTAAGAGTCCAAAGTGCAAAAAGGTAGTAATATTTGATGAGTTGTTACTTAGAAACTATTACCTAGAAAATACCATCTAAGGCTATGGGATCATGTAGGGACCCTCTACAATAACCTCACCCTGTTTTTGATATATTTGAGGAATTTTCCCATGGTTTTTAGTTTTTAGTTGATGGAAAAAGTGTAAAATGCATGTAGTGTAAAGTTGCAAAGGGGTGTAACTTTCATTCTGCTCCTTGTGCAACCAAATCGATAGTTCCAACACATCTGGATGGGTATGTTTAGGATAAGAATGATATTTTTTTACACCCAAACATGCCAAAATAGTTCAAGCTACATTGTCCCTATGATATCCCTTAAGAGTCTAAAGTGCAAAAAGACAACAATCTTTGATGATATATTAATAAAAAATCATGTTACTTAAAAAAAATTCATCTAAGGCTACGAGATCATGTAGGGCCCCTCTACAATAAGCTCTCTCAATTTTTGATATCTCTAAGGCGTTTACTTGTGGTGTCAAGTTTTTAGTTGATGGAAAAAGGGTTAGATGCATGTAATGTAAAGTTGCAAAGGGGTGTAACTTTTGTTCTCCTCCTCGTGTGACCAAACCAATAGTTCTAACATGTCCATATTGGTGGGTTTATGCTACGAAAGGTCTTGTTTCACACCCAAACATGCTAAAACAATCCAAGCTACATTGTACTGACGATATCCCTTAAGATTTAAAAGTGAAAATAGGTAGCAATCGTTAACGAGCTGTTACTCAGAAACTGTCAACTAGAAAAAATTGTCTAAGGCTATGAGATCACGTAGGGAACCTCTACAATAACCTCTCTTGGTTTTTGATATCTCTAAGGTGTTTTCCCATTGGTTCCAGTTTTTAGTTGCTGGAAAAAATGTCAAATGCATGTAGTGTAAAGTTGTAAAGGGGTGTAACTTTCATTATTCTCCTCATGCAACCAAATTGACAATTCCAACATATTTGTATGGGTATGTTTAGGCTAGGCATGGTCCTTTTTTACACCCAAACATGCCAAAATAGTCTAGGCTACATTCTACTGACGATATCCCTTAAGAGTCCAAAGTGTAAAAAGGAAACAATCTTTGATGAGCCGTTACTCAAAAAATGTGTCACTTAGAAACATTTTGTCTAAGGTTGCAAGATCATGTAGGGCCCCTCTACAATAACCTCTCTCAATTTTTGATATATCTAAGGCATTTTCCTGTGGTGTCTAGTTTTTAGTTGATGGAAAATGGGTCAGATGCATGCATGTAGTGTAAAGTTGCAAAGGGAAGTAACTTTTATTTTGATCCTTGTGCAACCAAACTAACAGTTCCATCATGTACAAATTGGTGGGTTTATGCTAGGAAAGGTTTTGTTTCACACCCAAACACACTGAAATAGTTTGAGCTACATTTTATTGACAAAATCTCTTAAGAGACCAAAGTGCAAAAAAGTAGCAATCTTTGAGGAGTTATTACTTAGAAATTGTGTCACTTAGAAACAATTTTTTTGAGGCTACGAGATAATGTAGGGCCCCTCTACAATAACTTCTCTCAATTTTTGATATCTTTCAGGCATTTTCCTGTGGTGAAAGTTTTTTTGATGCTCCAAAAATTGTCAAATGCACGTAGTGTAAAGTTGCAAGGTAGGATACTTTTTGTTTTGTTCTTCATGGGGCCAAACCAATAGCACCAACATTTCTAGTTGGGAACATCTATGCTAGGCATGGTCACCGCCCTTCATTTTAAAAGGGTCATAGTCTTTCCTATTCGAAGGGTTACAAATTTTTGCCTTTGAAATGTCACAACCTAAATCATATCATCACTATTTGTGAGAACCTAACTTAATTTATTTGCAATATTTCCTAAAGTTGTATTCTTAATTGTGTTTTTCAAGGATGTTATGGATGTCTTTCTCAATGATAAATTTATCTCCCTTTTATGTTAGTGAGCTTATCAACCTAGAAAGTATTTCGACAAACAACATTTTTAATACACATGGAGTAACATTGTTGAAGATACATCCAGACATGAAGCAAATGAATATATATACATAATATGAAAATTATGAGGTGTACACATGAATACACATAATATGTGAAGTATACATAGGAAACATGAAGCATACATGTGAATACACATAATACATGAAGTCTACACAGGAAGCATGAAACATACACATGAAAACATGAAGTATACACAAGAAGCTTGAATCATACATGTGGAATGGTAGCATGAATCATACACATGGAATGGTAGATGCCTTCCAAGAATTATATGACAAACTTCTAGAGATATGAGGTCACATGTAATAATGTCTTGCTCATTTTTAGTTGCATACTTCAAAGTGCATTGTACAATTACATGAATTTCCTTACCATGCTACAATGATCCTACAAAGTATGGGCTTAGATGTGTAGTGGTAGAGAGACCTAGGTGTTAGATTGCATCATGTATTATTATATTCATATGATTGATTTAATGCTTAATAATCTTAGATGAGAATAATGTTCAACATTTATATATTTACAAATATATAAAGGAAGAGTGCATGTAATACAATTGGACTTCAAATATTTTAAGTAAACCATCAGTAAAAAGATGTGTATTAACCAAATAGCCATATAGGAATACATCAATATCTATCGATATAAGTATAACATATATACAAAATAGCCATATAGGATTACAAGAATACCATATAGGCATATAATGTCAACTATATACAATACAAAATATATGTCCACAAATTCCATATAGGCATACAACAAAGAAACCCAATAAAAATTTATTCCCCTCTAAGTGAAGAAAATATTTCATGGGAGACCTTTGATCTTTGAGGGGATGGAGAAACATATGAGAGTGATCTACTTCAAATCTAATGACTGCTTCTCCTATTAGTTCATCATGGAGCCTTAGCTATTACAATAAAAATTATTGACTTTAATATATAGAAATTGCATTTTAGAAAATGAAATATTTAACAATATAATCACTTACCACATCTAAATGATCTCTTTCCTCATTTTCCATAGTAGCAGGATCAGGCTATGGTGTTCTAATATCCTATAGAAATCATCCAAATAGAAATTAAACTTCAAATCAATATCATTTATTTTTTCAATAATAAACAACTATAACGGAATGTAATTTGAAATTTACTAATCTGCCTCATACCACATTTATTTGAGGCATTTTTTCAAACAACTCATTGTGTTGTCTATGCTATAGCTTATTATTATGCTTTGATAGATTTTTTCCAAGAATCCATAGAATAGACAAGGAAGTGAATTTTTTGAAAAAATTCCTCAATAAAATATGGTCTCATGGAATGCCATGACAAGGAAATGTAATTGGTAGCTACTCCTAGTTATTAGTTATGCAATGTGAAGTAATTACATAACTGCTTATGTTGACTTTCTAAAAAACTATATTGTAATTGAAATTTTGTCATCTATCAAAATCTAGTTATTAGTTATGTAATGTGAAGTAATTATTTGAGTTTGAAAGATGTGCAATGCAATGTAGTCAATGATATGAATATAAACTACAAAAATCTATTAAGTACAATTCATTAGTAAAACTCTTTATTTTATTACCCGAGTGAAGATTTGAACTCCACCTCCATTGGGAGGTGTTGCCATGAAATCTGCAAGATTAACCTATTCAACATCAAAAATTAGATATTAGAATACCATTGATATAACAATGCTATTCACATGTAATATTTATAATTGTTTACTAGTTACATACCTCGACAATACATGTTGTAGTGTAATATGGAGGTGGAGAACTATTGAAAACTGAATGAACACTATGACCATGAAATTTCATTACAATCATTAAACTAGATTAATTAATCTTGAATTTAAAAAATGAAATTTAATAATTTAAACTCAATGAACTTTCTAACATTTACCTGAGTATTAAGGCTAAAAGCCTCATTTCAGAGGGCATATGTCATCTCCAATTGCTAAGCTGCAAATGTAGCCTACACACCTGCATCCTGACTATTTGTGGGGTCATAACCATAAGATGACCCACAAGCTTGAAAAATATGGGGTGGAACCCTACTCCTTGAAGTCTCTCCCAACTCACGTTGTGTTGTAGGACTAGCATATTCTATGATGCTTTGGTTCAAGGAACTATTGGACTATAGTGTCTCAACCTCAATACTATCCTTCACAATGGAAGGGATAGCCACATGCTCATAGGATGTTCTAGCGAGTGCTCATCTAGTTGATTGCTATGGGTCAAAATGTGCCCTTGTCTATCCTGTGCTCACCCTCCACCTCTACCCTAGAAATTTCGTATATCAAAATAGTTTGGCACTTTATTGAGGACAAACCTGCAGTAGAGTTTCCTCAAAAAATATTGTGGGACCTCATTATTGTTGCATGGAGGATGGTCAAAAACCATCCACCACCTCTACCAAAAATGGTTCTCCATCCCTTGGTGGTTTCACCAATAGATAGGGAACCTCTTGATTGTAGGGTGTAGAGGTTGATTTGTTCATGGGTTTGTGAAAAGGGAACACAAGTCAAACTTTGTAATTTTTTCATTTTTGACTTGTTTGTAGGAGAGTTTATCTACATAATATTGTCTATACTCCTGTCTCTTCTCCACCCAACCACTTAATTGCTTGTTAATTGAGTCTACATGTGTTAACATAGATTCAGGTGATTTTGTAAGCATGGTTCTTTGCAAGGTTGAACTTGTAGGATCTTTCAACCTCACAATTAACTCCTCAATTTTCTATTTTTTATTATTATTTTCAATTCCCCCATTAACTTTTTTGAGTTCCAAGGGGATGTTGAGGAATTATTGGAGGCGTTTGTTGGGGTTTTTATTCAATAGGTATTTGGGCATAAGGTGAAGGATGATTTTGAGGAGGAGAAGGAGGTGGATTATCAACTCCTAAAAATTAAATAAATTAACATCAAAAACATATTAAATCTACCTATTTAATAAAAAACTCACTAAAAAGCAATAAAAACTTACCCCTTTGAGCTGGACCCGTCAACATGGAGACATTATAGTGAAGAATTGGTGAAGAAACCATGAAGTTTGAGCTCTCAATAGTGCAAGCATGCTTGGGAAGGGTTTGTAGGCCAAAGATGGAGGAAATATCACAATCACAAATGAAACGAGTTTTCTTTTTTCTTTTAACATGACATAATGTGCTCACGTTATGGTTTTACACTTTTTGAAAGATGGGTAGCTGATTTTTGGCCCCCTATCTTTCTGCACCCACCCATGAGAAGGGAAGATATCTATGCACTTGTCATAAAAAAATGAACTTAAATTTAGGGGTTTACAAACATTAGATAGAGGTTATCGTCTACTCTATGTTTTCATGTAGGTTCCTATTTATAAAACCTTTGGATCTAATAGGTGCACACATGAAAAGAGGGGGAAAGGTTATGCTATTTAGGGGCTTGCCTAAGTAAAAACCCATTTTTATGTTTCCATATCCATGAATAGAAAATGATGATGATAAAGAGGGAAGGGCTTGTACCCTAGGTTGGGTAGAGGCCAAATAACAATAATTGATTGTAAAGACAAATGATAATGGGTAATGTTATATTGGGCGTGAAATCTTTATTGAAGTGATGTCCACACCATAATTTTCCCCCAAAGGTTGTTTGATGGATGATTGGGTTTCTTGAAGACATGCAAGAGGTTATTCTACATAACATAATAGATTGTTGTAGTTAGCATGTAGAGGATAACTCAATACATTTTCATAAGAGCAATGCTAGTGCATGATTAATAATAATAGCTTTTAATGTTCAAATTAGAAGAAAAAATGTTTATATATGCATCTCAATTGATATTTTTGATTATAGACCAACCTAAGATCTTATTTAAATCTCCAAGGACTGACACCAAAATATTAATTATTAAGATAAGTCCTCTTTAGGTCAAGGGCATCCTCACCCTTGATTGGGTATAGTTTTCCTAAATTTGTTGAGATGTTAGGGATTTTAATCTATTTTCCAATATGGACCATAACGAATAAATTAGTAATATACTTATTTCTATAGGAGAAATATGTTGTCCATGTAGTGTGAAATTATTAGGGTTGAAAATTTACAATACTACAATGTGAGACTTTGGGAGATATGAAATGTACTTGTAAACTCAACCCCAAAAGCCTTATAAAGGTGGATCACACATGTGAGAGACCTT
Organism: Sequoia sempervirens; assembly: GCA_007258455.2. NCBI lineage: Eukaryota > Viridiplantae > Streptophyta > Pinopsida > Cupressales > Cupressaceae > Sequoia > Sequoia sempervirens. The sequence goes on from VDFB02358134.1 coordinate 51,308,420, forward strand.
GTGGGACTTCCAAAGCTCATAAATGAGATTTGGAGAGCGGGAATGGAAAGTGACAAGTCACTATTCAAAACATCCTTACTACAATTTTTCCATTGCCTTAAATTGAAGTTTTAGAAGGGTCACATCTTGGACCAAGTATAAAATGATGGTTTGAAAAGGTACCTAGCCCATAGGTACTCTCATCGGGGCTCTATGAATCATATTTAAAAAAAAAACACTTTTCAACCCTTGAAAAGCCATTAAAAGGATAAATCCGAAATTGACCAACTAGGATGCCAACTCACATCATAGTAGCCCAAGAAAAGAAAAAAATTTAATACACAACCATTCATAGTTCCACATCACAAAATTTCACACTACATTCATGAGATTATAGTCCCTTCAAATGAAATATAGTCTAGTATAACATGGCTAAGCATATAAGGGTTCTTTGGATACCTCTGATTCCATTGGCCATGGAAGTTAACTTGCACACTCATTTCAAATATCAACACATCCATAAAACATCATAGCCAAAACAACAAAATTTAAACATTCATATCCACACAAATATTCATAAATCAATATTCATTGCAATTTTGTTAAAGAAATTTTTAATAATAGTTAATTATATCAGTACCCATGAACCAAAATTTCATAACCATCATAAACATCTATTAATTCAAATAAACAACATATTTTCTACCAATTACCTTTCAACATTAAAATCAAATTAAGCATCATCAACTATTCTAAGCATGCAAGTTGATCATTGATGAAAATAAATGTGAAGTCAAAATTTTAAATCATCATAACATCAATAGTATCATTAGGTAACATCAATGAATGAAATCAAAGTAGTTTAATTAATAGGTATAACAAAGGTGGGCCTCACAAATGTACAAATATAAAGTATTCAAGAAGAATCAAGCTTGGTGAGAACGAAAATAATAGAAGAAATTTTATTTTCCATGATGATCGAAGATAAGATAAATAAAATATTTGAAAGAAAATAAGATTGAGAGAGAGAAAAAGATGGAATATTTCAAAGAGGTAGACCATAATTTAATTATAGATAACCCTACAAGGAAGATATGGAAGTATGAAGGAGTAATTTTAATGATTGTAATGAATACCATAATTAAGAAGAAAGAAAAAATCTTAGCACAACAACAAAAAAGGTAGTAATACATACCATAGTAACAAAATAGATGGAAATTAAAGAGGAAATAGAAGATATTGTAGAAATGATGAAAATCTATTTAAAGAACTTATTTAAAGTCTGGATAAGAATGAAACCAAGAATTTGAATGTTATTAAAACCAAGGAAGCACTAATAAGAGATCTAGAGGTAGCACACAAACTACATATTAGAGGAAGAATCTATAGGATCACAAAGTCAACTTGATAAAATAGAGAAAGGAGAATCATTAGTCATGATAATGGCTTTGCTATGGTCATATACTATGGATGAAGAGGAACTAGTGCAAAGGGATTTAAAAATGATAATATACAAATATAGATGTAAGTTTATCAAAGTTATTTATTGGTAGTGGTAGTACTTAAAATTTGGTTTTAGAGTAAATGGTTGATAAATTAAAGTTTAAGAGGTTAGAACACCCTAATACATACAAAATTACATGGTTGGAAGATGAACTTAAAGTAATGGAAATTGAATAATGTTCAATAAAATTAAAGATAGGAACATATCATGATGAAGTCTTGTGTGATAGTATATCAATAGATGTATGCACTTTTTATTGGGTAGACTATGGCAGTGTGATATGAAAAATATACATGGTAGAAGAGAGAATAAGTTTCTATTGTAACAAGAGATGATAGGAGACATACTATGGTACTCTTAGAGGTAAAGGGTAGTCAAGTGCATTATAGTGCTAAATTTATTTAGTGGATGGAATAAATTTTGTAGATGGATTGATGAATGAAAATATGTGTTTTATATTAATTCTAAAAGACATGGAACATGAAAATCACAAAAGACGCCACTATGAATGAAGAGAAAATATTTTAAGAAGAAATTGTATAAATATTGATTGAGTATAAATATATAATATCAAATAATATGCACAATGGATTACCACCAATAAAGAGTATCAATCACCATATGGTTCTAATCCTAGGAGAAAGTTTGCTAAAGAAACTAGTGGATAGAATAACACCACCATAAAATGAAGAGTTGAACTGATAAGTGCAAAAAATCTTGAGTAAGAGTTTAATCAATGAATTTTTGATTCCATGTGCAATTCTTGTGGTACTATCCCTTAAGAAAGATTCTGAGTGAAGAATGTTAGTGTGAACATCATTTTTATGCTTCTAGTTAACATTAGGGTTAGAACTTAATTTAGTGGTTTAATTGTCTTGCCTCATAGGCACATGATGCATGCCTTCATGCTTGTCCCAAGTTTTCTACATGTGCCACATCTCTTGGAGGGTTAATCGGTCCTTTTGTTTCACCTTCGTACTTCATCCGTGTCCTGTATACGAGAAGAGTTCATTGTATATACACACATTCTATGCTATTTCATTTAGCTTATCTATTATTCTTGATTAATTTTATGAAAGTTTTGATAAGTTGTATTCATTATATTTTTGCTCCTTTAAAGAATATGTAAATGGTCATGATAAATAGACAAGATCATAATGAATTATAAATTATCATTACTAAATATGGACAATATAATGAGTCATTTGAGTGGAGTCGAGTATTTGATTAGTATTAATTTAAAGAAAGGTTATTGCTAGATTATAATTAGAAAAGGATATGAATCAAAGAAAAAATTTAAGAAATAATAATATTTATATGAGTGGTAGGTTATGTCCTTTGGGTTGACTAACACACCAAATATATTTATCAAATTGATGAATGGAGTTCTAAAGAAATTCTCAAGTAGGTCTATTATTTGTTTAATTGAAAGATATTTTAATCATTAGTAAGACTAAGGAGGAATATATAGAACACATTATATTAGTATTATAGATATTAAGGGAATAAAATTTATAATTAATACATGAGGAATTGTAGTTTCATGGAGTAGTTGATATACATAAAAATTTTAATCTTAGTTAAAGTTCTAAAGATGGATCTAGAGAAAGAGCAATTGGAGAGTGGCCTACATTAGTAAATATTGGAGAGGTAATATGTTTTCATGATTTGGAAAGATTATAGAGGAAGTTTATTAGAGACTTTAGAGGTACTTATACACTACTACATAAAATAATGAGGGAAAACAAGAAGTTCAAATGGACGTTGAGGGAAAATAGAATTTTTGAGTTGCTAAAGAAGGTAATATGATAGCTATTTTTAACATTAGTAGATTTTAACAATGTATTTTTTGTGGATTGTGACATAAGTGGAAGTGTAATAGAAACAATATTACATAAAAAGAAAGAACCCTAACTTTTTTAGTGAGAATTTGAATGAAGCAAAAAATATATATTAAATCTATGATCAAGAATTTTATATTAATTCAAGCATTGAAGAAGTTGAGACATTACTTGTTACCAAATTAGTTTATGTTTTACAGTTATACTCAAATATTGTAACATTTAAATAGACTATAAATTGAATTAGATAAACATTCAAGAAATAATGAAAGAAATCATAGAAAATAAAACTCAATCTTCTACTAACTTAACATAATCTATTATCCTATTGACTCTGCTTATTCTTCTAATGAATCTGGGCCCGCTTCTCCTTCGGTGAGACTTAATATGAGTGTTGTGATGGATGTTGCTCCTCAAGTGTAGGTTAAATCTGCTCCACTTGATTCGATTGAGGTGGTTGCTGATCCCTCTGTGAATATTGCCATGCGGCCTTTAGATTTGGCTATCCCTAGTGTTGTTTGTGCTACCTCCCTTGAGGTCCATGTTTTGGAAAATGTTGCAGTAAATCCTCTTGCCTCGGGCTTAGTTTCAGATTCCTTATATGAAGTTTCTATTGTTCCTCTAATTTGTTACTCTAGAGGGGAGTCTTCCCCCTCTAATCAAAATTTCTCGATTTCAGTTTCTGATTCTCTTTGAACAATGGTTCACATAAAGAAGAAACATTTTTCTAAGAAGCTTACGGTTTCGTTTAACAAACCTTCAGAGGCTTTACTTGGTTCAAGTGTTGCTTCTTGAATAGTTTTGCGCTATCTATTTTTCTGACTGGTTGTTTCTTCTGGTTGGTTGTGTTTGGCCATTTTGTTTTGATGAGCTGTTTAGCTCTGTTTAGCTCTGTTTTTCATTTTGTAAGGGATCAAGCCCTTCCCTTGCTTATCTAATCAAAAACATAATCTATTATATATACTCAAATCTATTACTACTAAATATTTTAGATTGTACAACTATATCTCTATTTCTATTTTAAGCATTTTTAGAATAGTTTGTACATCTATGTCTTTATTTTATCATATAAATTTTACTACATCTATCCAATCACTCCAAATCATAAAAAAGAACATCTCATTTTAAAAATAACATTAAAATAAAGAAACTAAAGATGAAGGAAGAACATTCATATTAGAATAGTACATCATGTTCATGAGATTTTTTATTTATTTTTAATACTAAAACAAGGATGAATAGACTAAGTTATTCAATTCCATGCAAACCCCATCTATCAAGTTACTAGTTAATAGTTAATAATTTACCACTTATTTAGGGAATCTTCTTTATTTTAAGTGCGCCACATGCTTAGCTGCATGAATACTACTTACAACCCACTACATGTCCACTTAACTTCTTGTCTCCCCTCATTATTTTCTAAGATCTTTGGAAAAAAAAAATGGATTCTTATGCGTTACGCCCTCGAAATAAGATTTTTTTTTAGTAAGGTGCCCTAGGGATAGTTTAGTAGCTGAGAATTTTCACTGCCCAATACTCCGTTACGCTCGTCGAGCGAGTTCCAAGGACATAAAAAGGATCATTATTTAACTGCTGATTACAAAGGATAATCCAAATATTTATGGGAGATGGTTTATATACTCTAAAAAACCAACAGACGCGTTCCTTTGGGGATACAATTCTATTTAATACATGATCAGTCTGTTCGAAAGATAATTTTATATTGTAGTTGAGAACGAGAAGAAGAAGAATTGTTTTGCAGTTAACAGTTGATCAAATGGAAGGCAAGAGCTCTTTCAAATCCTCCACAGCCAAACCAGTTCGTCGCAAGTCTCTTCTAAGCAAAGCTCTCAATAATATCAACAAAAAAGATGTGTCCTTTCATATTCGTTCAAGTCCGACCCATGGTGACATCTTTGTTAAGGAAGATTCGGAATACCCTTGTGCCAAATTTCCTAGAGAAGCCCAAGAATACCAAATAATAGATGAAATAGGAAGGGGCACAAATTCAATTGTGTATCTCTGCAAGTGTTGGAGGAATGGCCAGACAATTGCCATCAAATGCCTGGATAAAGAAAATGTTGATTGGAATCGGGTGCGGCTTGAAATGCGAGCGCTAATGCTGTTGTCCCATGATAATGTCTTGAACTATTACAGTACTTTCACGTCGAAAAACTATATTTGGCAGGTTATGCCGTTCATGGGGGGCGGCTCATTGAAAACCATTATGGAGAATTGTTACCCTAATGGCTTAGAAGAGCCCATTATTGCAACTGTGCTCAAATATGTTCTCAAGGCCTTGGCTTATATTCATGAGGAAGGCCTAATCCATGGGGATATCAAGGCCCGGAATATTTATCTGGAGGGTGATGGGACTGTAAAAGTGGGAGACTTTGGAGGTTCTGTTATGAGAAATTCTTCACAAGGGTATGATTTTAGGGCAGATATATGGTGTTTCGGTGTTCTTGCCATTGAGCTTGGCCATGGCTGCCCTCCGTTGGGTTGCAGTCCATCAGAGAAAATGATTGATCAAGTGAGAAAAGGATTTGTTCCAAGATTAGATAAGGATCGTATATTCTCCCTGGCTTTCAAGGATGTTGTGGGTATGTGCCTGGTTGATGATCCACAAGAAAGACCCACTGCAGGTTTGCTTCTTAAGCATCGATTCTTTGAAAAACGTGCCCAGACGAATGAGTATATTGTGGCCAATTTATTGGATAAGGTGATTCCTCTTAGGCAACAGATCAAGAAGACGAGAGGAGAAATGTGTCGTCAAGTGTTGGAAGCAGTAGAGAAGCTTCCAGGTACTCGAAGCTCTCGCTCTGGTTGTGTTTCAAACAATCGACGTTCTTCATAAAAATGGTAATGCCATGATTACTTCAATATCTTGCTGGTCTCTTTCTATATTTTCTACAACCTAATTCTCCTAAAATGTTCTTTGATAGCGTTACTTACAAAGGGGGAAGGGGAGGAATCATCGCCAAATTACTTCTACGGTTGTTGTTATTTCTTTAAATATCATATTTTAATAATTATATTAATGGTTAAAAGTTTTATGATTGTAAGGGAAGTTCATCTTAGCCTTGGATTTTGGTATGCATCAATATTTTTTTTATCATCCTCCAAAAATCTGTTGGAAATGAGGTGTCTCAACTTTGTAGATTTTCTGTAACATTTATTTTTGTATTTAATATTTTTTCCTACAGCTGTTATACATTGTTGGTGCATTGAAAATTGGTTTATTAGATGTCTGAAGATTCCCACATAGTGGTAGTTTATGGAAGGCCTTGTTTTAGGCACATTATGACAGATTTTATGACATCTTGGTGGATTAGCCAAGCACATGGTTTTGAAAACTGCTGGTGGTTTCTTGTATAGCTAGAAGTCTATAAATTGAAGGCTTGAGGAGTAGTTTTGTGTGTTGAGTTTGCATGTATTGTTATGCTCTCAAATTGCTGCCAAAATTCTTCCATAATTGTTTACTTGGTTATACTTCTGTAAAATACTTTCTCTGCAAGTGTATATAATCTTGTTGTTGGATTTGAAATACATTGAGCAGGCTTTAGACTGTGGGGTTTTTCACCCCAAAGAGTTTTCCCCACGTATATCTGGTGTTTGTGTTAACTGTTTATTTTCTAGTTATGAATGTGTTGTTGGGATTTTTGTAACTATTTGATCAACTTTTAAAAGTTTTACATAATATCTCCTCTCAAGATTGACGTAGGAAATTGTTTTTGCTACTCTAATTTCCTTACAAAATCCAACTCTTATTGATCTAGATTGAGCTAATAAGTTGTAATCTTTACAAATGAGCAATCTTAAGATTGTTTTGTTTTTGTTTTTGTTTTTTTTTTAAAAGTCATTAATACATATAAACAAGCATTATTGAACTCATGGTATATTATTTTCTCATTTCAAACAAAAATTCATCTGATGTAATAATTGCAAGATTTTAGATTTTGACTAGCAAGTTGCATTTAGATTGGGTTGGAGATCTTAATAACTTGAGGTCTAGAAGTGAAGATTATGTGTAATTTGTTTGTAGAGTGGGAAGTTGGATGAACAAAAGATAACAAACAATTTCTTTCTAACATATTACAAAAAAATATGTGGATGCAACACATGCTTATAAGGAAATAATATGGTTGAAAGGGTAAAGTAATAATATTGGTTTTAAGATTCAAATGGTGTTGAATTATAATTCACAAAGTGAACTTTCTTGGCTAAGAATGCTATTTATCACACTAGTTTTTTTATTGATGTACAATATCATTTTGTGAGGTAAATGGTTGAAAATATGAAAGACAAAATGAAGAAAATTGATATTGAGGTAAAAATTGTAGAATCTTTGACAAAATTTATAAGTACTGCTAAGTTCATGTGACATAGAGATTAAATCAATTTATTTCATTATCAAGCATAAGGTTAATTTTTTGGGCCAAAATACCACACTACCTCTTATAGTAAATATCTTGAAAAGTTATAAAAGGTACAACAAACGATTTGAATTGAAGTTATGCTTGTAGTGTTAACACAAGGGATTTTTTTTATAATGGTGGCTATATTATGTATATAATACAAAAAATGTAAAGGACACAACTATTATTTTAGAGTGCATGAAAATAATTTCTTTTACAAGGTGATTGCCCACATGGAGACATCATACTTGGTTGTAAGTATGTGATGTTTATGTCATATATGTTTAGGATATTGGTTAGATAGTTGGATGGTTGGTTTTCCCATGAATACATCTATATATTAGATTGTGTGAATGTGATAAGGTTACAAATTTATTATTAGAAATTAGAAAAATTTATATATTGTTGGTGCATAAACACTTGATAGTTATAGAACAAGGGTATGCTATAGATTGGCGCTCTATAAAAGGTTTTCTAAAGACCATTTCTTATTGAATTGGCATTGATTCTAAATAATACAATTATGAACCTCTTTGGTGGTGAGATTTATCTTTTTAGAACTTAGTGTTTTCCATGTAAAATTTGTATATTTTATAATCTTGTGATTGCATACTATTCTACTAATTTCATATTTGTTGATATTTGGTTTTGGTTAGATACTATTGATTGCTAACCAAAAACATAATATTAATATTTCATTATTCTACTTTGTTAGTTTACTACAATAAGAGTTAAAATACTCAACAAACATATTCTCACTTAATTGTATTTCAACTTTTAGTTAAAAGTATTTTAGGATTTTTTAGTTTTTTTTTTGGACTGCAGGAATTGGTTGGGTATCCGTCCCCCTATAAACTATAGTGTGACTGGTAAACTTTTTTCATGTGACCGGTGGTGCTAGCGTGACACGCCCTTTGGTACCATGGGTTTGGGGGGAGACTAGACCTCATGAACTCTTGCTTGCAACAAGTTGCTTTAGCCAATCGAGCTAGCCCCCCCGCCCCTTTTAGTTTCATTGTTTTATTTTAAGTGATATTTTCTACTATTAACAATCATTATTTATAAACAAATGAAACTGCATGCAATTATCCACATGCATAAGTATTATCTTATGTTTCCTAAGATGTGATTAGTAAAACCCATAGGATGGTCCCCTTGTTAAAAAAAGGTGATTATATAGAAGAAAGAATTGGTTTTGTGCAAGAAGGAATGTGATTTTTACATAATATATATATTCAAGGACTTGAAAAATATATAAGGTATTTAATGATAGCAAATTAGAGAGTTTCAACTATAACACAACTCATTGGGTTTGGTTTAGGAATAAGTGCATGTAACTTTGTCACACACACAATTATTTGTATTGGGTTCAATTTTATATTGTAGATTACAACACTCAATTTCAATTGTATATTTGTATATTTGATCCAAAGGCTACACTTATTTTGTTGAACTATTTTTTAAGGAATCTAGAAGAATGCACAATAGACTATGTGTGATATTTGGAATAGGGATAAAATGAGGCATATAGGGATGAATGCACACTAGAATGATAGTAAAACTACAAATTTTATGTGAACAATAAAATAATTGATGGGATTTACACATGCTTTTCTATGCTTAATGTATGATAACTCATTAGATTTTTTAAATAAACATAGTAAGAAGGAGGTAATAATAACCAATGAGACTAATGGGTTGATTTTTGAGGTTAATTGATGAGTAATGTGATAAAAAATTAATAATTTAGCTTAATAATTGACAATATTAAATGTGACAAGAATTTTAGCATATTGAAAGCATGCTACCAAATAAGAAAGCATGTATAAGTGGTATATAATTTTTTTTAAATATATTGCATTAATGGAGATATGAAATATATGTAGACACTTGTAAATAAACTCAAGGTGTTTTTAATCCTTTTACATGGTAAAAGCGGCTCATCCCTTGACTTGTGCTGATGAATAAATAATCACATGCTTTCCAACTATAAAATTTATAAGATGATTTAGTTTATGATGCATTAGTCAAAATCAATTAGTGCATATGGAAAATTCTTCAAAAAATTAATTAAAAGTGAGATGTTGAGACTACCAAGGAAATGCTGATTGGTTAAAATACACTGTTCAAGAAAAATGAACCATATAGGATCAACAACATGGAAAACCTTGTAGGCATAGGATGATCCTACAAGTTAGTATTTGATATTGAAAGGATAGTTCCTTATCTATCTTAAGATAAGCCTAAAGTTGTGGGGTTGAAGTTTTTTTTAGGAATTAAATAACATAAGTAAAGGCCTAGGATAAGGAGACATTTTTCAAAAATAGAGCAAATCTTTGCAATTCATGGTGGAATAAATGAAAAAATGAGAATACATAATATATATAATAATTAAATCACAAGCATTGAAAATAATTATAATTTTTGAATAATAGCTTCTGATGTGAATATTTATTAGATAGATTAACCATACATTTAGTACATACAATTAAAGTTCTATAGCATGCATAGATATTCCTCTTTATAACTATAAGAAGAGTGACACTAAGTCTATACATTAGGCTTAAATGATCAACAATATCAAAATATAATCTAATATTATTTTGAGGCATGCAAGCTAATGTTTGGGTAATCCCACAATAATGAGTTCCAATTTTGGTACAAGTAGGACATTGAAATCAACATTTTAAATTAAATATTCATTTTTTGAGATCTATATCAGCTAAACCATTAAGAATTTAAAGATAATGTGAACTAGTGATTTGTGACAATTTATGTGTAGATTCTAAATATATTTAAAAAAATTGAGATAAATTTTTATTTTTTTATGTAACTTTTAATAACTTATGATATTTCTATCAGGATTCAACTATGTATTTTATCGAGTCAAACTCATTGATCCATGTTTCATGAGTAGTGGTTCACAAGAACCCATATCTCATGATAATGAATGACCCACTTAGCACTCATTGCATCTAGGTGATGCTCACAGAGGTGGACCACAAGAACCCATGTTTTAATAATTTGCTTTTTTATAGTAAATAACATTTTTTAAAAAGTGGTGTTTATGTCGTAATGCATAATTATTTTTTAGAAAGGATAAAATTCTAATTTTAAAATTATTGATTTGTAACATCAATATCTAGTGCATGGATATTTTTTCATAATTTTTTGTTGCATATATTTTTTAATTAGTTTTTGAAGCTAGGGTAATTATAATTTGGACATAGGTGTATGTTGTAACACATAACTTATTTTTTATATATTGAAATTAAATTTTTTCATTGAAACAAGGACATCAATACCTAGTGCATGTTTTTTTTAGGATTTTTTTTCAGTATTTTACTATTTTTCCACGTGTAAAACATAGAACTTGAAGTTCGGTGAAAAACCTATGTTCAGTAAAAATATAAAATAATTACATATTAAACTAAAAATATATTAAACTCATACTTGTTGGAAAGATCATTTTGAAAACTATGATCTTGCAAATTATCTTATTAAATTAATTCCATTTGAGGGTCCAACCTAAGGTTTGAATCTAGAATCTCCGAGGAAAATTTGAAGCAGACATTGAAAGTGTCTACTTAAGGCTGTTTGTTCAAATGTATTCAAGGATATTGGTTTGAAGGTTTGTTTTTGATAGATGGGGAAAAAAGGTTTTGAATGGACCCAAAGCCATGTACAACAGGTTTTGAATGGACCCGAAACCATTAGGACTTATAGGGGTCCCAGACCCACACCAAGACAAACAAGCTGCACAAAGGATAAACTAAAATACAACTAGCAACAAACCAGGGACACAGCAAGACAACAACCAGCCAAAAGCCAGTAGGTTGCCAAGAAGAGAATCAAGAAATCACTTGAATCTTGACTTCGTTGGTTTTGACGGGCCCAACAACCCACTACACTCCATTGTTATAGACAAGACCATCAGCGCATAACACAAGATTTTGACAGGGACCTTAAACCCAATACAACTTTGAAGGTTTGTTGTTCCCATAAAAAAATGTTAAAAAACCTTCAAGCACATGTAATTTTTGAAAGTGGAAAGTAGATCATGGACCTTTGAATGAAGGTCCCTTTTTATTCTATTTTTGTAAATTTCCATAGAAGGAATAAAAGTGACCTTCATTTGAAGGTCCTTTTTTAACATTTTTGGAAATTAACTTCATTTGAAGGTCCACCTTTGAATGAATGTACTTTTTGACATACCTTCATTCAAAGAAAAAACTTTAGACGAAGGTTTTTTTAAATTTTTACTTGCATTGGAGATGGAAAATTTGACGTGCTAAGTTTGGGACCCATTATTGTGGGATGACCCATTTATAACTAGAAATACCAACCCACAATAATGTTTCTCCCCTAAAATAAGAATATAAAATTTTAAATTGACTAAGAAGAGAATGATATTTATGTGAATTTGATAACTACAGGTTCCATTTTAATGGTTATAATTTATCATGGGGTTCAAGGATACATGAAAAACTAAGTGATATGTAGACTAATAAACTATGTAGCTCTATGTAGGTGAATTATCACATTGTTCATTGTATAGGATAAAACACTACTATTCATAAATATTTGATTAGTATCTATGAGGAAATTTTAAATTTTAAATATAATAAAATATCCACATAAACTATTCTAGAGATAAAGGATATCTGATAGATGCTATGGAGGATCCATAAATGTGAGAATTATGTTATCATGGATTTCTTATAGAGATCTATATTAGAATGGTCGTGTGTTTTATGAGTGATTAGATGAAGTTAGTGGTGGTAGATACATAGTAGATCTTAGAGCAATATTATCTATTTGATTTTTAATAATTATTGAGAATGTTCATGTGAAATTAGTTATATCATAACTGATGAGCTTAAATAAAATATAAATGGGACCTACTAGAAAATATTATAATATTACACTAGTAAAAAAGGACCTAATAGTTGATAGAAACCAATTACGGAGATTTGTAAATAATTTTCTATGAGTGAAAATTAATACGAACTGTATGAGAGGTCATCCTCCTTAGTCCTCCTTAGCGCATCCAATGGGGCACACACAAGGACATAAAAAATTAACTAAGATCCACATAATATAAAAAAACTATACAATTGAGGGACCATATTCTATTTTCCATTGGGGTAGGGCATTAGTCTTTAATCATAACTAAGGAAGAATGATTCTACTTCCTATAGTGAATAATTCACTATAATTTTTGTGATTATTAGGGATTCTTTCACTAGAGGAAGGATGTTAAAAAAACTCCATTTGGCATATAGTCAAACCATAAAATAATAATTTTTTAAAATTATTGATCAACTAATGAATACATACCTTATAGGTGGTTGTGAGGCCCACTCTTTGATTTACTAGACTTTATGCTATTTTTCTATCAAATGTTAGACTACTACATTATGATGCTATTCATGTTATGATAATTTAGATACCTGAATCTATATTTATTTTTTTATTGATGATTAAAATGCATGTTTAGAATAGACTAATTATATTTTGATAACCTGTATGTGTGATGGCGAATTGATAATTTTCATGCATATGTTAATTCCAATATTATGATGAGTAAAATGATTAGATTTTAGAATAAATTTATAAAATAAAAATTATTGTTTAACTTGTGCAAGTTGAACGAATATTCTTATGTGAATTCAATCATTATGAATCTTAGATATTATGCTAATTGGGAATTAGAATATTTGTGTGATTGGAAATGATATATGGAAATTCCCTTAGAGTTATAAATTCTCTCTTTGAGAATCTCTCTTAGTGGCCTTATTGATGATAACACTTATAGAAGACAACAATTTCAATAGCTTGAAATGCTCGATGAATAGCATATAAACACTCTCAAACATATCCAAGCTTATTCTAGAATAATGCAATGCATGTATAATGATAATGTCATTCCTCATTCTTTCAACAAAGGGGATTTGGTCTTGTACAAAAATCAGTGCACCATCAATGCTACTCTAGACGAGAAAGGAAAGTTTAGCTTGAGCTGGTTAGGAACCTAAATCATTGATGAAGACTATGGGTCTAGAGCATATAAACTTGAGGCAGTAGATGGTACACCTCTCAAAGAACCTATAATTTCTACACATTTGCACATATATTACTTTTAGAAATTATTTTGAGTGGTATGTGTGATAAATCATGTTGTTAGATTAAGTAGATAGTTTCTATTTTATCTCACATTACCTTGTTCTTGACAAAAATGCTTGTGTGTCTTGTAATTGATCGTTTCCCCAAATTATTACTTCTTTATGCATACCACTCAATTAAAATGTGTGTGATGTGTTAAATTAGATCATTATATGCATTTAATTTTAAAATTTAATTAGATCATAAGGGAATCTAGTTTAACATGATTACACTTAACCAAAAATGTAGCATCTAAGTAGACATAAGTATTTAATTAGATCACATTCATCATATAACAATTTGATCATGAAATAATTTATTAAATAATATCATCAAGATTTCTTAAGAGATCACATTGAAATATTATTTAAAAATAACACATAACTCATAGAAATAAGTGACATGCTCATATATAGATCATAAGATTCATATACATCAAGTCACCATAGTAGCAAAATGTGTTGTCATAACAAAATACATCTAAGTAGGTTTGTGACTACCAAACTCATCGAGGCTTGGTGGTGGTGCCCATCATAAGATAGTGGATCGAGAATATCCCTTAGAGCTAATCCACTCTCGTAGACCCTCTAACTAGCCTACTATTGTAGCCTCACATACAAGTGTCATGATGCACTCCTGCTCAATCTGATCCCTCTCTGCTTGTACCCTACTCAATTCCTCCTATAAAATTGCCTATGCATCACTCTCAATAGGAAATCGAGTGGCTCTAAGATCCTCATGTGTATACCTAAGCTCCTCATGTGTAGCTTTGATCTCCTCATAGGTGGCTCTCACCTGCTCCTCTCTAGTTATAGCCTACTCCTCTCTAGCTTGAACATCCTCATTTTTAGCTCTAAGCTCATTAATGGTCCTTATCACATCATCATAAGATATCCTCCATTGTAATAGGGGCTCAAAAAAATTAGCATGGTGCCCCATGTTCAGTGGTAGCCTATGCTTGGCCCATATCAGCTGGTGTGGGGGCATTAGTGGAACCATGTCTATGGTGACTCAATTGAAGAAGTCAAGCCAATATTGTGTACCAATTGTAACAAAGAAACCATAAAATAAGTTAGAACAAGTTATGATATATAAACATAAGAAAGTTAATAACATGCATAATTAACATATCAAATCACCTGGATATCCAACTTGCCAATCAGGATCTCGATAGGATACTATGAATCCCGTATTAGGACTTCTCTAATGGGTTGGTCTTGTGGTAAGAGTTGTATGTATGATCTCTCCATTCCCATGGGATTGGATTCCCTTTGTAGTCATAGGATGTGCTTGTGTGACATGAAGACAAGATCTAGGTCTATCCTTAGGGAATCTTTGGCTTTTGCAGTCTCCTCAAGATCCTCTCCTACTGGCTACTGATCCTCCTCCTCCTCCAAATCATCTACATCATCATCATCATCATCACCATTTTTCAAATCCCCATCCATGTCCTCATCCTCTTTCTCATCCCCTCAATGATGTGGCCAAGGTTTGGAGTCACCTGTGGGATGATCGTTAGGGAAGAATCACTCAAGATGTGTTGTCCTCCACCATCTATAATATGTAATTGTCATGCCAACATCATCCTCATCCTTTGAGTCACTATAGGTGATGTCTACGAGTTTGGGATGATGAATTTCTTGTGGCCTAGCACCACTACATTTAGATCTCATATATATATAGGCCGTAGGCTAGGTGCTATCTGGAGTTGGAAAAACTATCTCATCACACAATCATAGTAAAACAACATGATGGTTAGTCATATCACCCAACCAATAACTTATCTCATTGCATCCTAGCTAGCTATTATGTAATACTTGGCCACTACTTTAAAGTCTTATATGGTCTCCATTTGATGTCATCATCCTCCAAGTGATTGAATATAACTCTCTAGTATAACAGATCTCCACACTGCCAGGGTCACTTGAGGGTGTAACAAAAGAACCATAGATAATTATAAGGAATAGGCCCAATAAATTCGATAGGCCTAGTGCATGTGATGTGATCAAATTCCCACACTTGAAGAAGAGTGCAAATGATAATACTATGACCTTCTTGATAGATGAAGCGACCAAGATCATAATATAAGTGGGCCAACATATTTTGTCCCCAAGAATAAACTATTTGATGCTGCTTAGCCTATATTGTGTGAATGAGGCCTCCATCAAGATGTGTGCCTCATCTGTTAGGAGCTACGGAGAAGGTGACAATAACACACATTATACACTAAATCAGTGGAATAGTGGCATGCAGAAGCCACTTGAGCTTGACACTACCCCTAGAGTTGGTATCTATGTAGTTGCTAGTATAGTATTGTATGTCTCTCCTCATCTCTCGCGGGGTCTGGATCTCATTAAAGTGTACCTCACCTCACACAAGAAATATCCCCCATTGGGAGATGAATAGTGGAAGTATCTTTGTTCCACTCCTCGATGAGTTCCATCAACATAACATCATGATATTTGATTGGTGGCATGAGATACACCCAAAATAGTCTAGTAGTGCATAAAGTATGCTCATCCTCCTCTGATGGTCAGGTAATCTACTCTTGAAGTAACAAAAATAAGTGTCCTCTTAAACACTATCGAGTATGTGGTGGGACCTATAATAAAATAGAGGAATCATTAGTTATACAAAAAAGTTAGTAACAAATCTATCAAAATCAAAGAAGCTGTAAAGTAGGACATATGTGCCATTTTGGGATAGAGGCACAATCCTGGGATAGGGGTACCACTTTAGGAATTAGATGCCCAAAGTGGAGACTATCGCCTAGTTTGGACAAGGAAAACATGAATTTTGAGGGAACCTTGAAAAATTCACAAAATAATGAAATAAACTATAGGGAAAAGGAATAGGCAACTCACTGCTAGTGCCACTACACCTCGTGTAGCATCCACTCACAGGATCTTGAGTCTTAGAGGCTGGTATGGTCATTGAATTAGCATCTTTGCTCCTCAGTGCAATGGTATCTCTCTCTAAACCTTCAAACAAGAAAAGTAAAAATGATGTTCAAAAAGTTGATTTTGCACTAATATATAGTCAAATTTAGTACTAGCACATTTCATTCAATTCACCATAGTGGGGATAACAACCTTTGATTTTGATGTTGTTTATTGTATTGGATTCATATTTTTGTCCTTAATCATGTCCAATTTTTTTCTAATAGTTAGTGTTATGATCTCATGACATTATTGCAAGCATTTCCTTTACCAAGCTTAGAAATTTAATGTGGTTATATTGCTACCTTGATTCCACCTCCATAAAGCAAGTGAAATCAAGGGGGCATACATCTACCCTTGAATTTGATTCTCCTTATAAGTTGACATGGTGGTTCAAGATGATTTTTGAATACCTAAGAAATTGATTTTGCAGATGAATACATTAGGGGCTTCACTCTCTAGTTCATGAATGATTCAAATATCCATATGAGTATCCTTTTTAGAAAACATGATTTACTTTTAGTACTTTAGCTTGTATATGCATGTAGTGTCATATGGCTACTAAAGTGGGGGCTAAATTTAGCATCAAAAATTGTACTCCCTTGTAGATGATAGTATAATTTCATGCTTAGTTTGGACCTATTTTAGTGACCTTTGCATTTATGCATTTTCAACACTTCCTAACCACGCCCTAATCTACTAAATTATGCATTTTGAGGCCTATTTTATTATTTTTGGATGAATTACAAGCCTTGAACAAATGCATCTAATTGATATTTTTCCCTTGAAACTTAATGCTCTAGAAAATCGAGCTAGGAACTATTCACCCTAGGGTTTATGGGCCCCACTATTCTGCCTAGGACCAATTTTAGATATATCAGTGTCAACATTTTAACATTCAAAATTCAAATTTTAAATTTCATCTATCAACATCTAATGCTCGAGAAATTAGAGAAATTCCTATAAATACCTAGTGTGGTCACCATTTGAAACTAGCAAGCCAATAATTTAAATCTTGGAGCAACAAGAGATCATTACATTCTATCATATCCACTTCAAATTGTAAGTTTTCAAGCTTATTTGTAGATTTGATTAAGCCTTATATCATGATTGAAGATTGATGCCAATAGAAGAGCATGATGGATTCTAGGTTTGGGAGATGCATTTGGCCATTTCCTTCAACCTATTGACTTATTTCCTAGTGTTCTCATCTTCTAGCTTCATTATCCTTCTAGCCTAAAGCAAGGTATTATTGAATTTCAAATTTCCTAAGGGTTCTTTGACTTCCTCTTAGGTAGATCTTGTCATTTTCATATAGGAATCCTTATCTAACACACTTGAGTAGGGTTTTTTTTATGTGTTTTAGCTCATAAAAACCTTAGGTTAACTTAAGGTTAGGGAACACACTATTATCAATGAGTTTTATTGGCTATTATGCAGGCAGAAATACCAAAAAAATGGTCTGACAGAGGTAAACTCCTATATAGCCACCCCCATCTCTTTTATAGATCTATTGCAGGCTCTGATTCAAAGATGAAGGTTTATAACACATACATTAGAGAGCAAATAGAGAGCTACAAGATCAAATTTGAAGTTTTAGAAAAGGCCTACAAGGACCCATATTCCCTTGGGCAACACTATCCTCCATTTTATACTAGATCCAAATTTTTGTGATAGGTACCTATCACTCAGTACTTCCCAGATCCACTTGCAAGTTGTTTCAGTTTGTTAATCATCAAAATATTGCAATTTTCATATTATGGAATATAGTTGAATTAGGTTAATCATAGAAAATCAATTTTAGTCCATTTCTAAGGCTCTAAAGGATTAGATCCAGGTTTGATTGAATCACTTTCATGGTTGAAAGTCAATTTAAGCACCTTATTGATTTGCATCCTAATATACCTTCAAAAAAGGAGCAAAAGCAATCCTAGATTTTATGCACTAAACTTAGGGTTCCCTTTTTCTTATGTTACAATAGTTTTCTATTGTAGTGATGGAAAATGTATCCCTTTACATTTTCTCACTGGTTTGGGACCTCCTAGTTTAAAATATACTTAATCAAGTGCCTTAATTTAGTGTTGTAAAGTGTACCCCTTTACACTTTCACACTTATTTAGGGATCCATTAATTAATTGATCTTAATTATTCCTTAATTGGCCCTTTAATTTATTTTACAAGCCTATTTAATTACATTTTTTGAAGAGGAATCTTGAAATTTATTAATGCCTAAACATAACACTTTATATTGAGCAATGTCTGTCCTAGGTTTATAGACCTGGGACCCATTCACCCATGGGAAAATGAGTCCTCCCTAGACCTTAGGACCTAAATTTAAATTATGTTTTTGGTGGTATTTTAACATTCAAATATGTGATTCAATGTCGGCTTCTGATATTTGAATTTCAAGAAATTAAGGATTCGTATCTATAAATATAAGGTTATTTCACTATGTTTCACCTAAGAGTTTTCATGCAAGTTTTCAATAGCTAAAGTTGTGATCAAAGGCATTCAAAGGAAGATTTATCAGAAGTTTATTGCAGCAATAAAGATCCAATTTTCATGTCAAAATCTTCTTGCATCATGCATGTTTTTGGAGCTAATATTGTGATGTAGGTTTCATGATTAAAGTCAAGCATTCAAAACACTATTTCAAGCAAGATTCAAAGTTCAAGATCCACATCCATTGAATCCATTTCATGCAAATTTCATATCTACATTCCAAGGTTTATTCAAGGGTTTTTTGAGTGGTAACATAGCTTTGTTCATTCTTCATTCCCTCTTTCATGCTTTTGTTCATTTCAAGGTTTGATTACCAAAATAGGGTTTGACCAAGGCAAACCCCCATTCACCAAAAATATTTTTTTTCCCATCTCATGTTGTGTTTGTAGATCTAGGTGGAAGGAAGCTTGAAGATCTTTTGAAGAGCAAATTTGAAGAAGTTGACAAAATTGCGAAAGTTTTCATAATTGTTGTCATCTCACATAAACTCATCTACAAAAGTTATTTCTGACATTTCAATATTGGTACTTGGACAAATTGGAAGATTTAGATATGTATCAAAGGCTCTCAAAAGTTGCAGAAAAAACCTAACAATGGGCCCATTCGCCCCTGGGAAAATGAGTCCCAATCAACCTCTAAAAACTCACTTTTGGTGACTAGAAAACACATTTTTACCTTTCTTAGATTTGCAATTTAATTTCTGGTTTTGCTTATTTTGAGTTTAATATTGTTGTTTTAAGTTTAATTTGGCATAATTAGGTTAATTTAATATTTTTAGTTTTTCTCCCAAAAGTGCCTAGTGAGCTTGACCCCCATCCTTCAGTCATAAGGAAATATAAAGATTCACTCATTAAATTGACTCACCTAAGGGTTGTAAGTCAATTCTTTGTGTGGATCTCATTTCCTAATGAAAGAGTGAGAAATAGGTCCCTCATCCCCACATATTTTCATTAATCCATTTTGGTGAACCTATTTTTCACCTTTTAGCTATATGTGACAACATCTAGATTGGATAAAATGCAGGGAATTGGAATGGTTGCTATATTTTTAGGAAAAACCTAAAGAAACTTATGTTACAACAATAAAGAGAATATTTAGATATGTGAAGGCTTTAATGGATTTTTGATTGTGGTATCCTAAGAGTGAAAATTTTACTTTGAATGCATATACAAATGCGAATTGGGTATGACACATAGATGACCGCAAGAGTAAAAGTGGTGGAGAATTATTTCTTGGTGGTAGTTTGGTGTCTTGGTTGAGCAAGAAACATGACTCAGTCTCATTATCTATAGAAAAAGTGGAATACATCATTGCAACATCATGTTGCACTCAGGTATAATGGATGAAGCAAAATTTGAAGGATATGAATATTGAGTTTGATGAAACTATCTTTATTCTATGTGATAACCCAATGCAATAAATATCTCATAGAATCTAGTAATGCATTCAAGGGAAAAACACATTACAATCAAGTATCATTTTATAAGGGAGAAGGTTGTTGAAAAGGAGGTAAATTTTTAGTATGTTGAGATAAAGGAGCAAGTAGCATATATTTACTAAGCCACTTCCTAAGGAGACATTTGAGTTTCTTTGAAAAAGTTGGGAGTTATTTCTCCCTCCTCTTGAAGCAAGAGGAAGAACAGGTTGAGGGGGATCTTGGTCTCCCTACCACAAGAAGGCTGGGTGGTCTTGTGAAATATTTTCAGAAGCAATGAAGTATGGACTCAAGGGGAGTATATTTGGGAAACATGTTTCCAAATTGTGCAAAGTACTAAAAATGTAGAATAAGGTAGAATGAAATAGTTTCTAGATGTTGACCTTTTCCATTGATGTTAAAGGGGGAGAAATGGAACTCAAAATGCTCTATCTTCCAAAGGGAAGAAATCAATATAAGGGGGATAAATGTCTTCGTGTGTGTTCGGCTAGTTTTATGGGTGGCATAGTATTTTGTTATTTACCATCAATGACAAAGGGGGAGATTGTTGAACATAGGTTGTCATTGATGAATAAGGTTGATGTTAAAGATGAAAAATATTATGAGTATTTGAATTATCATTATGTTTCCCTCATTTTGATTTGTAGATATTTGCAATAATATATGTTATATCTCTAATTGTATGTCATGTGTTAGATATTGTCATTCGCGAAGAAGTTATCTCATCAATCATATCACTAAATCAAGTTTTATTGAAAATTGACTACCTTCTACAAAGTAGTGTGATTCCAATATCATGCATGTATTTATTCACTATGATAGTGGTGGTCTGATTTAGTCTGTACTAGAATGTCTCAAGTTTAGTGTTTCTTAAGTCTCTCTTGTGGAGATGTTCTAGGCTTTGTAGTTTGAAAGGAGAGTATGCCTAAACTTGTTCTATCATATTCTAGAAGTCCTAAAGGATAGGTTTAAAGTATAAAATGTTTGAAGTGGAAAAAGGTTCTCAATGTCTATGTGTCATCAATTGATGTTTGAGTCATGTACAGTAATGGCTAGTAGTGTGTGAAATTTAATTATTGCATGTGGTGTCAAGATAGGACCTAATTAAGGTTCATTTGGTAGTGCAAGGCATCATGTAATTTTGGCAGCAACAAAATTTGATTTTGGACAAATGTGTTAAATGTTTCATGGAATTTAAATTTAGGTCCACCTTATGTCATCCTAGCTATGTGTGGATCATTGGCCGATATAAAATAATGTTAATGTAATTTCATGTATATATTTCAAATGTTCAGATGCATTATATTGAGTGAGAGTTAAAAGTGTGTGAGTGAAGGATGCCAAGTAGAATTACACTGGTATGTAGAAGAGTTACCTGCAGGTGTAAATTGAAGAGAAGGTTGTGTGCACCAATATCAAAAGATCATATTCAGTGAGGAAGAACTTGACAATTGTAGCTTTGAAATGTGTATGAGATTCCTAGAAGATCTGTAAACATTATCTTTGTATTCTAGTAGGAATAGTGTTCTACCCATTATACTGTTTCAATTGAGGATTGGTGTCTCCAATAGGTTTGTTCCTATAGATACAAGAGGAGATTGGTGTCTCCAGTAGGTTGGTACCTACTTCATATTGTAAAATTCACTTGTATATTTTTTCATTGTAAGGCTAGTTTTGGATAGTAGATCCAAGCAACTATTCTCATCGTGGTTTTCCCATCTTGGGTTTCCATGTATATTTGGTGTTCACTTGTGTGGTTTATGCTTTTATGTTTTATTGCTTATGTGGGGTTAGTTGAGAATAAACATATATTTTGATAACCATTGCAAATTTAAGAATTTTGAATTGACTAGATCTACTGATTCACCCTCCTCTCAGTAGATTGTGTGCCGTTCACTTCTATTTCTATGATTTTTTTGGTTTAAAATTTGCATGCAATTGGTATTTAATTCCTCATTCCTGCTAGTAAACCCTAACAATTCCCCTTGGTTCCTGTCAATAAATTTTATCTCCTGGAATGTTCAAGGTTATACTGACCTCCCCAAGAAATATGCAATGAGATGATCATTATATTTTTTTTAGTTCTACATGTTCTTGTCTACTGAGGATATTAGTATGAGCCAATTACGCTTGATCCATGATGAATCAAAGCATAACAAAGCCACTAATACTCAATCTAAACAAGATCAATCAAATTGAAGTTAAATAAACATTCATTGAAAAAAAGAATTCTAAATTATGAAAATGTTTAAAATGTCTATTCTAACCCATTTGAAACTTATTCCATTTTGGGAGTGGTTTCGTGTTGATGTGGAATGATGACCCTTTCCCAATCCCATGATTAGTGAGCTTGTTTCAACCAATTCTATTGAAGAGAATCGATGAAACGGTTGTGAGATGTGATTAAAAACATTATTTATGCTAAAATGAGTATGATCAAAAGCTAATACACCATGATTTTAGGATAAAAGATGTAGATATACAATTTCTAAGCTAGTCTAAATGAGATTTTAAACTAAAAGATTCAAACCTTAATTATCTATTTAGCTAAATAGATGCATAGTTTAGCCATTAATGGAAGCTAAGCTATTATTCAACTATTTTAAACTAAAATATGCTAAATGTGAGTTAAAAATGAGTGTTCAAGTGAGAGTGATTTCAACAACATAAGTTTACTTTTGAAAAAGATGGATGATGGATCCATTTGTCTTCAAATAGTGTTCTATTTATACAGAAAGAAAATGAGAAATGAAGGGGTGAGATTGAAAAAGCTAATCAATGGTCAAGAATGGATGAAATTGGAGGAATGGATCATGGATTCTCATCAACGGGTGAGAATACAAGATGCGATTTAATCAAGGGTTTTCATTCCTTCCAAACAAGCACACTTTTGACTTGTACAAAAGGTCATAAGTTAACTTCCACAAGAAGTCACAAGTTACTAACTTGCATATGAAGCTAAGTGAGAATGTTCCCTTTTTCAAATGATTGGAGGAGAGAGAATATTCTTTAGAATATTCTCATAGGTGAGGAAAAATGATATTTTGCAAATTAAAACAAAGTTTAATTGTGCAAAAGGAGAGGGAATATTCTATGGGAATATTCCCCTTTTGGAGGAATGTGTAAATGAGGAATATTCTCTTGGAATATTCCATTGCAAGTGGGAGGAATTAGATTAACTAGATAATTGCTAATTAAACAAGGGTTTAATCATGCAATTAGGGGATTTAGAAGAATAAAGTGATATTCATTAAATTAAATGATTTAATGAATGGGGAAAGGTGAAATGATATTTAATTAAATAACTTAGGGTTATTTAATTAAATAAGAATACTTAGAGAATTAAATTAAATAGTTTGATTTATTTAGTTTAATGAGACAAAATGTTAGTGTGAAAAGGGGGGAATTAACCCGTTTTAAATGAATTAGGCTAATAGATGAAAATGATGCAATTAATTAAATAGCTAGGATAATTCAATTAATTAAGTGAAAAGAGGATGGTTTTTAGGCCAAATGATGTTAGTTAGCCAATGTGATCCATCAAGACATTTTTAAGTGTTTATATTTTCCCCCTCTTTGAAGCAATGTACTCATTGTATTGGTTCAAAGACTGATGCTGATTTTGATGTTGATGACGATGCAAAAATAGATATCGATGATCTCTTTGAGATGTTGATAGCCAAGATAAAGTTGATTGATCTTATTGATTGATTGATAACATTTTTAAGGATTCAAAACAATGCAAGGATTATTTTGAATAATACGAGGTTTGGTAGGGAATGATATATCCCAATGATGGTTGATTTGATAGATTGATCAAGATTTTCTAGCAAGTCTAGGAATAAAGTCTGTTAGATGATTTGATATTGATATGATCAAAAAATGGTTGGTTGCACCCTCAAGAGATCGATCAGGGAATAAAGTGTTCCAATCAAGCTTATGATAGGTGAAAATCAGACTTATTCTTGAGATGCTTGAGATTTCAAGTTACTTTTGAATCAAATAGCTGAAATTTTTTAGATTGTTGAGCTAAAGATGATATAGATGCCCCATTGTGCCCCAACAGAAGAGGGATTATTGGTAAAAAGGATGAAAATAGTTCCTGGAAAGCTTAGATGTTGATATAGATAGATTTCATGATGTATAGATAGTCATCGGATATGGGTAGCCTCATGTATATTTTGATGTAGATCACATAGATTTGATGCTTGGATAGAAATGTTAGTAAAGATAGAAGAATAAGAATAAGAAGATAAGATGTATGGGTTGACCATTGATTTTGAGATTGATTCAAAAATTCCAACAAGTCCATGATCCACTGAGACTTTATTAGATATGGTGATGAGAAATGCATAATGATGAGGAATGCATGATAATGATGATTTTCTCATATCTAGGATTGGTATTTTTTCGTCATTCCTTATTGTTTGATATAACACATAGATATGATGCATCAAGGTATTAATAACTAGAATGACATTGTATCTAGTGTAATGGACTTTAACTCTACAAACATATAGGATAGTTCTTATTCACATCTTGACATACAGTAACCTTGTTGGGATGTAAGTAAGAAGATTAGAATACATTGGACCAAAGCATATGCAATAGTCAACAGCATACTGCAAACAACCTTCCTACACACAACTAAGCAAGTATGCACCAAGATTATTTTACAAGAATACCCACAAGTACACGATAATAATTGATGCCCCATTCCTTTCTCTCTAAATCATTTTTAGATAGACATCATTGAGAGGTCCTTAGAATGGGTCATTAAGAAAAATCAAAAGAAAAGATCAAAGACACACAATCAGTGTTATCTATATCTCTGGCCATTTTAACTTAGCTAAGGTGATTTCTGATATTGATGTCCATTGTAGGAAGGATACGTCCTAGGACATCTTGATCAAGGGTTGTTTGATATAGGATGATGATGAGCTTTATGGTAAGCTGTTGATGTAAACTTCACTAACATATTTACCTATGATCCAAACTTTAGATTTTGACACTTAAGTTCTCACTTTACAACTTGCTATACTTGCTTTCTATTTGTTTTGCCAAATTTTGAAGGTGACAATTGATTTATTATGGGTGAAGGTTTATTGTGGGTGAAAGAGAAATGGGATGGGTGGTTTTGGATTTTCTAGAATATTTCAATGCTTTTGGTATTTTGAAAATGTTTTGAGGTTGTTTTTGGTCTTCTTGAAAGTTTATGCGATTGTTTATGGTTTTCAGTTATTTGAGGTTGTTTAGGGTTTTCTAAGTTTTCCAAATGTTTTGGGGTTTTTTGACATTTGAATATTTTGGGATTTTTCAGAATATTCAAACATTTAGGGATTTTATGGGTATTTGGATGTTTAGGGATTTTTCTAGTTTTGATCAAGAATCTAACCTAAAAGACCTATCCTAGGGGATTTGGGGGCTGATCAAAGATAATCCTTTCCTACATTATACACGTAGAGACCATGCATTTCAATTGACTCAACTTATTGAAGATGAGATATGAATAGTTGATGGAATGCCAGTTTATTATGACAAAATCCTAAAGGAATGACCTAGGGTGTCTCGGGGGCACATCAATGATGGCATTGCCTACTTTCAAGCTTAAAGACTTGTAGTTCAACATGGGGGTATCGTTTTTGGATAAATGATGTTTTGAAATTTTTTTGGGATTTTTGATAATATTTTTGATAGCCTTAAGATATAGAAGAACTTGATATGATCTATAACAAATTGCCCCCAATGTGATATGTTAGACTACCTTATATAGGCAAGACAAGCTAACCTTTGGAATATGCCAAGTAGTACTAAAGGGATTATGATACTTCACAACATCAAGCTATGATAAGGACGTAGATGAGGCGATGGAATAAATAGGATGAATGAGGTGATGGATGAAGGGTGATGTAAAGAATGATAGGATAAAGAGCCAAAGAATAGATGGAGGCACTTTATTTACTCAAGGTGCCTGTTTTCCAAGTTTTCACCAAGGTACTTGCCCAAAGTGCCATCGAAGTGGTTTTCACTAGAGGATGATTATTTTTCTTTACTTTTTCAATCCTTTTTCACTTTTTTTTTGGATTTTGATCATTTTTTTATTTTTTTGTATTTTCAGATTTACACCCTTGAAAACTAGGCATAAATTTTTTTAAGATGTAAGTTGTTTGTTGGTTCCTAGAAGGGTTCACCTTTAGGCATTGACAATTGGTATGCTCCTGATCTGTAACTTGCTGTGATGACAAAGGGAGCCAACTAGCTAGGCTCAAACTTTCCTTTACTATCATGATTTAATAGATTCTTCTTATTCTGCTTTAGGACAAGATCCCCTACCTAGAAAGACTGAAATTTGATCTTTTTTTAATAGCTTTGTTTTAGTCATTTTTGATATACTTGCAAGTGATTAAGAGTGTCAAGATGATGCTCATCTAGGAATTCTAACTTGTTTAGCTGAGATAGTTTTTATTCTTCATCGGTGATCAGGTTCTATAGTGACACTCATAATGATGGGAGCTCAACCTCAATATGAATGATAGCTTTAGATCCATAGACTAGGGAGAAAGGGGTTGCATCTGTTGGTGTATGAATATTGGTTCGATAAGCCCAAAGAGTAGGATTCAACTATAGATGCCAGTCATGGCCAACTTCATTGACTATTTTCTTTAGGATATTTAGGATGGTCTTATTTGTAGCCTTAGCTTGATCATTGCCTTGGGGGTAATATGGGGTAGAGAATCGGTGTTGGATGTTGAATCCTTGACATAGCTCTTTTACATCCTAATTCTTGAAGGGTGTTCCATTATCTAAGATGAGGGTTTGTGGAACACCATAACGATGGATTAGATAATTTAGGATAAATTTAACAATTTTCTTCCTTGTTATGTAGGTCATAGGAATGGATTCAACCCACTTGGTAAAATACTTAGTGGCCGTTATGATATACTTATGGCCATTGGATGAGGTTGGAGTGATCTTTCCTATGAGGTCAAGTCCCCACTGTGAGAAAGGCTAAGGTGTGATCATTGGTTACAATTCTTGAGCTAGAGCATGAATCAGACCTCCATGTTGTTGGAACTCTACACACTTCTACACATACTGATGAGCTTCTCTTTCCATGGTTGGCCAATAGTACCCCTTGATAGTTTCTTAGCCAAAGTCATATCGCTAGAATGGGAACCAGATATTCCATCGTGTAATTTTTCCAAAGCGGTCAAGGCTTCCTCTTGGTTAAGACATCGTAATAATATCCCTTCGATGCTTTACCAGTAAAGGGTATCACCCAGGATCACGAATCGTGATGCCTTTTTTTTATCAAAGGTCCTTTTAAGGTTCGAGGTGATATCAGATGGGAGGGTTCCTCTACTTAGGTAGGTAAAGTCATGGTACCATGGGGATCCAGGAACAACAATGACACACACAAATTCAGATTCATATATTTTGAAAGTTGGTATGAGAAGTTGTTCTACCAAGAATTCACATTGTAGGACATTGTTCAAAATGTCTAATAGTGGTTTGATTGTTTCCATAACATCTACTGCTCTGTTGTTCATGCAAGGAGTCTGCTCAAAATTTATTTCAATGAAAAGATCCTTGAGACTTTCCACCATATTCTTGTAAGGAGTAATCTTGTCATCTTTAGTTTGATAGTCATCATTGACTTGGTTGATAACCAACTGTGAGTCTCCATAGACTTTCATTTCTCGTATCTTCCACTAAACTGCTATCCTTAGACTGTGATTAGGGCTTCATACTCAACAATATTGTTAGTACATAAGAACGATAGCTAGTATGACTTCAGAATGAAATCACCTTAAGGGGTGATGAAAAGAATACCTAATCCTGATCCATGTTGGGTGAACAATCCATCAAAGTACATCTTCCATTGAGCTGTGAGATTGACAAGGAACACTAATTCATCAGGGAATTCAGATATCAAAGGCTTCTTAGCATAGATAGGTGCCTTTTCTAGTTGGTCTGTGATCACTTGTCCCTTGATTGCCTTGCATTCTACATACTCTATGCCAAATTTTTTTAAGATCATTACCCATTTGGCCATTCGCCCTGTGAGAGTTTCTTTGGGTAACAAGTATTTTAATGGGTCGATCTTTGCAATAAGTTTGATTTGATGTGACATGTAGTGCTTGAAATTTTGTGAAGCAAAAACTATTACTAAGCATGCTTTCTCAATGGGTGAATAGTTCATTTCATATCCCACTAAGGTCTTACTAATGTAATAGATAGCTCTTTCCTTCCTATTTTCATCATGTTGTGCCAAAAGAGCACCTAATGCTGCTAATGTTGTTGAGATATATAGGATCAATGGTTTTTTTAGTATTGGTGGCATTATTACTGGAGGTGTTAGTAGATAGTCTTTGATTTGTTGGAAAGATTTAGCACACTTCTCATCCCACTTGTAATTTATCCCTTTATGAAGAAGATGTGAAAAGGGGTGGATTTTATCTGATAGGTGAACTATGAACCTTCTGATGGACTACAATATTCCTTGTAATCCTCTCATCTACTTTAGTGTTTGTGGTGGTTCCATGTCTAGGATGGATTTTACCTTTTTTGGATGAATATCTATCCCTTTGTGAGGCAATGTAACCGAGAAAATTCCTCGATGTAACCATGAAAACACACTTTTTAAGGTTTAGTCGTACCTTGTATTCTTCAAGCATGTCAAAGATGGGACCTAAGACTTGTATGTGCTCACTCCTCTTCTTTGATTTTTCCAAAATATCATCCACATAATCTTCAACTATTTTGTGGATCATGTCATGAAAGATGAGGGTCATTGCTCTCTAATAGGTTACTCCTGCATTCTTCAACTCGAATGGCATCACATTCCAATAATAAGTTCCCCATGGACAAATGAATGTAGTTTTGTGTTGATCCCCCTTGGCAGTCATCATTTGATTGTAGCTTGAAAAACCATCCATGAGTGACAACATTTCATGCCCAACTATTAAGTCTACAATGAGGTCGATGTTAGGAAGAGGGAAATCATCCTTCAGACATGCCTTGTTGATGTCTCTAAAATTAGTGCAGATTCTAATACCCCCAATGGGTTTTGAGACTGGTACCAAGTTTGAAACCCACTTAGGATAATCTATCGGTTGGATGAATCCAATATCAAAAAGCTTTTGTAACTCAAGTTTGACCAAGAGTGCTATCTTAGGGTGCATTTTCCTTAATGTTTGCTTGGCTGGCTTGGCTTCAAGATAGACTTCAAGATTATGCACAACTACTTTTGGATCGAGACCTAGCATATCTATGTATGACCATGAAAAGTTAGCTCTGCACTCTTTTAGGAATGCTACTAGGTTCTTTTGTTCTTCATCCTGTTAGAACTATAAAATTTTGAAAATTTTACAGTTGTTTGTACCCATAATTTTTCCAAGAAGTCCATGCCATAAGCACATGAATCCACTTTGTATAACAAATTTTCCCATATTTTATCATTTGGTCCCATAGAATTCACTTGTCCTTGATCATTTCAATGTATAAATCATATTGGCGTAACATGTTGCAGGTCTCCCTGATCCAAAAAATCATTTTATACTAATGCATGTCTTTTTTCTGCATATCGGCAAGAGGTCAGAAATGTCTCAACGACCAGAGGATACACATCGACATGATGCAGTTGGTAGTCTTAGCGACATAGGGATCCTATCAGCAAGACAATGGTCATTGTTATAAGTCATAACGAGCTTATTTGTGTCTTACCGATCGAAGCATAAAGAGATGTGTCAGTGAGACATGAGTCATCGAAGTAGCATCCTGCAACATTCATTCAGTCTCGCCAATAAAGCAGAGGTAGATCCTGTCGGTAGTATAATGTCATCAAAATGAGTTCAAGGAAGTCTTGCCAACTTACCATGTCGCTATAATGGAAATACATCGGTGGGTGGACTTAGTGATATTCATGGTCTTGCCGATAATGAAATTCATTGGCCAGATTGAAGCCATCCAAGTGAAGTCTTGTAGCATTCATTTGGTCTTGTCAAAAAAATAGAGGAGGATTTTGTCGTTGTCATTGATATGAAGTCATGAAGTTTCATTGATTCCCTATGTCACACCGACAGAGTTGTACAGGATTCAAACATGGGGATGCATGTGGAAGAAATAATCATCGGTGAGACTTGCTTCATCAGTGAAAGCTAAGAGAGTCGTACTGAGTGTTGCTTCATCTGCAGGAGAACCATTATGTCTCAGCGATCAAAAGATAGACTGAAAGAAATCTTGGCAAAACACGAAGTAATCTGTGAAGCATTTTCCTGACTCACAAAGTCACAGCAATAGGCTTCATCGGTGAGAGTTACAACGACATATTCAGGTCCGAAGGAATAATTCTTGGGGATAATTAGAATGTTGATTAGATTGCATGACTCCATAGCGATATGCGATATATTTATTGTCAGGAGGACTCAGAGTGTCGGTATGACTGCAAGATGTCTCAGTGGGTGTTTAGCGAATGTTTGAAAAGGCCCGAATGAAATAATTTCCCAAGATTTGAATATGAATGGACGCGACCCTTCGTGATGCTGATATATAAAACCCATTTTTTGATAGGAGAGAGAGGAGGACGGATAGCGAATAAAAAATACAGTAGGATATAGAATGTTTATAATTTTGAGACTATGATGCATGTCTAAAAACAATGGAGATTTCAATTGAATTTATTTGAGCTGATGACATTTTTCTAGTATCAATTATTTGTTGTGTTAATTAAAAGTATTGCTGAAGTTGTCTCCAAGGTTGATGCTTTCTAATTGTTTAAACTGATATATCAAGGATATTTTTCAGTTTATCAGTGCACACTTGTTGTATCTGTATGATTGGATTAATTGGTTCTTTGAAGGAAAAATTAATTCCTTTTAGTCAGTCATAGTAATTAGGAAATATCATTTGGATCATTAAGAAGAACTCAATAGTCACATCCTTGCATGTTTATACCAGTTATAAACTTAAAATTGTATGCCAAACAATTTGAGTATCTGCCATAAAGAAGTTATTCATTTCAAATTATCATTTGACTCCGTACACCCAATAAAGCACTAGTCTCTACCATTCCACTATTTAGTTTCATTCATTTTTTCTTATGAACACATTAGATTTTAGCCTTGATATTGCTTATACAATTTTCACTAGAATAAAACTCATTTATCCACTCCTATTTTCCATTGTGGGTAAATCACTTTAAAGAAATAAACATTGGTCAAGTCTGCTTCATTGTTATAGGTACACCCGCCTAGGTTTGGCAGCTCCTGAAGAGTAGAAGGTCTAAATCATTTGGCCTTGTCTATTACCCTGAAATGTATCAAGAGATTGGAAACCTCTTGAGGTATTTTTCCTGCGTTTTTGAGAGCTAACAAATTGGTTACTCTATTGGGGAAGCTATTGCAGGATATCTAGTTGAAGACTATAATATAGAGTCATTGAAGAGAGATTCATAATTTGAGAAGTTTCAGAAAGAGTGATTCCACCGGGGATACAATCAAGAATAATTTCATTTTTCTCACTTTTAACAAAGTGAGTGGTGACTCTTACAAGAATATTGCATCAATTCAATATGAATGCTAGAAGATGCCAATACAAAGGAGGTCCTACTAGAGGTCCTAGTAGCAACAGTAAGTGGACACATAAGGATGATAAGGTTGATAAGGGTAAGAAGATAAATGAGGACATGTGCATAATGAACAAAGACAAAGCATCAAGACCACATTGTGAGACATATGACCGTTATGATACATGGAGAGATAATTCAAGTGGAGAACCTTGTACCCCTGAAGAACAAAGAAATCCTTTTTATAATCCTCTGAAATAGGTGGAATTTGAGGCTAAACTCGAGGCTGAAAGAGTCACGTATCGACAAGAAAATGATCTAAGAATGGAGGGTAACCAAAATGAGCCCATTGATAATGTAATCCCTCAAGAAAATTTTTAGTTCTTGACTCACAAAGAAATAGACATATAGTTGGAGTTCCAAAGACAAGAAGTAGAAAGAGAAAAAGCAGAACTCAAACAATAGAGGCTCCAAAAGATGAAGGAACTCCAGGATTTGAAATTGCAGGAAGCTCAAATTAAAGCTCAGACATCTAGTTTTTCAAAGTATATACCGCCTCATAAGATAGGAAACAATTATGCAGGGCCTTCATATCATCCAAAGGTTCCTCATAATTAGATGGGAAATCAATACAAATAGCCAAACTATCCACTGTATACTGCATCACAACATATAAATGTGCAACCACCTCATGGTCAACAATATGTGCCATATATTCATACACAATACAACAATCTAATGTACCAGTATCAACACATGCATAACCCTCCCCCTCAGCAATACACAACAATGATCAAACAATTTGATTTGATAGGGTTTCAATTATACCCTTACCCTATGGATAGCAGTTGGAGAAGTCTTGTTCCTAAGTTTACATGGAGCAGTGCAATTATTGTTGAAGATCATTTGAGGAATTTAATGCTTTTTCCCAAGACTTGGATATATCATATGAAGATTTACATATGAGGTTATTCATGATGTCACTCACTGAAGAAACTAGGGATTGGTTCAATAGTCTTCCAATAGCCTCTGTTGATTCTATCCAAGAATTTCAGGATTGATTTCTTGAATAGTATGGAAATCCATGTGCACCAGATGCTACTTTACATGAACTAGTATAGATTAAAAAAAAATAGAATGAGTCAATTTATGATTTTAATTGGAGATTCAACAAATTGCACAATAAGATACCACATGGGTCAAAGTTACCAGACTCTATAGCATTGAGTATTTATTTGAATGCATTTGATCCAAAAATAGGGTATGAATTAAGAAACAGGTTTCCAAGAGATTTGGCTAAAGCCAAAAAGATAGCACTGACCATTCAAAACAACAGGAAAGCTACTGGGATGATCAGTAAGAGAGACAATCCTAGGGATCCTTAGCATGCCAATAATTATTAGTACAAACAAGAGAACATGTACAGAAATGAGAGGCCTCGGTTACATGACATGCCTTACAATACAAATTGGAAGGATGGAAAACCTGTAATAGATAGACCCAGGAACAAAGAAACACCTAATCCATTAAGGAAGAAGGGGGCGTATATGGTCAATAATAATATTTGGTGTGAAGGTTGTGATGGGCCACATTCCCTAGACCACTGTGTTGTAGCCCAAGAAATGCAGGAAGATGGAATGTTAGCGGGTAACAGTGGAGAAGATCACATAGTGTATTTTACTTCAAATAATTTTCACCCTATTGAGAAGGAACATTTATCTTCAGAAGATGAAGGCTATGAGTACGATGTTTCAAATCAAAGGTGCAATATCCACATGGCTGAACAACAAGTTTTTTCTGATTATGAAGAAAATCATGTAGAACAACGCTTTGCTGAGGTGCTTGCTCAATGCAATGTAAGGAGACCCACTGATGAGGAATTAAAGAGGTTAACCATTGCTGTGGTTGAACAAACAAAGAGCAAGTATTGGTTAAGAAATAGGACAGTGAATGAAAAATAAGGTGTTCCCAGGGGAATATTTATGAAAGATAGAGAAGTGACGCTAGGAGTTTTGAAGAAAATAGAAAATAAACAGCATGATAAGAATGAACAGAAGCCTATCCAAAAGGAAGAAAACAAACGAGAAACATTAGAGAAAAATAAAACAATTAAGGCAGAGGGTTCTTCTTTTGACTTCTCTCAGGCTTTATCTGAGGTAAAAATGTTTATCCCACCGCTTGAGATGATGAGAATTAAGGAGTATAGGGATAATGCAATTCAATTGATATCAAATGGAAATGAGAAAAGTACAAGTTTTGAAAATCAGATGGCCACTAAAACGGTTAATAAGCAAGAGAAGATGACTATCCCAGAAGTGCGTCTAAATGATGTATTGGTAAATTACCCACAAATTGATCCTTTTTTCACCACACTGCTTATAAATAACAAACTATTGAGGAATTGCATGATAGACTCTAGTGCTGCCATCAATATCATGCCAGTGCAAGTTATGAACAACTAGGCATGTGGGTAGATACTAATGAAGGGAAGTGTTATGCAATGGATAGCCAACCTGTTCCAGTAGTAGGTGTTATGAAAGATGTTGAAGTCAAAATAGCAACTTATTCTCAGGTGGCCTACAATATAGATATAACTATAATTGATACCCCTACTCAGTTTGGGATGCTTTTATCAAGACAATGGACAACAACGGTTGGGGGAAATGTCCAATTTGATTTGTCTTATGCAACAATTCCAGTGAATGGCCAGGAAGTTAAGCTGTACAGGGAGCCAAGGATGAACCCAATTGTAGATTGTGTAACTCAAGATCAAGTCAATTGCTTTTGTGATATGGATCTTGGAAATTTTAAGATAGAACCAGCTCAGCCAGAATTAGTGAATGTTGATCCAATTGATAAGCATGTTGCAAAAAATTGTGATGATGTGTGGACAATGTACTTTGATGGAGCTTGCAACCAAGAAGGTAACGAAGAAGGAATAGTGTTTGTTTCACTTGAAGGGGTTACATTTAAATATTCATTTTTTTTGGAATTTGAATGTATGAACAATATAGCAGAGCATGAGTCTTTGTTAACAGGATTGAATATGGCTATAAAACATAAGATTAAGCTACTAGCCATTCTAGGGGATTCTGAACTAGTTGTTTCTCAAGTTAAATCAAAATATGCAGCAAAACACAAAAGGCTGAAGCAATATAGGAATGTTGTATGGGACACAATTGAGTTGTTTGATGCTTTCTCAATTGAGTGGATTGATAAGTCAAAGAACATAATGGCAGAATTTTTAGCCAATGCAACACTAAGAAGAGATGACATCACATTGGCTGGAGTGTCTCAATTTGAGTTCAAAGCAAGACCCGCTGTGCCTGAGAATATATACAGTTGGCAGGTTTTTAATGACGATACTGACCTCCTAAAATTTCTCCACTATATAGATCAATATGAAGCCCAAGAAGTTGACTTCAGTGCCTTTATAGAAGAGGTAGATGGAAATTAGACAATGTTTGGTAAAGAGGTCTTACAACTTAGAACTAATAAGCTTCCCAAAGGGCTAGTAGCATTGGAAAAGGTATATGATGGAAATGATCGGTCCCTCATGAAGTAGACACCAGTTAAGAGAGAGGATATTAAAGAGATCAATTTAGGAACTGAGTTGGCACAAAAAAGGTATACATTGGAAAGAAAATAAGCCCGACAATTCGAAGAATGTTGATTGCACTATTTAGAAAATATAAACATGTGTTTGCATGGTCTTATGAAGATCTCAAAGCATATAGGGAAGATTTGTTTCAACATGAAATCCCATTGAAGCCAGATGAAAAGCCATTTAGGCAAAGAAAAAGACCTATCAACCCAACATTGGAACCAAAAATGCAGGAGGAATTGGTAAAGCTTAGAGATGGGGGTATTATCAAACCAATCAGGCATTCAACATGGGTTTTGAACCTAGTTCCTATGCGAAAGAAGAATGGGGATATCAGATTATGTGTGGACTTCAGAAATCTAAACGTGGCATCTCTCAAGGATAATTATCCTCTACCTAATATGGAGGCTGTACTACATAAAGTAATAGGGTGTGAGTTGTTATCTATGATGGATGGGTTCTTTGGTTACAACTAGGTCAAATTCAAAGAATCTAAGCAGTACAAGACAACTTTTACAACCCCATTGGGAACATATGTTTATGTGAGAATGCCATTCGATCTCAAAAATGCAGGTTCAACCTTTCAAAGAGCTATGGATGTAGCATTTGCAGACTTGATTAATGCTATCATGGTGGTATATCAAGATGACCTTACTACTTATTCAAAAAGGGCTGAAGATCATGTAGAACATCTAGAAAAGGTATTTATTAAAGCTTTAGAATATGGTAATAGTCTAAACCCTAAAAAATGTCATTTTGTAGTCACAGAAGGTAAAATCTTAGGACATATTGTGTCAAAGGAGGGGATTAGAATAGATCCTGAGAGGGTTGATGCCATAGATAAAGTTCCTATTCCTAAAACTATCAAGGCCATCCAGTCATTTTTTGGAAAGATCAATTTTGTTAGGAGATTTGTGTCTAATTTTGTTGTAATTTTTAAGCCCATATCAAAGATGTTGAGGAAGGGACAAAAGGTAGACTGAACTGCAGAAGCATTAGAAGCTTTTATATCAATCAAAAAGGCCATCAAAGAAGCCCCTGTCCTTAAATCTCCAGATTTTTCAAAACCCTTTCAAATATTTTCATTTGCTTTGTTGCATACTATAGCTATTGTTATGTTATAGAAGAACAAGGAAGATCATGAGCAGCCTATGTATTTTTTCATCAAGTCATTGCAGTGGTCAGAATTGAAATATGATATAATGGAAAGGCAAACATTTGCATTCGTAAAAGCCACAAAGGATTTTAGACCGTATCTTGTTGGAGCTAAGGTGATTGCTTATGTCCCTCATGTGGCTATTAAAGATATTTTGACACAGTCAGAGGTAACTAGAAAGAGATGCAAGTGGATTAATAAAATTCAAGAATTTGATATGGAAATACAAATCACTAAATTAGTGAGAGGTCAGGGTTTGGCCAAGTTAATGGCATAAACAAATATTGAAGCAAATCAAATTTGTAATGTAGAAGATGAAGGAAATGCAATTGCAAGTATTGAGCATACTCCTTGGTATACAAACATCATGTATTACCTCATATACATGAAGTGTCCTGAAGGATTAAGTGATAATCAGAGAAGAACCTTGAAGCTGCAAGCGTCCAAATATGTGTTCATGGGAGGTGATTTGTTTTGAAAAAACTAGGACGGGATGTTGTTGCTATGTTTAGATGAGTCACAAGCCAAGGACATTATAAGAGAAATGCATGAAGGGGTCTGTGGAGGCCATTATTTTGCAAAGACAACTGCACACAAAATTCTCAGGGTAGGTTATTACTGGCCAAAAGTCTTTAATGATTATTTTTCATATGTAAGAAGATGTGAAGCATGTCAGAAATTCTTAGGGAAAATGAAGTATCAGGGAGCTTTACCACTCAGACCTTTGCAAGTTGAAGCCCCGTTTCATTAGTGGGGAATTGATTTTATTGGGGAGATACAAGATAAATCAAGTGGAGGACATAAGTAGATCCTAGTAGCTACTGATTACTTCACCCAATGGGTAGAGGCAGTCCCAACCAAGCAAGCAACAAGTAAAGTTGTGATCAATTTTTTAATAGATAACATTATTACCAGATTTGGTACACCATTAAGATTGATTACAGATAATGGGATGTGTTTAAGATCTAACGAGTTTAAAGATTATATCTCAGCGATCAAAAGACAGACTGAAAGAAATCTTGGCAAAACACAAAATAATCTATGGAGCGTTTGCTCGACTCACAAAGTCACAATGATAGGCTTCATCGGCGAGAGTTACAGTGACATATTCAAGACCGAAGGAATAATTCTTAGGGAGAATCAGAATGTTGATTAGACTACATGACTCCATAGTGATATGTGATATATTGATTGACGAGAGGACTCAGAGTGTCGGTATGACTGCAAGACATCTTAGTGGGTGTTTAGCGAATGTTTGAAAAGGCCTGAATGAAATAATTTCCCAAGATTTGAATACGAATGGATGTGACCCTTCATGATGCTGATATATAAAACCCATTTTTTGACAGCAGAGAGAGGAGGACAAATAGCGAATAAAAAATATAGCAGGATATAGAATGTTTATAATTTTGAGACTATGATGCATGTCTAAAAACAATGGAGATTTCAATTGAATTTATTTGAGCTGATGACATTTTTCTGGTATCAGTTGTTTGTTGTGTTAATTAAAAGTATTGCTAAAGTTGTCTCCAAGGTTGATGTTTTCTAATTGTTTAAACTGATATATCAAGGATATTTTTTAGTTTATTAGTGCACACTTGTTGTATCTGTATGATTTGATTAATTGGTTCTTTGAAGGAAAAATTAAGTCCTTTTAGTCAGTCATAGTAATTAGGAAATTTCATTTGGATCATTAAGAAGAACTCATTAGTCACATCCTTGCATGTTTATACCAGTTATAAAATTAAAATTGTATGCCAAACAATTTGAGTATTTGCTAGAAAGAAGTTATTCATTTTAGACTATCATTTGACTCCGTACACCCAATAAGGCACTAGTCTCTACCATTCCACTATTTAGTTTCATTCATTTTTTCATATTAACACATTAGATTTTAGCCTTGATATTGCTTATACAATTCGCACTAGAATAAAACTCATATATCCACTCCTATTTTCCATTGTGGGTAAATCACTTTAAAAGAATAAACATTGGTCAAGTCTGCTTCATTGTTATAGGTACACCTACCTAGGTTTGGCAACACCTAAAGAGTAGAAGGTCTAAATCATTTAGCCTTGTCTATTACCCTGAAACGTATCAAGAGATTGGAAACCTCTTGAGGTATTTTTCCTGTGTTTTTGAGAGCTAACACATCCAACAAGGATTTAGCATAGAAAGTGATCTGAGGTGCTTCTTCGATACCCACATTGACTGGGGTGGCCTTTTCTGCTAGTACTTCTAACTTCTCTGGATGCATTGCACTAAGGGGGAGATTGAATCCCTCATCC
Source organism: Sequoia sempervirens (assembly GCA_007258455.2). NCBI lineage: Eukaryota > Viridiplantae > Streptophyta > Pinopsida > Cupressales > Cupressaceae > Sequoia > Sequoia sempervirens. Next base: position 51,347,817 of record VDFB02358134.1, read on the forward strand.
TTGGGTGCCTCAAAGATGTTTTCACCATCGGATACATCCTTTGCTTTTACTATTTTAGGATTATAAATTGCCACCATGTGGTTTTTACTTAAATATTTTCATGTTAGTTGAATTTCATCAATTTTATGACTAAAGGACTTAATCATTTCCCCATAGCATGCCTCTGTGTCTACTTCTATGTCAAAACTTGCTTTGTGATCTACCCATGGCAAGTTTCCATGGAGTCCCATGAAAGTTGAGGTTGCTTCATCGTTATTAAACAAATCAAGAATTGGTGGTCCTTGTTGGTCCATGTGAATGTGTTGTGGGTAGACTTGTCATATTTCAGTTGGTTGATTACTTGGAACAAAGGATGTAATGGATATCATGAAGAGGAAGTTGTTTTCAAATAGGTCAGCAACATCAAGGGGGAATTCATCTAAGTTCATATCATTTGATGGAGGTAGCCAAGAGGAAGCTTAATATCATTTAGTGGAAGTTCCTTTGTCAATAAGGGTGACCTTGCTAGTAGTACAACCTAGGTTAAGATTATTTATTTATTTCTTAGGAACGATGGGTTCTAGTAAACCATTATCATTCTATCCTAGCTTCTCATTCTTGTTATATCCCATTCCTTTCATTAGTTGCAAGCCTTTATTATCATCTTCCATGGGAAGAGCAGGGACAAGTCGTTCATCTTGATAGAGGAGTTTAGAGATATCATCCTCATTGACATCTTCTTGATTCAAATCCCCCCACTTGGTGAAGGTAGTAGCTGCCATATTGATAGTTTGAGGACCTTTGTTGTTGGATGTGGGTTTCCCATGAGATCGAGGAGAAATAGGTATCTCTCCTAAGACAAAGTTTCTCTTCATTAGCTTATAGTTCCCACAACCATCATCTTGGATTACTACTTTGATTTTGGGAATGTTCTAAATAATGGGTGCCTTTATTTCAGAGGTAGATGCAAGGGATGATGGGTCAAAAAATGAGGTAGATGGTGTAGGCCCTTCGTCATTCTTAGGTATTTGGGGGATTTTATAGAACTTAGCCTTAAGATTCCTGCAATAGTAAAAAGGCCTAGGATCTCCATGGATGGTAACTTATCTCCCTTCAAAAGGAAACTTCACACATTCATGGTAGGTTGAAGCTACAAATTTTAGGGCATGGATCCAAGGTCAACCAAGCAATATGTTGTAGGGAAGATCAAGGTCTAACACTGGCATGTAGTTTCTGTGATGAGGGGCCCCACTTGGATGGGTAATGTGATGATGCCTTGTGATACTCATTCTTGGTCATCATATGCCCTAATGGTAGTAGTCTTTGTCTTCTCAATAGTATCCTCTGAATAACCTTGATTTTTGATTAACTGAAGGGTGCAAATGTTCAATCTAGCACCTCCATCCACTAAGACTCTTTTAACCTTGTTTTTATGAATGATAACCTTAAGGTGTAAAGCACGGTTATGAGATAGCTATGATGGGAGGTCTTGATTTGAGAAGGTGAGAAGGTGATTAGTGATATGGCCTACCATAGCTTGAAACTAGTCGGTATCAATATCCTCAGGGATGGAGGATTCTGACAAAGCTTTCTCTAAGATTTTCCTATGTGTAGGGGATAGCCTCAATAGTTCTAAGATTGATATTTGTGCGGGGGTCTTTTTAAGATTCTCTAAGAGGTTATACTTGCTGGTGCTTGTTGTTGGATGAGTAGGTTGTGCCCTAGATTGGGGTGGGACTCCTTAGATTGTGACTTTACCACATTGTGTGGTGACTCCACACTCTGCACTATGCCCTTTAATGATGACAACAATAATGATGCTATCATAGGAAGAAACTACATTGGAATAGGTATGCTGCATGTTTGTGTAATTCTTAGCTTTCTCAGTGTTGTTCACTTTGTTATGATCTGACATAGAGTTCTTGTATATCTTAAGATCCTGATTCCCGACTGGTACTTCAATAGATATGGTTTCATTCTCTATGAGGTCTTGGATAATGTTTTTGAGTCTCATGCAGTTTGCTATTTTGTGTCCTTTGATTTAGTGAAAGTCACAAAAGGAATTCTCATTGTACCAAGATGGTTTCTCTTATGGTTCTTGGTAGTTTTCAAAGTTGGGAAGTGTTATCAGATTTGAATCTACCAACTTTTTCATGATTTTTCAATAGGTTCAAATAACTATGTGTACTTGCACTTAGGATAGTTGTTCTTGTTAGGGGTTGGTCTTTGCATTTTGGTGTTATTGATCTGATTGTTCTAGGGAGGGGTTGTTTGTTGCACTACTGGTTGAATAGTAGCAATGTGAGTGTTATTTGGTCTAGGAGCACTTAGGACTACCTTAGCATCTACCACACCATCATTTTTTACGTTCTTGTTCTTAGCCCAAACATGAGGCTTGTCATTTGAAGTAGTTGATGGGTGGTTGTATTTGTAAGCTTGAGCATTCCCCTGTGAGATTAGAGCTCTCTCGATGTTAAGGGTTCTAGGGACAATCTCATCATAAGATGTGATGCACTACATTTTCAAGTGGAAGGATTGATCTGGATCTAGATTTGAGATGATGATTCCCACTTGTTGTTCATCGGGAAGAGGCCACTTGCTATTACTAGCTCTTTGTCTCCATTGTTGCAAGAAATTAGTGAAAGTATCTCCTTTTTTTTGTCTGAGAGTGTACAATTCCTCTAGACTGACATCCATGTGAAGATTAAAGGAGAAGTGGTCAATGAATTTATCAATAATTTCTTGAAAGGTTTTGATACTGGGGGAAAGATGAGAAAACCAATCCATGGTAGGACCTATTAAAGTTTGGGGGAAGAGGCACATTAAATAAGAATCATTGTAAGAAACCTCTATACACATGACATTAAACTCTTTGACATGGTCCACAAGATTTTCTCTCCCTTTATATTTGTCGAATTTGGGGATTTTAAAACTAGGAGGGAACGATACCAAATGTGCAATGTTTTGATCAAATGGATAAGGACATAAGTTATGTGTATGGGGCGTCTTAGTCTTTCCCATGCGAAGGTCTTGCATTTCTTGTGAAAATGCCTTGAATTATGATGCTAGATCGTCTTGTGGGTTTGGTGGAGGAACACATGGTGGGATGATGGATGAGTTGTACATGGAATTTTGATATGAGGATGTGTTGTATAGGGTGTATGGTGGTGTAGGATTCTATGAAGGTGAATGGGGTATTGATGTATATGTTCCTAACACATTTGTATTGATGATGTACGATTGAGGGTTATAATAGGAAGCTTGTTGTTGTTGCTGGGCATAATGTTGAGCTAGTAAGGCTTGTTATTGAGCTTGTTTTTGTTGCACCACTAGGGCTTGTTGTTGGGCCTTCTATTGTTGCTATGCTACTAAGTCTTCTTAAAGGGATTGATGTTGTTGTTGTGTTGCTAAGGTGGCTTGTTGTTGTTGCTATTGTTACTGTGTTGCTAGGGCTACTTGGTGTTGTTATTGTTGTTGGGCTGCTAGGGCTGCTTACTATTGTTGTTGCTACTATAGGGCTTGCTAATAGGCTTGTTGTGCTTGCTATAAGGCTAAGGCATGTGCTTGCAATGTAGAATCAGGTGGTTGTTGTGACATCAATGGAGGATTATGGGTGTTGATGTTTTGAGTGGGTAGCTGATTGGTGATGAGAGGCTGGAGATTCCCTTGGTTCAACATTCCTTGTAAGATAGTGGATTGAGGTGGAGGAATGTATGTTTGAAATTACATTTGATTTTGCATAGTAAAAGGGACCATGGGAAAATATGAGGATGGTGCCATTAGCTTGTGTGATGGGAATGACACACTAGGACCTTGAGTCCATTGATTAAAAAGGTTTCCTTGTCCCATGTCTTGAGGATTCCCTTGTGTTAGGGATGTAGACAATGTATTACCTATGTTGACAAGGTTCATTACCAAGGGATTGTTTTGAGATGGGTTGATAATGGATGGGATGGGTGTGTTTTGTGAAACCAATGTTATGGATAAACCAATTGGAGGATTGGGTAAAGATGTTCCTATCTACATTAAGGGTTGAATCTGTGATATAGTAATGACATGCCCTTGTGTGCTCTTTTGAGACACTTGGTCTACACTGCTTTACGTGATGGTGGGAACATTTGTGGTAGTCATGGGTATGGATGAAGAGGGATGCCCTCAATATGTGGAGGTTGTTGTGGAGTAATGAAGGTCAAGAGATTTCTATGGCTGTTTGGGATCTTCAAGAATGGGAGGAGCACCAAAGGTAGGTGTCGAAGTGGTCATGTGAGATGGAGGGTTGGTTTCAAGGGTACCCACAAGTGTGTTGCTTTCAAATGGAAGAGTATGGCCAAAGTACTTAGTAAGGATTATTGTAAGATTGGGAATGTATGTTTGAGTTATCCCTAGTGATGGATTTGTGAAGCCTTGTGTTAAATTTTGTGAAAAAAATGATGGGGAGATAGGATCTATGTTTTCAAAGGCTTGACGTTCCATGATTTCCTCCCTCGTGAGATCAAATGGATTGTTTGTGATGTCTTCTATATCATATGGTCTTGACAGAGATGATGGTTGTTGTGATGGAGTAACTTGACTTCTTAGATCAAATTCTAGAGGATTTGGATTGCTTGAGGTAAAGGTGACTTTGGTTTTCTCCATGATTCTCTTGTGTTGTGATCTTATCTTTACCATAAATTTTGTGTCACCTTTGGGAGACTTGTGTTGAGATTTGTAATGTTTACACTCCCTATTTTACTAAAATCTAGGTAAAAGGGAGACTCTAAGTCTTTTTGGAGCAATGGTGATAATGGGGGATGACAATATGGGTGATGTGGAGAGTGATCTTTGCAAATGTTTTGGGACAACACTTTTGACTTAAGTTTGATGTCTTGATGTTGGGATAAAGGATGTTGATGAACTTGGAAATATTTAGGGTAGACTCATGACCTTCAAGATGAACTAGTTCAAGGATGATAACTAACTCAACCAAATGCATGGAAAATGATACATTTCACATACAACGTAGCTAAGTTAGGGTTTGGGTTGATTGATGTCTAAGCCAAAAAGTTTTTGATGTATTTGAAATTTTTGCAAAGTTTGGTGAAGTAAAAGATGAAATTTTGATGAAGGGGTGGATGAAATGTTTGACCCAATGTTGACCTAAAGTGAACCTTTGTTTGACAAGACCAAGGTAGTGAGAAACATGCTATACCACTAAATCTTTCAACTCCTAAAGACTCAATGATTATGTGAGAAATTCAAAATTTTGGAAAGACTAGGGTTTTGACTGTAATAAAAGGAATATAAGTTTGGATTGTTCTTTGAAGCACATTTGTAGAAGTTGTAGATCAACCTAGTTCTGGTTTCATGAAGTGCCAAAAGGTATTTCTTGAGAGCTTTTGGCTTTGAAATGATGACCTGTAGACCTTACTTTGGGGATCCCGACTTTGCATAAGATTATTTAGAAAAAGTTCAAGTTTATGGAAGAAAGGAGGATATTTATTGCCACACAGGTGGTGGTAATGTGGGCCTTCTAGCCTCAATATCAACTTGTTCCTCTTCTTCTTCTAAGATTATTGTTGCGTTTCTCCATTGGGTAGGTGTTTCTTTTGTTTCAAAAGTGAAGCTTCTCAAACTACTAATGATATTAGTTTGTTCTCCATTAATGACTTCAAAGTTTGGTTGAATGATAACACCTTCAAGACTAAGTTGTTCAATAGGAGAAATCGGTCTCCACATAGTCATGTGGGGCTCACTTTTCAACTTATCTTTCTTAAGTGAATTTTTTTTACTATAAACACTTGTCTTGATTAAGTTTTCAAACTAAATATTTATGTCAAAAACATCATAAATTTCACAATATCCATTTTGTGAGAATCACGAGGTTGAGGCCATAATTTCCTATGTTATCTTTGGAAAATATGGATTGAGATATAAGTCAAGATATTTAGAAATCTCTAAGGATAGAAATCCTTAGGACAAGCAATAATATCAAAGCTATTTCAAAAGGTATCCATATTTAAGCCAAAGTGTTTGAAATTTTGAGGAAGATAGTGAATGTTTGTTTGTAACGTTTTGGAACCAAGCAATGTATTAAACTAACTCACAATCATTTACAATCCTAGGTTGAAATTTCCATACTTGTTGAGTCCCCACTCATATTTCTCTAAACACTAAGACATTCTAAATAGTTAGAGATTTGGTGACAATGGCTACCCTCAATGACACACACTTCTCATGACCACAAAATCTCAAAATCTTGAAGATCCTAAGATCCCAAGGATTTTTTTGTTTAAAAAATGAATAGTACAAATGTGGGGCGGCTTCAAAATGACTTTTCTTGCACCAAAAAGCATTAAGGATTTTCGGTAACTAAACAGTTTGGCTCTTAGTAACAAAATGAGAACACTTAGGCATATACACACTTGCTTTTCCACTTAAGGCTCTTACTACTATTACCGTTCCACTTAAGGCATGGTACAAGGTGCAGTATGTTATATAGTCTAGGATAGAAGGTACTTTCTCACAATTTCCCAACCTTTAATATAGCCCACCAATAAACACAATTGCAAGAACTTGCCTATGAGTTTTCCATTGTAGGGTGTGTCTCATTGTAAGTCCTCTCTTAAGGGTGATACAAAGCATAAAAATTTACATAAGTATTTCTCTTCACCCAAGATCACATGAAGCACAAGGGGATTGGATACGCACTATAACTGCACAAAAATAACAAAGTACATTTGGAGTGTTTCTCTTCACCCAAGATTGCATGAAGTGCAAGGGGATTGGATATGCACTACAAGTGTGTCACAAAAAATAAAACATTGATTCATTTTATCGACTAAAGCTAAGATGAATTCATTTTATGCACCAAAAGAAATGTTAAGTTTCCTTGTTCAATTTTAAAACGCAAAAGACAATGATAAAATGAGGGTTCAATTTTAGTCTCGATTAAGCATTCGTTTTAAACCCAAATGAAATTTAGTGAGGTCCTATAGCATAAAGTAAAAATCATAAGAAATGGGTTATAAGATCTCTAAAGCATCAAATGCTTGTTACAATCATAAAATATTAAGAAGAGAATGCTTTTTCAGTCTAGCTTCGTGTTGTCCAACCTGCAAAACCTTGTTAGTCTAACAACCAAAACAATATTAGAAGAGTGTTAATCTAAAGACTTGAAAAAATTAAAACACATGCTAAAAAATGATCATTAAATTTCTCACTAGAGTTGGGTGTCGCTGTACATGATATCATCACTTTGGTGAATTTAGGAATTTCTCTACAAAGAAAATAGTGAGCACGATAGCGTCACGATTTGGCCGAGTGTCACCATTTTAGATTTTGATACCTCTAAAAAAGTATTAGCTTCACCATTTTTTAATAAACGTTGGTGTATTTAATAGGCGTCACTATTTCAAATTAAGATAGCATCGCTATATGGAAATGCCCTACAAAGTGTGTCACTGAAATTGAGTTGGGCATCGCTCTATCCTATAAAAGTCAAAATGAATAGAATTCGAGATAGAAATTGATTAAATTTGATTGGTTTACCCTCCTTCTAGTGCTAGAATGTCAACTGAGGATATTAGTATGGTTTGATTATGCTTGATCCATGATGAATCTAAGCATAACAAAACCACTAATACTCAATCTAAATAAGATCAATCAAATTTAATTTAACTAAACATTCATTAAAATAAAGCATTCTAAATTATGAAAACGTTTAAAATTTTAATTCTAAGCCATTTGAAACTTATCCCATTTTGGGAGTGGTGTCACGTTGATATGGAATGGTGACCCTTTCACAATCATGTGATGAGTGAGCTTGTTTCAATCGATTCTGTTGAAGAGGATTGATGAAATGGTTGTGAGATGTGATTAAAAACATGATTTATGCTAAAATGAGTATGATGAAAAAGCTAATCTACTATGATTTTAGGCTAAAAGATGTAGATGTGCAATTTCTAAGCTAATATAAATGATATTTTAAACTAAAAGATTCAAACCCTCATTATCTATTTAGCTAAATGGATGCATAGAAGCCATTAATGGAAGCTAAACTATTATGCAACTAATTTAAACTAAAATATGCTAAATGTGAGTTAAAATGAGTGTGAGTGAGAGTGATTTCAACAACATAAGTTTGTTCTAAAAAATATGGATGATGGATCCATTTGTCTTGAAATAGTGTTCTATTTATAGGAAAGAAAATGAGAAATGAAAGGTTGAGATTGAAAAGCTAATCAATGGTCAAGGATGGATGAAATTGGAGGCATGGATCATGGATTCTCATTAATGAGTGATAATATAAGTTGAGATTTAATCAAGGGTTCTCATTCCTTCCAAACAGGCACACTTTTGACCTGTATAAGAGGTCATAAGTTAACTTGCACAAGAAGTCACAAGTTAACTTGCATATGAAATTAAGTGAGAATATTCCCTTTTTCAAATGATTGGAGGAGAGAGAATATTCTTTAGAATATTCTCATAGGTCAAGAAAAAGGATATATTTTGTAAATTAAAACAAAGTTTAATTGTGCAAAAGGAGGGAATATTTCATGGGAATATTCCCCTTTTGGAGGAATGTGCAAAGGAGGAATATTCCCTTGCAAGTGGGAGTAATTAGATTAATTAGATAATTGCTAATTAAACAAGGGTTTAATCATGCATTTAGGGGATTTAAAAGGATAAAGTGATATTTATTAAATTAAATGATTTAATGAATGGGGAAAGATGAAATGACATTTAATTAAATAACTAAGGGTTATTTAATTAAATAAGAAGACTTAGGGAATTAAATTAAATAGTTTGATTTATTGAATTTAATGAGATGAAATGTTAGCATGATAAGGAGGGAATTATCCCAATTAAAGGATTTAGGTTAACAGATGCAAATGATGCAATTAATTAAATATCTAGGCTAATTCAATTAATTAAGTGAAAAGATGATGGGTTTTAGGATGAAATGATGTTAGTTAGCCAATATGATCCATCAAGACATTTTTAAGTGTCTACAATTCTTTGTTTGTAGGAGGTCAATATTTTTTGGTTTTTTTTGTTTCTTGTCATGTCATTTGGTTTTCAAAATATTTTTTTCAATGATCATGTTGTTTGTCATGGAGTGGTTGTCACATTTCTCTCTCCTAAGTTCCTTCAACATGTAGTCAACCATGGTTTTAACCCCACTAATATTATGATATGGATCTTCTTAAATACTGAGAATTATTTTTATGGTATTATAAATATTTATTCTTTCAATTTGATGTTATGGAGATATCCTTATTGTGGAGATGGTTCACTGATTCATTGCCCATTGTAACTTGGGCTATTAGAAGATACTTTAATATACTTGAGATGAAATATGATAGAGATGGGACTTTGTATTTATGTTGGAAAATAGGAGAGAGGGAGGCATGGGATTACATGCACCATAAATTATCTCTTTTATATCCCAACATGGGCTTCCACCACAATCATTTTCATTGGTATAAGCATAGTAATTTCTAGTTGTGCTTGAAAAATTATTTAAATAGCTAGATTATACTATAAATTTTTCTTCTCAATTTTTCCTTTTTCTTTTAGATATTTTCACTTCCAATTGAGACTTTTTGAAAGGTCACCTTGTTTGACCATGCTCCATTTAGGTTAAATATTCAATTGCAAGTGGGTTTGCCTAAGGCTAGAAGATCTCAATTCTTTTAATACTTCTCTAGTGAGTCATCAACCCTCATTGGTCCACATCAAATAAGTGTGGAAGTTAGAATCTAGGCCCTTCTAGATGACTAACTAGATTTCTTGGTGCAATAGAGACATTAGGCATACTGAATTCACTTTATCCATATCTATGGGTGCTTGTTGGCCATATTTCGATGTCATGCATACAATCCCACCAACTCAAATCTTCACAAGGATACTAAAGCCATTTTAGCTGACCATTTATCTCCTACTTTACATGTTAGAGTTGCCGAGCTTCATCACCATAATTAATTTATTGACAATTATTTTTCTAGAGTTTCTCAAATGAAAGCTAGATTGCATTGGGATAAGGTTGGGGATTGAGTCTCTAAATAATTTCTTAAGATCTTAGAGCTCACCATTATTTGTATGGTATTAAATAGATCAAAGATGGGTAGGATGTTTGTAATGAAATTCCTAATATCCTTTAGGATTTTATCAATTATTATGAGCAAGTTTTCAAAGTGTAGAAAAATTCAACTACACATCATCTTGCCTTATAGGAATGCATTAAGGTTGTTTTGTGATAGATTTTTTCTACTCATAAAGATTTTGGTGATCATTCCTCTCCATTGTTGATCTCAAAGAAGTAGTTCATACCATTGCCAATAACAAAGCTCTTGGTTGTAAAGGCTTCCCTTGGAAATTTTATAAGGCCCTTTGAGATTATATTGATGATGAATTGCATAAAGTCTATATTGAAGCCTTCTATTCCAAATATTTAAGAAATGTTCTTAATAAAATAAATATTAAATTATACATAAACCTAGATACTAGAAGGATATATGTAACTAGAGGTCCATCACTTTCTCAATGTCCCTTATAAGATCATTTCTAAATATTTAGCTTTGAAGTTTTACTATCTCTTTCCTTAAACTATGATACCTATAGAAACTAGTTTCATGAAGTCCATATAAATTTTAAATAATATAATTAGAATTTGGGAAGGTATGGAATAGGAACGAGATTCTTAACAATAGGATTTGTTCATCAAAATTGATTTTTCTAAGGATTGTACAATTAAATTAAATGGGCTTTTACCTAGTTATGTTACATGCTTTAAGATTTGGACCTTGATTCATTCAATCTATTAGAATATTTTTTTATAGATGCCTCTAGTAGCAAGATTATCAATATTGAACAATCTAGTGCTTTTGGGATTTATAGATCCATTCCTTAAGGTTGTCCTCTAGCTTTCACTTTATATCTTCTTTCCATGGAAGGGTTTAGTTACCTTCTAGTTCATTATGTGTCTCAAGGATCGGTTAAAGGTATCTCTCTACATATTTCCTTAACTCATCTTGTTAATAGCCATTTTTTGATGGATTTTTTCTCATTCTCTTGAAAGAGGATAATAATATTGATTAGGCCTTATACTATCTAGATATTTTTGTAAAGCCTCTCTCTCTAACATTCAATGGAACAATACTGCATATTATAAACAATCGTTCCCACCCACACCCTCTTGGCTTAATTACTACGGTTGGAAATAAATTAATCATGGTGAAATTTTTAGGTTTCTAGTTATACCTTTTTCTTTCCAATCATCCTTGACATCATCATGACAAGCTATTCTTACCAAAACTAAACAAAATGGCTAATTGGGTGACTAGACCCTTTTATGTGGCAAGAAAATTCCAAGTTTGTTCTAAGATCCTAATTTTCTACTCATGTGTAAAATTATTTATGATGGGTTCCCCCTAAGGATTTCTACATGAAAATAAAAAATATTCTTGTAGCATAAGAAAAAGTAACCCTTTTTCACGCTTAGTTTGGGAATGAATAATTAAAGATAAAATGGACTTAATTTTTCCATATTTAGGGTGTTGTAAAGTGTTTCTTTACACTTTCGTACTAATCTAGGGATTAATTAATTAATTGAGGTTAATTAGAGCTTAATTTCCCCCTTAAATTCAAATCCAAGCCTAATTTATTGCATTTTCTAAAGGATAAATCCACTCATTAATAGTGTTTCATAACACTTAATTTGGAAAGGTTTGAGTCCTAGGATAGTGCTCTAGGACCCATTCACCACCTGGTGAATGGGTCCTCACTATGTCCTAGGACCTCCTTTTTGCATAATGTTTCACCTCCCAAAAACTTGGTCATAGTTAACTATTCTAGTAACCATTTACCCAAGGTGGTGAATGGGTCCTTAACTAAGGACACCCCTTTTTGAACTTATTCTTGGTGGTATTTTAGTGATTCTGAATCCTAGATCTAATGTCAGCTTATGTTATTTGAATTTCAGGATTAAATCCTAGGATAAGTATAAATATAAGGTTAATTCACATTGTTTTATCCTAGAAGATCCAAGCATTCAAGTATTCGAGCATTATAGAAAATTTATGATCAAGAGATCACTTCAAGAGTATTTCAAAGGTATTCAAGAGCAAATTATTGAGGTTTTATTGCAGCAATCAAAGGTCATTTGATCATGTCAAAAGCATAGTGCATCATGCATGTTGAGCTTATGTGTTAATGTAGCATTGAAGATCCACTTACAAGCATTGTTCCACATAAAATTCAAGATCAAGATCTACATTCATCATAGCCACTTCATGCTAGATTGCTGATTTACATTCCAAGACTTCATCCAAGGTATCATTGTTTCATGTTTCATGCTCATGTTTCATTGTTTCATCATAAGGTATAATTACCCAATCTAGGTTTGACCAAGGCAAACCTCTATTCCCTAACAATGAACAATTTTTTTTCTCTCTTGATATGTGATCGTAGGTTTTAGGTTGAAGATCAAGTGGAAAACAAATGTTGCAAAGTTGTCAAGATTCAAAAAGTTGCAAAAGTTGTCATCCATCTTGCAAGATCACAAAAATGAAGCTACATAATTTATTTCCAACTCTCAGTAGATGATCAACTGGGAGCTGGGAGTACAGACATTGAAGAATAGAACCCAAAAATCACTTTTCTAGAACCCTATTAGGGACCCATTCACCACTGGGAAAATAATTCCTTAGTGACCCCTAAAACAACACCTTTTGAGTAAGGTACACATCATTTCAACATCCTAAAAACTTCCTTATTGCTGCTATAATAGTTAGGATTGATTTCTTATTGTTATTTATGCATTTTACCCCTCATAATTGAGTGAAACATACCCCTAAGCCAAAATTAGATTCATCCATTTGGTGAATTCCCCATTTGGGTGAACCTCTTTTTCTATGTTTTAATTCTTCATGATTTTCTTTGGGACTCTTCAAAATATAATAGCAGATTTCATTAGGTGGCTTGGGAGTTTTATTGTCTACCACACTATTCTATATGGTTGATATTACTATCCATTTACTAATAGGGTTTGTCTCTCTATAATAAGTGGATTATTCATTCTCTAATAGGAAATGAAGGTTAATTTGTTTTAGTGTGTATTCTATCTATTCTATCCATCTAGTTGGGAAAACTTCTTTGAACTGGATTGGGCTTAATACTCTTCTAATTATGAAAAATGTTGTTAAGATTCAATGAATCAATTGTGAAAAATTATTTGGTGGGTCTAGGAAGCCATGAAACATTGTCTTATTCAGAATGGTTTTAGTTTTCATAATGATATTTCTATGAATTAGCATAATATTTGGTGGTCTCTTATTTTTCAAGGAAATAGTCATCCTCTTGCAAAGATGACATAAGTTCAAACTCTAGAAGTTTTTGAAAAAGGGAATTAAAACAATTCAAGAACCTTTTTCTAAAACTTCTATGAGTCTCCTTTCCTAGAATGAATCCAAGGCCAAGTTTTATCTTTCTAACTAAGACCATGAAAATTTTGATATAGTTATTGAGACCATCCTGATTGATATGGTTCACAAAATTGGTAATGATTATTGTAAAATTTGGTAGAAATATTGGAAGTGGTATCTGTTGATGTGTTTTTTATGCACTTCTTAACACGGGTAATGCATAGATGCATCACCTCTCTTGAAAGACAATCTTCCACAATCAGATTGCAGAATACTATCCCAAGGTCTCTAATTTCAGGTCTTGACAGTGCTTGGAATATCTCAATTGTTTATGTGATTTGCTGGAATCACAAGGCAGACTTACAGATGAGTTACAAAGCATGGGAAGTTGGGACTTGAAATGGAGTTCTTAAGATGGGGAAGTTGCTGTGCATTTGCTATAGGTTCAAACAACAATCTTGAACTCCATTTTATCATTGGATTTAGCTTTACAATGTGTAATGAACCTTGCTTAAGGTTACTTATTAAAAAAAAATGAAAAAGGGCAGGGAAGAGAGGAAGTTCCTAGACCTGAAACTATGAATGAACAGTGATCATGGTGGCTGCTATAGTAGACAAACTCCCTAAAACTAAGTTTTTCTTGACCAAGAGAACCTACAGCTACACAAAACTAGTGCAATCTTCTAAGGATTGGAGATTTTTAGATTGCACACACACATCATACACATGTAATTGAACTAAGTTGCAACAATGAAGTAAAGAGCTCAGACTAGCTTTGCAAAGTGACTCATCATCAATGAACCACAAAAAGAATGAGCTGGAAATTCATCAAATAGTGAAACAACAATCACCATCACCACTTCCATTCAAGAAACTAACACCTAAACTAATAGGGAAGTTGAACCATGCATACATAAAGAGAAAACTCAAAAGGAACACCCATAAATCATGCAATGTTGCTTTCTATTGCTGTAGAATGTATTTACATTAGTTCTCCAACCCTTTACAAATGAGGGGCAAGCCCCTATTTATAATTTTCCAAAGCCCAAATGAATGGCTAGGATTAATTCACAATGAGTGGCCCAGATTTGATTTACATTAGGGTTTCACTTACCCCCATTATCCAACAATTTTAAAATACATCTTTGTCTTTTCCCTGTTTTGTCATCTAGTGCTCAGGTGCTGTAGCAATTTCATCATTTAGCTGATTGCCCTCTTACTGTAGCTGAAACTGCTTGAAAGTTTCCTTCTTACTTGATGTGTTTGCAATGTTCTTCCTTGGATCAAACGAGCCCATCGATGATTGGCATCAATGGATTGGTTGCCCCTGATTCGGGCAGACAACTCCCTTATGCTCTCTACAAGGCCACCCCCTTGCATTTTTGTCATTGACTTCCTTGACACAGGCCTTCTTCTAACACTAAACCTGTTGGTGTGTGCTAGGGGGAGAGGCGAACATGAAATGAATGGTGATAGGAGCTATGCACATTCCTTGTTCAACTTTCTCAATGGGTCTCCTCGACGGACCCATGGTAGGCTTCTTGAATCTTGCATATAGGAAGTGTCGTAAGTGCTTTCATACACAAATCAAGGAAAACATTAGTCAAATATTACAAAATCCTTGTTAGATCCATCCATGCATCATCAAAAGATCATAATATTCATACTTGGAGCTCATTTGGATCATAAACATTAATGTGGGCCCAAGGGGGTAGGCAACGAACAAGGGACAACAAACCAGAAGGGAAGTTCCCAAACCTCACAAAAATTAGCAAAACCAAGATTTTTTAATTATAGCACATGGGAAAAGGGGAAGGAAGAGTGCCCAGAAAAAACTTCCTCAAGATGAGCACATAGCGGCCCGGAAGGAAAGTCCCGGACGGTGACAGAGGGGTGGAGTACCAAAAATGACCATAGAGGGACGAAGTCCCAGAAACGGCCATGGAGGGGTTGGATTCCAGAGGTTGTGTGGTCCACAGATGTTCAAAATAGCCACCGAGGGACAGAGTCCCAGAAATGGCCACGGAAGGGCTAGGTTCTAGAGGCTGGGTCGCCGGGGCTCCACAGATGTTCAAAATGACCACAGAGGGACAGAGTCGCAGAAACGACCATGGAGGGGCCAGGTTCTGGAGGCCAAGTCATCGAGGCTCCACAGAGGGATAGAGTCCTAAAAATGGCCATGGAGGGGCCGGGTTCCAGAGGCTGGGTCATCAAGGCTCCATAGATGTTTCAAAACGACCATTGAGGGGCAGAGCTTTGGAGGCCGGGTCGCTGGGGCTCCATAAATGTTTCAAAATAGCCAAAGAGGGACGAAGTTTTGAAACCCCCGAAACTTAACAAAACATTGACAAAACCTTGACAGTTCACTTAGGCACCACAAAAACATCCGAAATCCACTAGAAAGTTGTCCTCAAAGTCAAAAATGTAGAAATCGGACCATCGGGGGTCCACAGATGTTTCAAAACAGCCAAAGAGGGACAAAGTTCTTGAAGGAAAGTTTTGAAACCACCGAAACTTAATGAAATGTTGATGAAACCTTGGAAATTCACTTAGGCACCATAGAAACATCCCAAATCCACAAGAAAGTTGTCCCCAAAGCCAAAAATATAGAAAGCAGACCGTCAGGAGTCCACAGATGTTTCAAAATAGCCAAAGAGGGATGAAGTTCCGAAAGTAAAGTTCCAAAACCACTAAAACTTAATGAAACATTGATGAAACCTTGGCAGTTCACTTAGGCACCACAAAAACATCCCAAATCCACAAGAAAGTTATCCCCAAAGTCAAAAATGTAGAAAAAAGTGGACCGAGCGATCAGGGACCAAGTCAGCAGGAATAAGAAAAAGGGCAGAAAAGGGAAGGGGGACTTTATTTCTCCCCAGATTTGAATACCCCAAGTAGGTGAATTTAGTCAGGGGGATTTGATCATTTGAAGGCACATGACCAATTTGGGCTTGGAAAATGGGGCATGCAAAAAAAGACAGGAGCAAAGCAGCCTATCGGGAGCGAAAAGAGGGGGTCCCTGCCTACGGTAGGGTGTGTGTGCAAAACATGCACAACAATATCTAGATACTAGTTTTTAGAATTACAAGCCTTGAGAAGGATACTGTTGAATCTCTCCTCATTCTCCCATAGTGCCTACCTTAAATCAATAGTGGCACTTGTAGACACTAATTTCTATTTGGTAACATAGGATTCATATCATTTAGTTAGTGGTTCTAGAATAAAAACTGACTCATTTTTCTTGGTGTATTCTTTTTCAAAGCATCCCCATTAGATTTAGGATATCCAATTTGGAAGTCTCTAACACCAAATTTCCCTTTTGTGGACACTAAGAGTATTTCAAATACTTCTTCTAGCTTTTTCCTAGAGCTTAGAAAGTTTGGACCTAGATATATGACTTTTTAAAGCCTATCATGCCAAAACCTTTTTCTTGGCCAACATATGGGTCTTTGAGGGGATTGGACCTACATGGCTCACAAATTCACTTAGATTTGACATACTTTCAAGGTGGAGATTTTGTTCAACATATGAAAAGATAATTTATTTTCTATTTTTTTAATTATTCTATGGATAATTATTTTTTTCTATATTCTAAAGGTATGATTTATTATAATTTGTTACTTTAGATTCAAGTTTAGGCCATTAATGTTGTACTTGAGGTGACTCACATGTACTATTAGACCATTGGGGCAATATTCCTTGTGATATCACCAAAGTTCCTCCATCTCCATCCTCCCTTAGGATTCACTCGCCTCCTCAAGGGAATTACCATGCACATAGCCTTTTTACATTGAACAACCAAGAGAACCACTCATAAGCTTCTCCTCCTACTGTGAGAAGGGATCATGGTTTGTATGGTTGATTGTGGACTAATCTTCAATTCTCTACCTCTCCACCATATATGAGAGGAAATTTTAGGTGGCATGTGAGAAACACTACTAGATGGATCAACTCCAACAAATTCCCTCATCTAGCTCTTACAATTTCTCCTAGTTCTATGACTACTAAAGAAACTCAAGATGATAATAATTAGAATGATTGGGAATCTCTAATGGAAACTCTAGATCCTATTGATGTTTGAAAAAAATTGGATGACTGGGTGTAGTGTAGAAAAAAGTAACCCTTTTTCACACTTAATTTGGGAACAAATGATATAAAATTAACCTAATAATGCCTTGATTTAGTGTTATAATTTGTTGAACACATTCACATTGAATCTAGTTCCCATTTTAATAAAATGTACTTAAATTGTACCTTATTTAGAGTGTTGTAAAGTTTTGTATTACACTTTCACACTTATCTAGGTTTTCATTAATTAATTGTGGTTAATTGAGCTTAATTAGCCCCTTTAATTGAAATTCAAGCCCTTTTAATTGCACTTTTTGAAGGATCTATCCTGACACCAATTAATGATATTGCATGACATTTAATTTGGAAAATTTGAGCTCATAGAAAATCTTGCTAAGAACCATTCACCTTTAGTGGTGAATGGGTCCTCTCCACATAGGACACCCCTTTCTTTGCATTTTTTACTTTTATTTTTTTATGTTATTTCATCCCCTTGAAGCATGGTCCTAGAAAGTTGTGCTAGGACCCATTTTCTTGTAGTGGTGAATGGGCCCTCCTCACATAGGACACCCCTTTTTGAATTTAATTATGGTGGGATTATACTAATTTTCAATCCTAGATCTGATGTCAACTTGAATTATTTGAATTTTGGGGTTAATCTATCGATTTAGTATAAATATGAGGCTAATTCACATAATTTCACTTAAGAATTATTATGGAAGCATCCTAAGAGAAAGTTTATGAGTCCAAGAGAATTCAAGAGAATTTCAAGGACATTCAAGAGAAGATTATCAAAGTATTATTGTAGCAATTCAAGATCATATTGTCATGTCAAAGAAATAATGCATCAAGCATGTGGTTGAGCTAATGTTGTTGATGTAGCATTGAAGATCCACTTAGAAGCATTGTTTCACATCTAACTTGAGATCAAGATCTACATTCTTCATGGCCACTTCATGTTAGTTTACAAATTTACATTCCAAGAAATCTTCCAAGATATCATCATTTCATGTTTCATGTTTCATGTCCTTATTTCATTGTTTCATCATTTAGTTTAATTACCTAAAAGGGGTTTGACCGAGGAAAACCATTATTCAATAACAATCGACAAGTTTTTCTTCTCTCTTGGATGTGTGTTTGTAGGTTCATAGGTCAAAGATCAAGTGGAGAGCAATATTGGAGAAAAAATGTCAAAGTTGTCAAGTTGTAAAGTTGTCATCCACATTGCAAGAACATGAAAATGAAGCTACATAATCTATTTTAGGCTTTTGAGAGCTGAAAAATAGGGAGCTCAGAGTGTAGATCTTGAAGAACATAACCCATAAATCAGTTTTCTAAAACCCTAAAAGGACCCATTCGCCACTAAAGGTGAATGAGTCCTTAGTGAGGCCTAAAGCAGTGAAAACCTAGGATATGGGAGTGTAGATTGAGAGGAATAAAACCCATAAGTCAGTTTCTGAAACCCTCATTGGGACCCATTCTCCACTAAAGGTGAATGAGTCCTTTGTGGCTTAAAAACAAGAAGTTTTCCACAAGGTACACATTGTTTTAGGCTCTCAAAACTTCCCTCATTGTTTCTATTATAGTTAGGATTATTTTCTAATTGTTATTTTGGCATTTGGCCCTCATAATTGAATGAAACACACACCTAATAAAAATTAGGTTCATCATTGATACCCTATTGATGGTGAACCTCTTTTTCTATGTTTCATTTTGGTGAACCTAAATTTTGAACATTCTAACTTCTAATTTGGAGTGCATTTAGACTCTAGATCTTAGTTTTGCAATAGTTTGCATTATGTTTTCACTAGTTGCATTACATTTAGGTTTCTTTAAAATTGCATTAGTTTGAATTGCATATAGGGGTTTAATTTTTCATTCATGCATTGTGTAAATGTGAAAAATTCAAAAAATTGCATGCATATTACATTGATTTTGCATAGCTTTTGCATATTAGTGTATTTTTCATCGTTCATATTAAAAAATTGAGTCAAAATTTCATTGCAAAAGGAGTCATATAGGTCATCATTTACCCTTCATTTCACTTGCATTAGGTCATCAAATTCTATAAATTTCTATCACAAGAGTTACAATTTGAAATTGGGCACAAACAACACATAAAACAAATTAAAAACTGAAGTTTTCACCTTTTTAAAACCTTGATCTAGGACCCATTCTCCCCTACTGGTGAATGATTCCGTGATTAGGCTTCATCCCTAAACTTTATGGAATCTGAAACTCACTAAAAAACACTTAGAAATGAGAAAAAATATTCCAAAAATCCTTATCCAGGACCCATTCACCCATACTAGAAAATGAGTCCCTGATAGGTCCTAATTTGCAATATGGGATGTGAAATCTCTGTTTTAGGCTTCTATTTGCTACTGTTCCATTTTTGTTTTAGTTTTCTATTTTTTTTTTCATTAAATTCATTCAATCTATCTTAATTTTATTCATTTAGTGCATTGTTTAAATTCAAAATGGCATTTACAAAAAGTCATTTTTAGTCTATTGCGTAGTGTAATCAGAAAATTACCTTGTTTTAAGTCTAAAAATCTGAAAATGTGTACATTTCTGAAATTTTGCATTGCTGCATACATAATGTTTCTATTCATAAAGCTTTGCATGAGTTAGATAAGAGTACTTTTCATGTCTGAGCACACAATGTTGGTATTTTACCTTCCTAAGCATTCTAAGAAAAAGTTCATCCCTCCTACTTGTGATAATACTTTAGTGAAAGGGGATGCAAGCATAGAAAACCATGACAACCATAATTGTTCTTCTCTCGATACCTCTCCTATTAGTGATGAAGGTACCTTGGTGAAAGAAGTTGCAATCATTAAGAACCATGAAAGTCTTGTTTGCCCCTCTCCTCCTCCCCCTTGGAAAAATGTTATGAGATAAGAAGATGAGATCATTAACACATTTCTTAACATCACTTTACCTAGAGACAATGCTTTAGTGAAAGAAGATATGTTGAAAGATCCAATGATTGAGAGTTATAGTATTATTTATCTTCTCCCTAATGTCCCTAACATTTCGAAAGATCTATTCAAGCAAAAGGATACAATCACTGGTAAGCATGAAAATCATAGTTGTTCTTCTCTTGATGCCTCCCCTATTTGTGATGAAGCAACTTTACAAAATATAACCATGAAATGTGATGAACATCTGAAAAGCTCCCCTACGAGGGTAGATATTATGGCACAAGAGAATGAGACCTTAGAGAAGAAGGATGAAATCATGGAAAATTATAATGATCAAATTGTGCCTTTGCCTAATATCTCTACTATGGGTAAAGATGATATTTTGATGTTAGAAAATACAATCAATGAGAATCATGAAAGTCCTATTTTTCTCTCTTCCCCTAGGGAAAAAATTATTGAACAAGCGAAAGCCATCATCAATAAGCAAGACAATCCAACAATTGATAAATCCCTTACTGGTGATGAAGTCATTTTAGAAGAACTGTCCTTTGCATGTGAAGAAAATCTAGTTTGTAGTTCTCCTAAAAACTCTCCTCTTAAGGAGGATATCATGGTGCAATAAAATGACAACATTAATACTAGTGATGTGAATTCCTTAGATGATGGTGAAAAGATAACACTAGATTCCCCTTCATTAGAAAGACATCAAACCGAAACCACTAAGGTTATGAGTGCACAAGTGTCTGTTAGATCCCCCTTGATTATTGGACCTTCTAAATACCATGTGGGACATCCTAAGAATCCTCTAATTCTTTACCCACTCTCATAACAACCAAAAGTTTTAAATAAACCCGTGCTTATCTTAGAACCACCTAAAAGGAAACTTGATAATGTTTCACAACTGAATTATAACAATATTGCTCATACATATAACACTAGTAACAATCCAAAACCAAGAAAAACAACTCAAACATCTCTCCTATTGCCTAACCCTATCTTACTTGGTCCTCCTTACTTTCCTTCAAAAATTGGAAAGGAGTATGATCCTATTGAACAACTTAAAATGCTCCTACTAAGATATCCTTATGGGAACTTATTCAAGCCTCACCTATTTATCATAAAATTCTTCAAAGTGCTTTACAACAAGATCCTACCATTCCTAATGTGCAATCAACTGATGTGGCAGCCCAAATTAAAGCTATAACTCTAACCAATTTAGACATTACTTTCCATCAAGACGAGTTACCTTCCTCAGAAAATTAGAAGAAACATGAAGCTTTCAATATAATAGTTCATGTTAATTGAATTGCGATAAAGAGAACTCTTGTTGACAATGGTTCAAACCTTAATGTGTGTAGTGTAAGCATTTTGGAAAATATTGACATGGATAGAAGTTACATTAAACCTGATTCTTTATCTCTCTGTGGATTTGATAATATATGAAAACAACCACTTGGAGTAATCACATTAGCTATTTAAGTTAGAAAGGTTACCTTACAAACTCCATTCCATGTTATGCCTGATGTTCTTTCTTACAATATCCTCTTAGTAAGACCATGTATTCATGAAATGAATGGAGTACCTTCTAATTTGCATCGTTTCATGAAGTATGTCTATAAAAATAAGGTTTACACACTAAAAGCTAATCCTGAAATTGAAAGTTGCTTGATTACCGAGAGAGAAGTATGAGATCCTTTAGAAGCACTAGAATCAGCTACAAAAAGGAAGTTACGAAAGAAGAACACAAGAATAAAATGGATGAAGTCACTAAGCTATTGGAAGATGATTGGGGTTCCTTAGATTTCACACCTATATTCATGGGAGAATACAAGATCATAAATAAATACTCTGAAAAAGGGAAAAGAAAAAGTGGTGATGTCAACAAAAAATTCAAAAGCATCCACCTCGACTACTTTAGAAGATAAAGAAAATTACACAACAAACTTTGATGAAGTTGATTACGAACAACCACCGAATCCTAAAGAAATGAAAAAAGATTCCTGGAAGAGGTTATGAAATTATGAAACAACTTGGTTAATGTTGAAAAGGATGTGGTGCTACAAAACAAGGTATCCACATCCCTATAGAGCCTAACACATAGGAAATGACTTGTGGTCTTGGTTATTATCCTTTGACAGAAATAAAAGCATTAAAAAAGCCTCCACTTAATATCAACAACCTTACAAAAGATTGTTCCAAGAAAAGTTTAACTTTTGTGCATCGTGAACTGATAGATACTACATGTGGAAATATTTAATTAGATATGCATACAATTGATACTTTGTCTACTCATTATAGTCAATAAAAATAGTTTCTACTCCTTTCCATGTAATAGTTGAAGAATCATAGGATACTCACTATTGCATGTTTTACATTCATTGCAAATCATTTCCTTATCGCAAGGAGTGGCATATCATCATCCATCCTCAGCTCACCCTTGTCTTGCACTAAGTGGGGGCATGGGGTTAGGTAGCTTTGTCATCGTATGTCACTTGTCAATTATCTCTTTTGGCTATTTGACTTCCTTCCATGTATATGTAAGAGAAAGCTTGGGATGTCGGTGACATGCCTTAAGTTGGATCGTATGTGACATACTTTTCTTTCTAGGTCTAGCATTATATTTCTAGGGGAAACCCATTCCTTCGTATTTCATGGTGTAGATTTATTTCAAAAACATATGACTTGGCATAGGGTTTTTTGAGGAAAGCTCTCATGTCTTAGGAAAAAACATTGGATAATTTAAAGCAATTTCTCATAGTAATGGAGTTAGCAACTGCTTTAAACTGGGGGAATAGGGTATGTGTAGGATCATGATGGGCCAAAAAGTGGCAATATGATGGGTATGTGGCTGACGACTATTTTTTTACCCAAAATTGATGAAATAAAAAGGGTTTTTAAAGGAGATTCTCAACTTTCCACTACTATAAATTATGCTTTACTTTGAATTTAATAAGTAATTATTATTCATTTTCTATTCAAATTATGACTAAAGTCCTAATTGATAGGTTGATTGAAAAACATCTATAGCTTTCAAATGGTATCACATTTTTTGAATCCAAAACACGTGTCACATTCTATGCTTCGCATAATATAGGTTTAAAAAAAGAAAAATTGAATTTCATGAAGTTTTGACCAAGCTAAGGTGGTCATACATACAAGTTTTTATATTTTTTTAAAAGTTGTAATAAAAAATTCATAATTAATTATTTAGTTGGAAAAAAATTACAAAAAATATGTATCACATCGGGGCATGAGTCCTCTACTTATATCTAAAATATTATAAAGAATATTATCATTTTATTATGGTTAGGGTGGTCAGACAAACATCTGCTTCTTATTTTTTCCTTGAAATTTAAGTACCACTGCATTGAAATTTCAAATTTTCACCACATAGATTTTTTTTTTTTTAAAAACATAGTACTTTAGACACTACATTCAATTTTCTATAGATTCTATTCTTACATATTTTTGAAATAATATAGATAACTTATTCAAATTTTTACGTCAAGTTTCCTAACTCTGATTTTTCTGAATTTTTTTCCACTTAAGGGCTTGTTTTTTCCATGATGATCCTGCACATACCCAATACATCGATGTCATCTTTCAACATATTTCATGGCATGATTTCATTTTTTCTTGTGATGTATCTTTTTCTTGGTGGTGTCATTGGGTTTGATGTCCTCGAAGCGTGCAATATTTCTAAGCATATGATCTCCCTTGGTGGCATGATGTGAAATGAGAGGCATTCCATAAGTGGCAATCTGATACACTTTGACTTGTCCTCTCTTGGAGACATTAGGCATGATTTTCTCTAAGAAGAATACATTACATGAACAAAGAAAATTCCCCTTTAAAAAAAAATGATAGACATGACATTCAAAAGCATACAAAAAGCATTAAATTGTGATGCCCTATCGAAGTTGTCAGGAGGATAACTTCAGTATGGTTGGCCACCTCATTGGGAAAAATCACCTAGTGTGAGTTTGTCATGGGGGAAAACTCTCACTAAAGTGGGGGAAAAATGTAGTGTAGAAAAAAGTAACCCATTTTCACACTTAATTTGGGAACAAATGATATAAAATTAACCTAATAATGCCTTTATTTAGTGTTGTAATGTGTTGTACACATTCACATTGAATATAGGGACCCTTTTAATAAAATGTACTTAAAATGTACCTTATTTAGAGTTTTGTAAAGTGTTGTATTACACTTTCACACTTATCTAGGGTTTTATTAATTAATTATGGTTAATTGAGCTTAATTAGCCCCTTTAATTCAAATTCAAGACCTCTTAATTGCACTTTCCAAAGGATCTATCCTGATACCCAATAATGATATTGAATGCCATTTAATTTGGAAAATTTGAGGTCTTAGAAAATGGTGCTAGGACCCATTCACCTTTAGTGGTGAATGAGTCCTCTCCACATAGGACACCCCTTTCTTTACATTTTTTACATGGGTTTTTGATGTTATTTCATCCCCTCGAAGCATGGTCCTAGAATGTTGTGCTAGGACCCATTTTCCTTTAGTGGAAAATGGGTCATCCTCACATGGGACACCCCTTTTTGAATTTAATTATGGTGGGATTATAATGATTTTCAATCCTAGATCTGATGTCGATGTGAATTATTTGAATTTTGGGGTTAATCTCTAGATTTAGTATAAATATGAGGCTAATTCACATAGTTTCACCTAAGAATTATTATGCAAGCATCCTAAGAGAAAGTTTATGAGTCCAAGAGCATTCAAGAGAATTTCAAGGAAATTCAAGAGAAGATTATCAAAGTCTTATTGCATCAATTCAAGATCATATCATCATGTCAAAGGCATAATGTGACAAGCATGTGGTTGAGCTAATGTTGTTGATGTAGCATTGAAGATCCACTTAGAAGCATTGTTTCACATCTAACTTGAGATCAAGATCTACATTCTTCATGGTCACTTCATGCTAGTTTGCAGATTTACATTCTAAGAAATCTTCCAAGGTATCATCATTTCATGTTTCATGTCCTTATTTCATTGTTTCATCATTTGGTTTAATTGCCTAAAAGGGGTTTTCCTTTTCACTAACAATCAACAAGTTTTTCATCTCTCTTGAATGCATGTTTATAGGTTCATAGGTCAAATATCAAGTGGAGAACAATATTGGAGAAAAATTGTCATCCACATTGCAAGAACACAAAAATAAAGTTACAAAATTTGTTTGAAACTTTCAGGAGTTGAAAACTAGGGACCTGAGAGTGCAGATCTTGAAGAATAGAACCTAGAAATCAGTTTTTTGAAACCATAAAAGGACCCATTTGCCACTAAAGGTGAATGATTCCTTAGTGAGGCCTAAATCAGTACAAACCTAGGATATGAGAGTGCAGACTGAGAGGAATGAAACTTGAAATTCAATTTCTGGAACCCTCACAAGGACCCATTCACCACTAAAGGTGAATGAGTTCTCTGTGGCTTAAAAACAAGTTTTCCACAAGGTACACATTTTTTTAGCCTATTATAACTTCCCTCATTGTTGCTATAATAGTCAAGATTAGTTTTTGATTTTTATTTGGCATTTTGGCCCTCATAATTGAATGAAACACATACCTAATGAAAATTAGGTTAATCATTTATACCCTATTGATGGTGAACCTCTTTTTCTACATTTTATTGGGATCCTCCTCTCTTTACTCTAGCTCTTGCCACGTAGCTACTTTATTTTATGTTTTAATGTTTCAAATTGCTACCCTATTTATAATTTAAAAATATGATTATTTCCACCCATTTTTTAATACATATAACACTATTTTATAAATGATAATATAAACACTTATTCATTAGGAAAAATATATTTTATAAATTCATCTTAACAAATTTATTATCAAGGAAAATACAAAATGAAATTTCTCCTTTAAGATCTTGAAATGATATTCTAAGTAGACTAATACAAAGCTCTAGTTATCAATCTCTTCCAATCTAATATAAACAACTAATACATTATGATGAAATTTGTATGGAAAAAGCTAAGATATTGATCACAACATAATGGCTGCTTATGCCTAATCCTTTTCTTTTTCCTCATCATCCAAATGATGACATGAAGCAGGAAAAAACAATACATCAGGAGCTTTGATTCAAAGGATCTCATGTTCCTCTTAACCTTTCCCATATTCTCAGAAAATGTCCTTAATCTTCCAAGCAAATGCTTAAAAATATACTCAGGCATCTTAGCATAGCTCCTGAAGAAAGAATGCTTCAACATTTTTTTCGCAATGGGTATTTTATGTGGTTCATGTGCAAGAAACATGGACACCATTTCCTTAAAAAACTTGGAAAAGTGAGGATGAGAAAATATTCTCAGATCCATGCTCACAACCGTCAGCAAAGATCACTTCAGGTGCCATATAAAAAACCATGTAGTGTAGAAAAATGCATACCTTTGCAATTTCACACTTAATTTGGACCTATTTTAGCACCCCTTACATTAATTTCCCTTTAGGTCACTTAATATGGGCCCCTAAGACCCCTTTTTGTGCATCCCAAGGCATATTGCAGCTATAAACCTGACCAAAACCCATAAGCAACCATCAATCTTGGTAACCCACCTTTTGAATTGGAAAAATAGGTATTGTGGGACCAAGACGCCATTGGTGGTGTCTTAGTCCCACCTAGTGGTACCAAGATTCCATTGGTGGCGTCTTAGCCCTGAGGGCTTTATTTTTGGGAATTAAGAGTGGGAAATGAAAATATTTGAATTTATTTGATCCTTTGTCAGCCTTTGGGATCTAATAATCAGGTTATTAGGTAGGAATGCCTATGAAAGTAAGTTTCACCCCCATTTTTCATATAAGATGACAAGATTTGAGATAATATTTGAGCAAGAGACATAAGTTGAGGAATTTGAAGGAGTGTTTCAGGTCTTGGAGCAGCCTTCTATTATGCTTTTGCAGATGTTTTAGATTTACTTTCAAGACAAGATCTAGCATTGCTAAGGATTAGCAATGAATGCCTATTATGGTTCATGAGAGATTCTAGGTTGGAGATGCAACCAACCATTTATCCAAGCCTAAGGACTTGTTTCTTTATTTTTTCCATCTTCCATTATTGTTCTATTTTCTGCCTAAGGAAGGTACATTTCATATTGGTGACTTGTTACGATGATTAGAGATCTCCTTTGTACATCATTTACATTTTCATTCTAGGAATCTTATTCTAACATATTTGAATAGGGTTTCTCCATGTTCTAGCTTGCATAATCGTATACACACTTAAGATTAGGGAACACACACATTTCCATTTCTAGATTTATGATTTTTCATCAAGGTTTAATTACCAAACAAGGGTTTGACCAAGGAAAACGCCCACAAATCATCAATCCAAATTCCTTTATTTTGTAAGTCTCCTTGCAGGTTCAAATATGAAGACTTGGTGAAGAATGAAGTGAAAACCTTAGAGCTTAGGATCCTTTTCAAGAATTCTAGAAAATAAAAATTGTACTAATACACCATCTTGGGCATCTTACTCCTCACAGGTCCAATTTTTAGAGATTTTCAGAGATACGGTTTCAAGATTCGAAGATTCCACATTTACCTCAAAAATAACAGTGGGACTAATACACCATCTTGGGTGTCTTAGTCCTCCACAACATATTTTGGCAACCTCTTTACATTTCCAGAATCCTCACGACATCTCTAGATTTCCCAGGTGCACACATATCATCTCCCTGTTGCATAATTTCATCATTTACATCTTTCATTTAGCTTGCATTGTTAGTTTTAGGTCATTTTTCATATCATAGTGTTTTTTCAAACATTTGTCTTTTCCAAGCATTTACTTGGTGGTGAACCCTTTAAAACTTAAGAAATCCTTCCTAGGACCCTCCTAATTGAGAATTGGCTCACCTTGAGAGGTTGTTAGTCAATCCGATTAGGACTCTTAGGACATTAGTGAATGGTTGAATGAGAAAAATGTGATATCCCAAAAAGGTATCCATTTTCCTATTCATCATTTTGGTGAACCTGATGCTTTTTATTTTCTGATTTGGAGTCTATTAAGTCCTTAGATCTAGATATCATTCATTCTTGCATTGCATCTTGCATTAGTGAAAGTGCATCTAAGGCATATTGCCTCTTGCATTAGTGAAATTGCATTTAGGGTTTCCTATATTTGCATTAGTGAAAGTGCATATAAGTTGCATATTTACTTTAATTGCATCGTTACATTTCATTGAAAAATTGAAAAGTGCACCATTCTTCATCTTCATTGCATTCTTATTGCATTCAAAATTGAAACATTGCATTCACATGTTGCATTCAATTGCTTGTTACTCGCTATTTTTATTTACATTCATTTGCATAATTTTTTGTTTCCAAACATCAACTCCCTGGGTAGGAAACTTGGGTATAACTATTTGCAACTTAAATCTTGCTATTTTTCTATAAAAAACCTTTACTGGGACTAAAACACCCTTACTGGTGTCTTAGTCCCTCTCAGGGTTTTTGGTCTAGAATATTGACTAAGTTTTGTGTTGTCTGGAATCTCTAAATTTCATCAGGAGGACCAAGACACCCTTCCTAGCATCTTAGTCCACGTGTAGTTTGAGATTATAGTTTCTAGGGATAAATAGTGCATTTCTATGTTTCTGTTTGATGTAGTTAGTTTGTTGTTTTAGTTTTCCAATTTACTATTTTATTCATTTTCATAGTTTATGTTTACAGTTGTTTGATAAAGATAGCTCAATATATTTCCAAATTGTTTGTTATAGACTTCATTCATTAGAAAATAAAAACATAAAACCAAAATTGTTAAACTTAAACATGCATAAATGTATGGTTACTTAAGTATGTTAACACCCTTTTCCAAAGTTAGCTAAATCTGAAGCCTTTTAGTCATGATAACCTTGACATGTTAGATGAAGCCCTTGGGGACTTCATCTTGTAAGGTTCATCCACTAAGGCTTGTTCAAACAAACACAACCCACATGAAGGAAACGCTATCCAAACTCAACCTATTAACAAACACAAACCTTTTAGTCATGATGATTTTGGCATGCTAGATGAAGCCCTTGAAGACTTCCTCTTGCAAGGTTCACCCACTAAGGATTTTTCACATAAATCTAATCAAATTGAAGTAAATGTTATTCAACCTCAACTTATCCTCTATCCACCTTCAAATAAACCTCAACCTTCAAACAAACCTGTCCTTATCCTTGATGCACCTAAAGAGAATGTATCACAACAACCAAATTATAACACTGTTGCTCATACATACAACACAAGGAATAATAGACAACCTCAACCTAATCCTATTTCGTTACCATCAAAAAATTTGGTATTGCCTAGTGCCCCTTGTTTACAATCACATAGTGGAAAGGAGTATGATCTTGTTGAAAAACTTAAGAATATCCCTACTAAGATTTCCTTATGGGATCTTATTCAAGCTTCACCTAGTTACAACACCATGCTTCAAATAGCCTTGCAACAAGTTTTGGTTTCTCCTAATACAAATACAAATGATGTGGCAGCACTAATACAAGGAATGAATACAATTAATGTAGACATTACATTTCACCAAAATGAGCTCCCTCCCTAGGAAATGCAAAAATGTGAACCAACAATTTTGTTGTTTCTATATAGACTTCTCTTGCAATCTTAGGATCTTTCACCTAAAATGAGAGAGATAGAAAACTAAAATTGTGGTGGTTCATTCAAATAAAGGGTTGTGTGATGTGAGTATGACCTAATGCAAGGATGCAGATGCAACTAAATGATGTAATTAACTGATTATTAATGCAAAAACCTATAAAATATGCAATTTTTAAAAACATAGTGAGATATGCTTGAGAATGAACTAAAACATGAAAAAATGCGAAACAAAATTGAAAGAAGCTGATCAAAGTGCACCTAGAAAAAAATTGTAGATTAGAGAAGATTCTGGAATGTTGGAAAATCACTGTTGATGAACAGTGGGACTCATTTGCAATGATGGTGAATCAGTCCTCCTATTGGTAAAATCTCCTAAAATATGTTTCCAACTATTGAGAATTGGAATTTGAAAAAATCACCTTTTTTAGCCTTATGGTGGGACTCATTCACCACTAATGGAAAATCAGTCCTCCCCCAAAATTTTGTGAAATCAAAGGGCAATTTTGTAGCTCAAGATCTACACTTGTCTTCTTGTCGAGTTGATGAAGTCAAATCTATAGAAAATGGACTGTAGGTTGTCTCCAAGCTTGAAATAGGGTTTTGTTGACTTGAAACACTTTGTTGACTTCTTGACCATCTTTCAACACCTAATTACTTGATAAATATACATACAAAAGTCTGTAAACACACATGCAAAAGGGGAAAAATGGTTAAGGGTTAGAATATAGGGATTTGGCATGGTCAAATACCATTTTGGTAATAAAACCCTTAATGAAGAAATGAAATGAAATGAACAAGGAATGATGAATGAAAAAATGAAAATGTCCTAAACTCACCAAAACCTTGTTGAAGAAATCTAAAGATATGTCAATGGATGCTCCAAGATGCTTGATGAATGCTTGATTGAATGATGTAAAGTGCTCAAATGCTGATTGATGTTTAGTGAATGCAAGTGAATGGGGAGATGTAAAATGAGGATAAAAGCACTTATTTATACACACTTATGACCTAATAGCCCAATGATTCCTCATCACAGGCTAAATAAGGTATTTTTAAATAAAAACCCAAAAGAAAAAAATTGAATTATTTTGAATTTGGAGCCAAGAGGGACACATTCGCCACCCATGGTGAATGGGTTTCACCTTGGACTTGTAATTGGGTGTCAAGAATTAACTCACATTTAATGTTATTTGTTGGGTTTACATTAAAAAATACACTTAATTAAGTCTTATGATTGCATAAAGGGGTCAAATAAACATAAGAAAGCTGTAAATAGTGAAATTAAGCCTAGAAAAGCATGAAATCTTGTTACAAGACTTTACAAAACCTTAGAATAGGAATTGATAAGCAATGAAAAGGTTTTTTTTAGGTGAATTGTAATGAAAAGAGTCTAGAAAATTGTAGAAATGTGTTACAACACTTCACAACACCTTCACAAGATGCCATAATTTGAATGATTAGGACTTAATGTGAATGAAAAAGTCACATTACAACATTAAATCAAAGAAAAATAGACCAAGAATCATGAGAGAAATACCTAAAAGACCAAGAAAATGTCAACTATCCATTTTTCTATGGTAGATTTAGCCCCCACTTTAGTGAGAAGATGAACTTGCTTCAAAATCACACCAAAGTAGCCATGCATATCGAGAGGGATCCAAATGCACTCATGTTAGAAAGATGGAATGAAAATAATCAAGAGGGATGATCAAGACTCCAAGATGAAGATCCCATGACAAACTAAACATAAGAACAAAGGAATGTAAGTGAGAAGAAGAAAAGGGAGAATCAGATCAAGCTTTGATTGTTTGTTCAACTATTTGTGGATTAGATCTAGGCTATTTGTTTGGAAATGTGTACTCACTCTGGGGCGACAAAAGTCATAGCGGTCCACCGGGTGAGAAGACCTAAAAAGGTGAAGTACATACGCTAGTTGGTATGCACTCACAAACATATAGGTGGCTATGGGGAAAGTCATGCCTCGGAATGGGCTTCCCGCTCAACCATATCAAAGTTATACCTCCTAATAACTTTAACAAGGAACCATAAAGGAAAATGTCAGTTCTTGCTTCATGAGACAAGCAAAGATTTATATGCTTAGAACTCATTAACAAATAGCAAGGTACCACAAGAATGCAAGTTGCATTATGCAAGGTGGAAAAGGTGTGAAATGTAAAATGTAAAAGATGTTCAAAGGAGTCTTGTTAAGTTCATGCAAGGTCTATCACTTAGGGGACATTGTGTCTAATGTCTCCAAAAGAGGACCAATCAAAGAATAAAATATTCACAACTTAGGGGATGTAGTGCATCGCATCAGGCCATCAAGAGGAATGCACTATGCTAAGATAGATCACACTTATGAAGGACATCACATCTAATGCTGTCCACAAAGTGACAAACACATCATATGAAGTGACAAGGTTGCACTAAGAACCAAGAATGCAAATGAAATTATTTCAATGTATGCCCCCCGCTTTAAAGGAATTGCTACACATCATTCTGTGAGCAATTACTTTAAAGTAGCAAAGGAGAAAAAAAAATGTAAAAGTAAAAACAAGACATGAAAGCCAACTTGGAAAGCCCCTATTCTAAGTCATATGTTTCTAAGTTAAGCTGCTTCATGTGAATGAAAAAGAAAAAAAAAGAAAAGGAGGTTGCCCCCCAGAAAGGAATACACCAAACACATAAGGGATCTATGGATTTTGGGTTAGTATGTTCATTGCTACAATGTTTTTATAAAAGATCTCATAACTGTCATCATTCCCCAAAGCACATAGAATTAGAAGAATGACACAAAGAGAGTGAAAACAAAAGAAAAACAAAGTCCATTCTGGGTCAACATGGAAGAGACATTGTGGTCTCAACGCTTTACATTGTCCCGAAAAGGAAAACATGAGCGAAAATAAAATGAAAGGGAAAAAGAAAAGAAAAATATTTTGGGTCAACATGAAGGAGACATTTCGGTCTCAATGCCTTGTGTCATCCTCGAAAGGAAAACACAAGAAAAGAAAATGTAAAAGGAAAAGGTATCTTTTGGGTCAACATGGAAGAGATATAGGGTGTCTCAATTCTTTTCATCATCCCCAAAAGGAAAACACAAAACAAAAGTGACAAAGAAAATGAAAAATGTACGACATATAGAAGAATGGAGATACAAATACAGGAGTTGCACACAGAGAGAGAACACCAAATGTCACATTACAAGGGAACACAATACACACATACAATCAAATCAAAGAAAAGGAAAATTTAAAAAGGCTAGCAAGGAAAATGCAAGTCAACCCTCTAACAAGTCATCCACCTCCCAATCATGTTCAGTATATTGCGAGGGCGGTTGACTGTCCAAAGGAAGAATTGCAAGTGCTGAACTAGGGGAAGTGCCAGGTTCTTCACTTGGTGTAGTAGATTTATCTTTTAATCTCATGGATGATGAAAATAAAGAATTTAAATTTTTATGCACTTCTTCATCAATTTTAGTGTTCTCCTCCTCATCATCTATGTTAATCACAATGGGTGGACGAAGGGTGATTTCTAAGGAAGGATGTATCAAGAGCTGTGGTTGTTGGATCATATCATTTTGTTGTGAGGGTTGGACTATACTATCTTGTGGCAGGTTAGGAGGATGAGGGTGATCATTTATTTATTTTGTCAAAGGTAGAGGTTTATTTTCTTTGTTGTTTTTGGTTTGCATTTGATGAGCAAGGAGATGATGATGACGCCTATGCTCCCTAGCACTGTGGTTTTGCTTGATTTTATTTTGAAGATGTTGAGGTGTAAGAGTGGGTTGATCCAACATATGTTCCTTTTCTTTTGGAGGGGGAAGAATGGAAGAAATTGAAGAAGATGGGTCAATAACTTTCTCTTTGGCTTTATAAACTTGTTTAATGTGAGGAGGCATGACATTATTAGTTTCATTATCTCTTGGTCCTTTAAACAAGGAAGGGGAATTGTTTATGGTTGGTTGCACATGGGGTTGTATTGTTTGTTCACTTTTGGACTCAGGCTGAAGCATGGTTTCATGAAGGATAGGAGTAGCAGAAGTGGATAGGGACATGTTATGAAGAGACAATTTGGCTATTCATTTGGATTTGAACTTTTGATAGGTTATGAAAAAGAAGTCCTTTCGAGGGGTGATGGGTTCCATAGGTTTAGGCCAAAAGGATTCTAAGGAAAAAATACCTTTAGAGGACAATGGATTAAAGCCACTATGGTGTATGGTAAATATTTCATTACTATGCAAAAACTTCAAACATTTGTGAACAATTGAAGGAACAACTTTCATTGAGTGAAGCCAAGGATGACCTAGTCACAAACAAAACTGATCTGATTTTGGAATAATAGAAAATGTTACATCCAAAGTTTTGGGTCCTATCTGTAATGGGAGTACGATCGATCTGATCGTAGGGCATGCAAAACTA
This sequence comes from Sequoia sempervirens, assembly GCA_007258455.2. Lineage (NCBI taxonomy): Eukaryota > Viridiplantae > Streptophyta > Pinopsida > Cupressales > Cupressaceae > Sequoia > Sequoia sempervirens. The sequence continues at coordinate 51,382,238 of VDFB02358134.1, forward strand.
GTATGTGTTTTAATCCATGCAGTTGGTTTATTCTAATAATCTTGATAGAGATTGTGTAATACTAAAAACTCTTCTGTGGTCACATTCTCGCCATAGATGAGATTTATTAATATCCCATTGGTGGGCTTGTCATAGATTCTATTGGCTATGTAAAGAGGACCATCGAGAAGCTTTTTAAGTATATCATGAGAAGAAAAAGTAATATCAAGATATTTTTTGGTTGGGCCCTTACGAGGGATAACGCCTATCATACCCACAAGTTCATCTATAGGATTAACTTGGGTAACAATTGGAGTAATAACCTATTCATTATTTGTATCAATGTTCATCACATGAGTGTTTAAGGATTCACTAGCCTTGAAAAATGAAACATTATGTTTAGGCATGGGGTTGGTAAAAAATTGTAAATTCTGATTAGGGGGTGTAACAGACTTATTGCCTTGATCATTGACTCTCGCAATGGACAAACGACTAGAATCAATGAGGTCTTGAACTAAGTGTTTAAGACAATTACATTGTTCGGTGTCATGTCCATTTTGGCGATGAAAATAATAATAAGCATTAGGTTTAAATGTGGGTGGTAAAGGCTTGGTGGTATCAAGTGGTTTAATGGTAGGCAAAGTGATCATTTTTTGTTGGAGCAATTGGTTCATTGTGTTATGGAGAGTATTGGGTAAGGGGGTAAATTGTCTCTTCAAGTCCCCATAGCCGGTAAAGGGCACCGCTACTTTAATAGCTGCCACTTGACTCTAAATAGGTTGGGTTTGTTGTTGAGGAGTCAGATTGAATTGTAAGAAACTTGTATTTGGTTTTCAAAAGTTTTGTGCATTGTTTTAGTTGCTTTGTTCAAACTTCTCAGCTCAGTTAGAAGTGGACTTTGAATCATGACTAGAAACTAAGTTGTGATAGTCACAAAGGGTTGTACATAAATGCATGAACAAAGGAAATTTCATCATAGTTAACTTATCCTGAAGGTGAGTGTGCAAGTTTTTGATAAAAATCTTTTGCAAACGTGAATCAGGAATCTTGACATCAATATGAGTATACAATGACTGATAACGTGAAATGAAATCAATTAATTTTTCATCTGCATTTTGTTTACATCACATTAAATCATCCATTGTCTTTTTGGGAGTCATATGGACTTGGAAATGACTTATAAAGGCATCCACAAGTTCATTAAATGATCATATTGAATGATTAGGTAGGTTTGAAAACCACTCTAACGTAGTGTCCTTTAAGGTCCTAGGAAAAAGTTTGGCTAATAGTTTATCATCAAGGAAAAAATCACTGCACAATGTTGTATATGCATTAACATGATTAGTAGGGTCTCCTTTACCTTCGTACTTCTCAAGCCTAGGCATCTCAATTCCCTGTGGCATCTATGTTCTCAACATCTCTAGAGATAATGGGCTATTGCAGATGTGATATGTGGGTGGAGCATTTTGACTTTGGCTAATGGTGGATATTTGTTGTTGCATGGAGGAACTAGTGTTAAAGTGTTGTGTAATGATGGGATTAGTGTAAGTGGTATGAGGGGGAAGGGAAAATGGTGATGGAGTGTATGTAATGTTAGGAGAAATGAAAGGAACATTGAGAGGGGTGAAGGTAGAAGATGGAACATTCGATGCCACAAAAGAACTAGGAATGTAAGTTGGAATAGCGAAAGGAGGAGCCACATGACTAACCTATTGCATAGTTTTTGTAACTTGAGGAGTGGTATAGGTTGGTATGGATGCTATGGTTGAAGGAGGAGGAATGTGAGATCCTCCTTGGTTCACAACAATGTTTGCTGATTGGGATGTGGAAGGAGCATGTTTTTTGTATATCTTAGCTATTCCTTTCATAACTTGTAAGCCATTGTCACTTTCAATCAAGTGATTAAGGTTTTCTATGGTAGGTATGGCAGTGGTGGAAATGTTTTCAAGGAATAAATCTTGTTGTAAATGTGCAAAATCCTCATGAATACTAATGAACTTTTCTTGTGGAATGGAACTAGTTTTTATGTCAACATGCATTGGATGTGAAGGTAAAGGAATACTAGTGGTAGTATCCATGCTTAATGCACCATTGTCCATACTAGGAGTAGGAGATCTTGAGATCCCAAGGTCCACAAGGAAAGTGCTATCATGGGAAGCCATGAGTCTAGAACTCTATTATCAATAGGGCACCAAACACTCATACAAGTACCAAAAAATATGGGGTGAATGCAAATGAAAACTAGGAATAACAAAATGCTAATGAAAAAAATTCTATAAATTGAAACATGAAGGCATTAACAGGAAACATAAATGCAAGAAATACTATGAAAATGCAGCTGGATTGATTCACCCAAGGTGGTGAATGAGTCCAAGTCTGAGGATTTTTTTTTTTTTAGCAAATTGAAAGTGATTTTAATGCTCTTTAGATGCAGAATGAGGATGCAAATGAAAATTTTCAGTTTTTGAATGATATGATATGCAAAAATGAATTCTAAATGAGTCTATCACTAATGCAATTTGAGAAACCCTAGGATGCAAAAACAAATCAAAATCTAATTGAATGTTGATGCAAAGGACACCTAGGATGCAAGATGAAAATGAAAATAAAAAAGATAAAGTGTTCTATATGCAGGTTCACCAAAATGAACCAACAATTTTATTGTGTCTCTATAGACTTCTCTTGCACTCTTAGGATCTTTCACCCAAAAGGAGAGAGATAGAAAACTAAAATTGTGGCGGTTATTCAAATAAAGGATTGTGTGATGTGAGTATGACCTAATGCAAGGATGTAGATGCAACTAAATGATGTAATTGACTAATTATTAATGCAAAAACCTATGAAATATATGCAATGTTTGAAAACACAGTGAGATATGCAAGAATGTACTAAAACATGAACAAATGCAAAACAAAATTAATAGAGGATGATCAAAGTGTATCGGGAAACAAATTGTAGATTTGAGAAGATTCTGGAATGCTGGAAAAATCACTATTGATGACCAGTGGGACTCATTTGCCACTAATGACGAATTAGTCTTCCTACTAGTAAAATCTCCTCAAATAGGTTTTTGACTGTTGAAAATTGGAATCTGAAAAAATCACCTTTTTAAGCCTTAAGTTGGGACCCATTCACCACTACTAGAAAATTAGTCCTCCCCCAAAATTCTATGAAATCAAAGATCAATTCTATACCTCTAGATCTACACTTGTCTTCTTGTCGGGTTGACAGAGTCAAATCTCGCTTTGGTAATCAAACCCTTAATGAAGAAATGAAATGAAATGAACAAGGAATGATGAATAAACAAAATACAAATGTCCTAAACCTACCACAACCTTGTTGAAGAAATTTGAGGATATTTCAATGGCTGCTCCAAGATGCTTGATGAATTCTTGATTGAATGATGCAAAGTGCTCAAATGCTAATTGATGTTTAGTGAATGCAAGTGATTGGGGAGATGTAAAATGAAGATAAAAAAACTTATTTATACACACTTATGCCTTAATAACCTAATGATTCCTCATTACAGGCTGACATAAGGCATTTTTAAATAAAAACCCGAAAGAAAATTTGAATTATTTTGAATTTGGAGAAAAGACTCATTCGCCACCCATGGTGAATGGGTCCCACCTTAGACTTGTAAGTGGGTGTCGGGAATTAAGTCACATTTAATGTTATTTGTTAGGTTTACAATAAAAAATACACTTAATTAAGTCTTATGAGTGCATAAAGGGGTCAAATAAAGCATAAGAAAGGTGTAAATAGTGAAATTAAGCCTAGAAAAGTGTGAAATCTTGTTACAAGACTTTACAACACCTTAGAATAGGACTTGATAAGTGATCAAAAGGTGGTTTTTAGGTGAATTGTAATGAAAAGAGTCTAGAAAAGTGTAGAAATGTGTTACAACACTTCACAACACCTTCACAAGACATCATGATTTGAATGTTTAGGAGTTAATGTGAATGAAAAAGTCACATTACAACATTAGATCAAAGAAAAATAGACCAAGAATCATGAGAGAAAGACCCAAAAGACCAATAAAATGTCAATGATCCATTTTTATATGGTAAAAAATGATATGATGCATTCATGATAATAGCCAGATACAACACCAAAGAAATAAAAAGAACCCTTGTTGATAATGGCTCATATTTGAATGTGTGCAGTGTAAATATTTTAGATAAGTTGGGAGTAGATAAATCAACAATAAAACCTAATTCCTATCGATTCGAGGATTTGAAAATATAGAAAAGAAATCGCTTGGTGTTATTACCTTGCCCATTTCAGTTAGAAAGGCTACCTTATAAAATTCTATCCATGTTACACCTCATGAACTTTCATAAAATATTCTTTTAGGTAGACCATGGATTCATGAGATGCATGAGTGCCTTTGACTCTTCATCTTATCATGAAGTATGTTTATAAGAATAAGGTATACCAAATCAAAATGGAGCCCAAGCTTGAAAGTTTCTTGCAAATTGAAAAGGGAACTACCAGTCCTCTAAAAACATTAATTCCAACATCAAAAATATAACCTATAATTGAAGAAACACAAGAGATGGAAATAGTTTCAAAATTAGCGGATGATGTCTAGGGTTCCTTGGAGTTCACACCTTCATTCGTGGGGGAATATATAATCACAAAGAAAGAGGATGAAAAATAGATGACTATGCTAGCACATAATTCAAAAGAAAATTCAAAAATATCTACTCTTGAACAAGACACAAGCTACATAATGAATTTTGATGAGATAGACTATCAACAACCACCAAACCCACAAACAATGGAACAACTTTATGGGAGAGATTATGATCTTTTGAAACAATTGGGTTATAATGGTAAAGGATGTGGAAAGAAAAAGTAAGAAATCCATGTCCCTATAGAACCTAACACATAAGAAATCAAAAATGGTTTGGGATACTGTCCTAAAATAACACAAGCAAGGAAAAGACCTTCATTAAACATCAACACCATTATGTGCAAACCAAAAACTGCTCTCACTTTGAAACATCCTGAATTACTTGATATGGACTCACTACCATCTTGGGAGTACTTTGAAAATGATGAAGTATTGAAACAAAGGCTTGGAGTTTATGATAAACCACCTACTCCCCTTCACAAGAACAAGATTACATGTGCTATGATAAGCACCAAACAAGTAGATGGAGAAACAAAAAACAATGAGACAAAAATTTAGAGTGAGGAATACAATCGCAAATTTCTGAGGTCAAATGCACTTCCTTTAGGAGATACAATAGACATAGCAATGGAAATCAGTGATAAAGAGAAACTCATTAAGATAGGTAAATTCCTCAATGATGATGAACAAGAAGATACCGCAATCTTGCTTCATGACTTTCCTGAACATTTTTCTTGGACTTATTCTGATATGCCAGGATTTGAACCTAATATTTTAATGCACACCATAGTCCTCGCTAAAAATGCCAAGCCTGTTAGATAGAAAATCCAAAAAATGAACCCTAAAATAGCCTTGCTTGTTAAGGATAAAATTGAAAAACTCCTTGATGCTGGTTTCATAAGGCCTATAGATTATTCTCCTTGGATCTCAAACGCTGTCGCATCTGCCAAACCTGATAATTGTATTCGAATCTATATGGAATTTCTTGATCTAAATAAAGCATCTTTAAAAGATGATTTTCCTCTTCCTAATATCGACATGATAGTCAATTCGACTGTGGGACATGCTTTGTTTTCATTCATGGATGGATTTTTTGGATACAATCAAATTTTCATTAACCCTTAAGATTAGTACAAAACAACATTCACAACTATTTGGGGAACATTTTTTTGGGTTATGATGCCTTTTGGATTGAAAAACATAGGCACAAAATATCAATGAGCTATGACATTGATATTCCATGATTACATTCAAAAGATCTTGGAAGATTATGTTGATGATATTCTTGCTAAATCCTTAACATGTCAAGATAATGTGAATTTTCTTCGAAAAATATTTGAGGGACTTAAAAAATACAACATGAGATTGAACCCAAAAAAGTGTGTATTTGGTGTAGATAGTGGGAAACTTCTAGGTTTTCTTGTATCTCAAAGAGGCATCGAGGTGGATATAAAGAAAATCAATGCTATTGTTAACATTCCACCTCCTAGAAATATCTCTCGATTGTGTACCTTACATGGAAGAATTCAATCCATTCAAAAAATTGTAGCATCCTTAGTAGATTGAACGTTACCATTTACACATCTTCTTACAAAAGGAATACATTTTGAATAGAACAAGGATTGTAAACAGGCTTTTGAGAGTTTGAAAGACTATCTTATAACTTCACCTATTTTGCAACTTGCTATACAAAACAAACCATTCATTCTTTACACATCAACTTTAGCCCATGCTCTTGTAGCATTGTTGGCTCAACACGATGAAAAAGGTAAAGAACATCTTGTTTATTATATTAGTCGAACATTGATTGATTATGAGAAATGATACACCATAATATAAAAACAATGCTTGGCTCTTGTATTCGCTACTAGTAAGTTGTGACATTACTTATTGAATGCTAAAATACACGCAATGACAAATTTTGATATTCTAAAACACCTCTTCACCAAAATAGATTTATCTGGATGCTTAGCTAAATGGGTAATGTTGTTGACTGAGTTTGACCTTAAATTTGTTTCATAAAAAGCAATTAACGGTCAAGCCTTGACTGACCAATTAGTTGATGCTCCTTCTCCTTTAATGTTACCTAGTAATGATTCTTTCCCTGATGACAACATGCTAACCATCGAAGACGATACATGGGAATTGTATTTTGATGGATCTAAGTGTAGAACTAGCTTCGACACAGGGGTTATAATCAAACCACTTGTAAAAGAGCCTATTCCCTTATCAAATTGGTTAAATTTCATATGTACAAATAATACTATTGAATATGAGGCGTTAATTGCTAGTTTGCATGCCGCTCTTATTATGGGTGCTAGAGAGATTAAGATATTTGGAGATTCATAATTAGTCATTAAGAAAATAAATAGAACATATCAAACAAACCATGAAAAATTATCAAAATACAAAGATCTCACAATGAAACTATTAGAGAAGTTTGAATCCTTCACCATTGATAACATCCATCAAAAAGATAATCGTCATGCAGATGCAATCGCAAGTGTCGCTTCTCTCATTTCCCCTCAAGACCCTTCAAAAGATTTCAATTTCATTGTGCATACAATTATGAAATCATAAATTGACAATAAGGTAGATGAAGTGTTAGCAACAACAATCAACAAATCGAGTGAATGGTATGATATGACATTTAATTATCTAAAAAATGGTACCTTTCCCAAGCCAACCCATAAAAAAATACTCTCGTCTTTTAAAAGTTGCATCTAAATATATCATCTTAGCGGACATCTTATACAAGCGGTCCTTTGATGGAATCCTCCTTAGGTGTCTTAAACAAATTGTAATCCATATAAAACTTGAACAAGCTCATGCAGGTGCTTGCATGGGGCATTTCAAAAGAAGATCATTAGTTCAAAAATTACTTTGCATAGGATATTATTGGAAGAATATGGAACGAGATTACTTTGAAGACGTTAAGAAATGTCACAAGTGTTAAGAGCATCAAAACTTAATTTACGCTCTTGCTTTTGAGCTTCACGCACAATTTCCTACTTGGCCATTATCGGTATGGGGTTTGGATATTATTGGAAAAATATCTTCAGCCTCATTTGTAGGACATACGTTTATAATCACAACAACAAATTATTTCATGAAATGGGTAGAAGCTATCCCCTTGCGTTCAACAACATCTGATGTAATATGTCATTTCATATTGGAACACATTATTGGTTGCTTTGGGCTTCCTTCCGTGTTAGTTTTAGATAATGGAACACCATTTAATAATAATGAGGTGAAGAAGTTCTTGGAAACATTTAATAGACAACATGGATTCTCAATGCATTACTACCAGCTATCCAATGGGCAAACCAAATCAACTAACAAAAATCTAGAGAAAATCGTAAAAAACAAAGTAAACAAACATAATAAAGACTGGAATACATAATTAGCATACACATTATGGGCTTATCATACTATTATTAGAAAGGTCGATAGGAAACACACCTTATAACCTTGTTTATGGAGCCGAGGCAATTATGCCCCTAGAATTAGAGATTCCTTCATTAAGAATTACTCTTCAAGGGCCAATTGATGAGGATACTTACAAGGAACAATGATCACACCAACTTGAAATTCTTGATGAAAGGTGCATCAATTCCCTCAAACATCTTCAAGCCTACCATAAGAAAATGCAGGAAATTTATAATGATCATATCATCCCTCATTCATTTAACAAAGGTGATTTGGTGCTTTACGAAAATTAGTGAAACGTCAATGCCAACTCGAAAGAGGAAGGAAAGTTTAGCCCTAACTGGTTAGGACCTTATGTAGTTCAAGAGAGCTATGGATTTGAAGCATACCTAATATTTGAAATGGTTGGAACACCTCTTTGAGAACCTATTAATGTCGTGCATGGGTATGTGCAAGATCATCATGGAAAAAATAGGCCCTTAAGTGGCAAAAAATTTAGAAAAATTAGAGTTAGGCAACTTGACATAAAAATTTGAATAATTTATCTATATTATTTCAAAAATATGTAAGAATAGAATATGTAGAAAATTGAATGTAGTTTCTAAACTACTAGGTTTATTTGAAAAAAAAATCTATTTGGTGAAAATTTGAAATTTCAATGTAGTAGTACTTAAATTTCAGGGAAAAAATAAGAAGTACGTGTCTATTTGACCACTCTAACCACAATAAAATGATAATATTTTTTTATAAGATTTTAGATATAAGTAGCAAACTCATGTTCCGATGTGATGCATATTTTTTTGTAATTTTTTTCCAAGTAAATAATTAATTATGAATTTTTTATTATAACTTTTAAAAAATATAAAAACTTGTATGTATGACCACCTTAACTTGGTTAAAACTTCATGAAATTCACTTTTTTTTAATCCTATAGTATGGGAAGCATAGAATGTGATGCATGTTTCAGATTCAAAAAATATGATACTGTTTAAAAGCTATAGATGTTTTTCAGTTAGCCTATCAATTAAGACTTTAGTCATAATTCAAATAGAAAATGAATAATAATTATTTATTAAATTCAAAGTACAACATAATTTATATTGGTGGAAATATGAGAATCTCCTTTAAAAACCCTTTTCTTTTAATCAATTTTGGGTAAAAAAAAGTTGTCAGCCACATACCCTACACATACCCATGATATCGCCACTTTTTGGGCCATCATGATCCTGCACATACCCACATTTGCATCAGCATTATCTCTAGCCCTTCTTCTGAATAGTGTGAATTTTAAAGCAATGATGTTAGAGTTAATGGATAGTATGTCATTATCTCTCACGTTTGCTTCATTCCTGACACATGGTTCTTTGTGTCTTGAGTTCCCGGGGTGGTGGGTCCAAGGTGGTTTTGAATTCTTACTTTAGGTATCATGGTATTCAGACCTTATGGTGTATGTTATGTTATGTTAAATCCTTATTGGTATTTAATTTTTTACAATTAAATCATAAGTGTATTTAATTTAACATAACATACTGCATCATATAAGAAAAAATAAAGAAAAGGCATGTTAGATAATGAAGATATTTATTGAATAGTCTAATGTAGATTATTTAATAAATAAAAGTACCACCTAACACATAAATATAAAAATATATGCATGCTCATATATATATATCAAAATGTTTTAATACATATCATCTCATCAATACTACAATGTCACTATGGTCTATGGCTGCTAGATTGGTCTGGATGCAGTGTCTGCGCTCGTTGGGAGATGCTGGTGTGTGACCTAGATCTACTCATGCTGGCCATCTCCTACATAGTCTGTAGTGATCGACATAGCTCATCCTTGCATATCAGTGCCTCCACCCCCTCTTGTTCGACATAGTCTCTATCATCTTGGATCCTCATAACCTCTCTCTGAAGCTGCTTGACCTTTGACTGTAAGATATCCTCTTGATTAGATCTTCAAGCTACTCGAGCCTCCTCTAATTTCACTACTAATGCTGATACCTGAACCTTAGTGTGCTCAACGTACTTGGATGCACCAACATATGCTGCCCTGAGCCTCACATAAGGCTCGAATAGGTCCATGCACTCCAATATGAATGGTGGGAGTGTAAACTCTGTGGTTGTAGCCTTATTTGTAAGAAGGGGTGGAACTATCACTACAGCTGCATGTTAGAATAGGTCCTCAGACTTTATCACGAGCCTTGCAAGATAGAAATCATAAAAATAATCAGTATCCATCATCATAATACATCCATATACATGAGAATGATATACATACAAACATAAAGCATAATAATAAATATCATCACCTGGGTCTATAGCATGATCAATAGGAATCTCAAATGCCTTGCTACTCTCCCCATGCTTTCAGACACTAGAACGTGTAGACTGTGACCTCATGACCTGTGTGGGGACTGTATCTCTCCACTCACATCTAGGATGGCTAGTCTCACCTCTATCACTGCCCTCTCTCATGGGCTAGATCTGCTCGTATTCCATCTCCTCATCATCCTCCTCATCCTCCCTCCCTCATAATCATTGTGGTCCTCTATCTCCTCCTCATCTTCATCTTGGAATAGGTCTGTTAGATCTACCCTCCTGCCTAACTCCCTATCCTCCACCCCTGAATCTAGTAAAGGCCTTGCAAAGCCCATAAGGTTTAATCCATAGGAAAGATGGATCTTGTATGTGTCACCTCCCACCACTTGTCATAATCTAGTGCCATGCCGACATCATCTACATTGATGACTAGGGGAATTTCTATATCCTCCTCTACGTCACTTAGAATGACATCGTCTGCTATCAGTTGTTTAAGATCTCCAGGTCTATAGGCACTTCTTACTAACTATCTTTATGAATCCCATAGCCGTGGTCATCTCTATACCTGTCTGAACTGTCTCATGACACATTCATAGTAGAAAGGTCTTACTACATGATCACACCATCCTAGTAGCAACCTTTCTCTCTACATTTGTCTTAGCTATCCTATCATGTCTGGCCAAAATAGCTCCATGAGGTAGGGCCTCCATATGATATCATCCTCACTCAGTTTTTCATACCTCATGCTACAGAACATCACATCATCACACTTCCATGCCTATCTCAGAGGATAGCTAAAAACCCACGGATACCCCACCACTGTGGTGATTGGAAATCCTACAGGTGAGGTATAGGTGATATGCTCTAGAATCCATGTCTATAATAGCATACCATGTACCATGCTATGCACCTCTCCATAGGTAAATTGACCCAAATCATAGTATAGGTGTGCTCATATGCTCCAAACCCAGGCAAAGACCACATGGTAGTGCTCCATGTCTCTGATAAGGTGCATTGGTCCTCCCTCTAGATGTGCTCTGCAACCATTAAGGGCTAGTGCTAGTGCTACTATAAAAATAAAAATGCATCTCAATAGTGGTGAGTGTGCATGTAGTAGCCAAGAAAGCTTAATGCGCGGTCTCACAATCCTATGGCGGATTGGTTTTTCTAAGAAATATTAGGTGTCTTCCTGCATCTCCTCAAAATTCTTGCCCTATCTAAAGAATATCCTATCTCCTCATATGGGCACCCACAGTATGCAGTGCACATCATCTAGCATGACTGTCATCTCCCCTGATGATAGGTGGAAGGTGCAGGTGTCTACATCCCATCTCTCCACTAATGCCATCAACATGGCATCATGGCACCACATGACTGACATGAGGTAGACCTAGTAAAGACCCGTCTCTTGGAGGATCTGCACGTCCTCCTTAGGAAGCTAATTGGTGAGTTCTCAAAGTCAGCTAAACATCTGATCACCTAGGGGTTGGAACGATCATGGTGTAGTTTTTCATAAGAAAAAAGAAGCAAAATGTCATTTAAAACATCATAAAATCCTTAATTCAAGTGCTTTAATGGTCAAAAAAGTGTGCTAAGGTTGTTCTAGAATATTTTCATTATGGGTTCTAGACACTTTATTCCTTAATTGGGACACTTTGCGACAAAGCGAGAGACTTTGCAACAAAGCAGGATACTTTGTGACAAAGCGAGACACTTTGCAACAAAGCAGGGCACTTTGCAACAAAGCGGGACACTTTATGACAAAGCGGGACAATTTGTGACAAAGCGGGACACTTTGCGACAAAGTAAGACACTTTGCGACAAAGCGGGACACTTTGCGACAAAGCAGGACACTTTGCGACAAAGCGGAACACTTTGTGACAAAGCAAGACACTTTTCAATAAAGTGGGACACTTTGCAACAATCTAAAAAATGAAAGAAAAACCTTCCCAACCCTATAATTTCATTTAAAAATTTAATAAAACCATTAAAAAAATGATAAAATTGAAGTACAGAGAAGGCTAAATTCACTCACAATGTGTTGTAGCTCGCCCCATGTGACTGCCTCCCATAGAATATCAATCCATAGATGGGTGGATGGACATATGCTTGGAATGGTGGCTCACTCTACTCCAAGTTCACTTTGCAAAAGGTAAGAAGATGAAATGAATATTATTTACTCCCTCTTTTACATTTTTATGCATGCACTTTTAGGTCATTTTTGTTCAAAAGACAAGAAGTACTTTTTATTCAAATTAACATATTTGGAGCTAGCTAACCCCATTTTTAACATAGTTTGTTGCATTGGAATTGTTTTTCCACTCCTATTCTCATCAAATTCCAATCATCATGTGGCATGGTACTTGGAAATTCCCTATGATGGACTTTTCTAGTTCAATGTGGTTGATTTGTTACCTTGATTCCACCTCCATAAAACAAGCAGAATCAAGGGGGGCATACATCTACCCTCGAATGTAATTTGCTAAGAAAGTTAGGTAAGATGATTACTTTTGAGCTACTAATGAATCTATGATGTAGGATGCAATTCCTAACATTGTGGTTTTGCAGGTAACTACAGTGGGGGCTTCATTCTCCCTAACAAATCCATACGAGTATCCTTTTATAAAGTTACTTGTTGAAGTACTTTAGCTTGCATATGCACATAGTGTCATGTAGGCACTAAAGTGGGGGCTAAATGTAGTGTAGAAAAATACATACCTTTGCATTTTCACACTTAATTTGGACCTATTTTAGCACCCCTTGCATTAATTTCCCTTTGGGTCACTTATTATGGGCCCCTAAGACCCCCTTTTTGTGCATTCAAAGGAATATTGTAGCTTTAAACCTGACCAAAACCCATAAGAAACCATCAATCTTGGTAACCCACCTTTTGAATTGGAAAAATAAGCCTTGTGGGACCAAGACACCATTGGTGGCATCTTAGTCCCACCTAGTGGGACCAAGATGCCATTGGTGGCATCTTAGTCCCACCTAGTGGGAACAAGCCACCATTGGTGGCATCTTAGTCTCAGGGGCTTTATTTTTGGGAATTAAGAGCAGGAAATGAAAATATTTGAATTTATTTGATCATTTGTTGGCCTTTCAGATCTAATAATCATGTTATTAGGTAGGAATGCGTATAAATGTAAGATTCACCACCATTTTTCATTTAAGATGACAAGAGTTGAGATAAGATTTGAGCAAGAGACATAAGTTGAGCAAGTTGAAGGAGTGCTTTAGGTCTTGGCCTTCTATTGTGCTTTTACAATGTTTTTAGATTTACTTTCAAGACAAGATCTAGCATTGCTGAGGATTAGTAATGGATGCCTATTGTGGATCATGAGATATTCTAGGTTGGAGATGGAACTAGCCATTTATCCAAGCCTATGGAATTGTTTATTGATTGATTCCATCTTCCATTATTGTTCTATTTTTTTCCTAAGGAAGGTACATTTCATATTGGTGACTTGTTAAGGTGATTAAAGATCTCCTTTGTAGGTCATTTATATTTGTATTCTAGGAATCTTATTCTAAAAAAAATGAATAGGGTTTCTACATGTTCTAGCTTGCATAATCTTAGACACACTTAATATTAAGGCACACACACATTTCCATTTCTAGATTTATGCTTTTTCATCAAGGTTTAATTACCAAACAAGAGGTTTGACCAAGGAAAACCCCCATAAATCATCAATCCAAATCCCTTTATTTTGTAGGTCTCCTTGCAAGTTCAGATCTGATGATGCCCAGGTTCAAAAATTCCAGAAAATTAAAATGAGACTCATACACCATCTTAGGTGTCTTAGTCATCCCAGGCCCAATTTTTAGAGTTTTCAGAGATCTAGTTCTGAGATCCGAAGACTCTGCATTTGCCCCAAAAAACAACAACAAGACTAATACGCCATCTTGGGTGTCTTAGTCCACAACATATTTTGGCAACCTCTTTGTGTTTACAGAATCCTCATGACATCTCTAGATTTTCCAGGTGCACACATACCATCTCCTTGTTGCATAATTTCATCATTTACATCTTTCATTTAGCTTGCATTGTTAGTTTTAGGTTATTTTTCATATCACAATGTGTTTTCAAATTTTTGTCTTTTCCAAACATTTGCTTGGTGGTGAACCCCTTAGAACTTAAGAAACCCTTCCTAGGACCCTCCTAATTGAGAATTGGCTCACCTTGAGAGGTTGTTAATCAATCCAATTAGGACTCTTAGGACATTAGGGAATGGTTGAATGAAGTGTGATATCCCGAAAAGGTTTCTATTTTCGTATTCATCAAACTGTACTAGAAAAACATTGCTGCTTCATTTTTCCTCTGTTGCCCAACTCGAAAACAAAAGCTATGACACTGAAATCCACCAACTTGATAGACTTGTCGACATCGACTAAATTATTGGAGGCCTTATATCTTTGTAAATGTGGCCTTTGTCATGGACGTAGGAGAGTGCTTTTAAGGTCTCTTTTAGGACAATTGCAATGAGTGGTTTATCCATTCCAGTGAGGAAGTTTTCCTTTAGGATAGTGTGCACTGATCCACATACCATGAAGGGAATAATTTCCCACGGATGGGTTTTCACTATGAATGGTAGTGGGCGGTTAGGATGTTTGGGTGGGAGATGAGCCTTAGTGTCTAGACTTCATGTTTCATCTTTCTTACCTCTACATTGGATTTGTACAAATCCAAGAATTTTATGGCCATAGTTTCACTCAAGGGAAGGCAATGGGATTTGTAAATGACTACGCTTCCTTCTCTCCCTATTTCATCTTCTAGTTTATATTCCTCATCCACAAGTGGATAGCATTTCTGATTTTTCTCTAAGTAATTCATCTAGAGGCTATCTTCGTTGAGTGGGAAATGTACATTTTTGGGTAATTTGCAAGGAGTGTGTTCAACTGTATCTTTTCTCTTGAGACTCTTTAGACCATTTACGGATTTTCTTAGAATTTGGATGCAATGGATGGTTAATGACTTCGATCACCCCATTAATCTTTGGTTTCATCTGTGTAAACTTGTTTTGATGCTTTAGTTATAATTTTTTGTTCCTTTTGAAATATTCATGTATAAACGTAACATTGCAATCAAGTGGAGATGTCTCTTTTCTCTCTCCACTCACATCCCTCCTTGTCAAAACCAGGGACATTTAATATGCTTATTAGTTTTATTACTAAGGTAATTTGTGTATCGTTTTGTAATATATATTGTTATGCTACTTAGAAAATAGGAAAGAGGTTTTAAGTTTTAAAAAAATTAAAAATAATATACCAAAGAAAATTAGTGGAAGAAAAGTATATATTCAATTTATATTATTTTCTGCGAGTAAATTTAATGTGTAGTTTTTGAGAATGAATAGTGTATATATTACTAATAAAAAGATATTGTATAAAAAGTCACCAAGCATCAAGAGTAGTAACATTGGGTGGAAATAGTCACATCTTGAAAGGCCAAATAGGGTTAGAAGAATGTAGTGTAGTAAAATGCACACCCTTGCATTTTCACACTTGTTTCAGCTTGCCTTGTTTGATTTATCCCGATTTATGTCTTAATTGGTCCTATTTTGCATCCACAGGCCCTATGAATTACATCTTTTTTTGGCTAATCTCAACAAACTCCAATGGAAAAATGATAATTTAATGATTTTATTTGAGTGTCCCTAATTTTTGGGTCAGAACGCCACCTAGGGCATCTTTGTCCCCCAAAGGTCTTAGGGCGTGGATTTCAAAGGAATCTTAAATGGGCCCCTTTTTTGTGTCTATGCACCTAGTTTTTAGTCTTGGGCCTAAGACGCCACCTAGGAAATCTTAGTCCTCAGCTTATTTTCAAGATTTAATTTCAAATTTTGGTGGGATTTAGCCTCCTTTAATTAATGAATTCATATGCTGGCTTGGTGTGGTATAATGTTGCGATATTAAGCATGAATAACTATAAATACAAGGTTCCTCCACTCATTTTCATAACAAGCATTCAAGTATTCATTCCTAAGGAAAGTTTATGCATTCAAGAGCAACACATCAAGCATTTGGAGCCATCATCAAGATTCAAGCATCCTGTCAAGGTTTTAGTGCATCCATTCATGTTTTTGAGCCAAGATTGTGGATGTAGCATTGAAGATCTATTTGCAACCATTGTTCACATCATATCCAAGTATCCAAGATCTACATTCTTCATGGAAACTACATGGTAGATTGTATATTTTCTTCACAAGACATCATCCAAGGTGATATCATTTATATATTTCATATTTCATGCTTCATTTCATCATTTGGTTTAATTACCTACAAGGGGTTTGAACAAGGAAAACCCCCATTTACTAACAATCAAGAAGCTTTTCCTCTCTTGCATGTTTGTGTTTGTAGATTTAGGTTGAAGACTTGAAGATCATTTGAAGTGCAAAATTTCAAAGTTGTATTGTAAAGTTGTCATCTTCACGAAAACTTGCCTACATGTCAAATCTAGAAGATTCAGGACCTTAGATCTAAGGAGAGGCAAGTGTAGACCTTGGAGCTCAAGACCACTTTTGGAAATTTTAGAAATTCCAAATGGGACTAAGACAACAGTAAGGGCGTCTTAGTCCTCCATAGCACTTTTTTACAACATTTTTTACATTTCTAGAATCCTCGTTACATTTCTAGACTTCCTAGGTACACATACCCTAACTTGGTAGAGCTTAATTCCATCATTTGCACTCATTATTTGGCTTGTATTATTAGGTTTTTTAAGTTGAATGCTTACTTCTATTTTCCAAGCATTTCCTTGGTGGTGAACCTTTAAAAGCTAAAAGAACCCCTTCCTAGGTCTTCCTTGTTGAGAATTGACTCACCTTGTGAGGTTGATAGTCAATCCAATTAGGACTCCTAGGAGATCCTTGAATGTTAGTTGGAGAAAAGTGATGTTCTATGTCCCTTCTTCTACTAATTATTTTGGTGAACACAAAATTTTGAGCATTCATTTTCTAAATTGGATTCTATTATATTCCTAGATCTAGGTTGTATTCATTCTTGTATTGCATCTTGCATTAGTGAAATTGCATCTAGGGTTTCTCACATTTGCATTAGTGGAAGTGCATATAGGTTGAATTTTTTCTTTCTTGCATCATCTTATCTCATTGAAAAACTGAAAAGTGCATTATCAGTCATCCTAATTGCATTTAGAAACATTTTTATTGAAAAAATTACATTCAACTTTGCATCCAATTGCTTGTCACTAGTTACTTTTTCTAGCCTTCATTTGCACAAATTTCTATTTTTAACATTAGGTCCTTGGGAAGGAAATCTAGGAACACTGTTAACAACTCAGAATTTGTTGTTTTTTCTTAAAAAAACCTCCATAAAAATTCCCTTACTGATGTCTTAATCTCTCTCTAGGTTTCTACCTTAGAATCATGTCTGAGTTGATTGCATTCTATTCCAGTTTCTAGAACCTTGAAATTCCTTTAGTAGGATCAAGACGCCTTTACTGGCGTCTTAGTCCCTATTGAGTTTGAAGCTACAAATTTTATTGTTTAAATATGATTTTCTATGCTTCTATTTGCTGCTTTTAGTGCTCTGTTATAGTTTGTAGAATTACTATTATTCCAAGTGTATTTTGAAATCATTTCAGTTACAAGCATCATTAGATCTGAAAATGCTTGCGTTTTTGAAACTTTGCATAATATGGATAAAAGTGCTTTTCACTTGTGCATATACAATGTTTACATTCATAAAACTTTGCATAATTTTGATAAAAGTGCTTTTAATTTTTAGATATACATTGTTTGTATTCTTAAAGTTTTGCATTCATTGGATACAACTATTTTGCATCTTTGGATACACATTGTTTACATTATTAAAGCATTACATGATATGGTTAAAAGTACTTTCCATTTTTGGTTAAACAATGTTAGTACATTACCTTTCTAGGCACACTAAGAAAAAATTCATTTCCCCTCCCTATGAGAGTGTTTTAGTGAAAGAGAATACACCATTGGATAATCCTAATTATGATATTCATTGTTCTCCTAATATCTCTCCTATTGGAGAAGAATATATTTTGATGTTAGAAGAAATAATCAATGAGAGTTTTGAGAGTCCTAGTTGCTTCTCTCCTCCTACCTTTCATAGTGAACATGAAATTGATGAACAAGAAGAAACAACCATAAATGATCATGGAAATCACATTTGTTCTTCTCCTAGTATATCTCCTAGTTGTGAAGATGATACTTTGATGTAAGAAGATATAATCGATGAAAGTCATGGGAATCTTAATTTCCTCTCTTCCCCTAGAGAAAAAAATTCTTGAACAAGACAACACCATTGTTGATGAACAAGAAAATTCAACCATTGATAACCCCCTTGCATGTGATGAAGTCATATTAGAAGAACCAATCCTTGAATGTCAAAAACATTTGGTTTGTAGTTCTCCTAAAAACTCTCCTACTAGGGAAGATATAATGGTGGGAGAAAATGAGAATATTGACAATACTAATCCCTTAGATGAAGATGATGAAGTAACATTAGAATCCTCTTCATTAAGA
The DNA here is from genome assembly GCA_007258455.2 of Sequoia sempervirens. Lineage (NCBI taxonomy): Eukaryota > Viridiplantae > Streptophyta > Pinopsida > Cupressales > Cupressaceae > Sequoia > Sequoia sempervirens. The sequence continues at coordinate 51,401,129 of VDFB02358134.1, forward strand.
GATTATGAAAATAATGACAAGTCTTCTGAGGTTATGCACATTAGATACCCCTTGAATTACTCTCCCAAGCCTAAACTTATCATCCATCCACCCTCTTAAAAACCCCAAGTTCAAAACAAACCTGTCCTTATCCTCGAACCACCTAAGAACAATGTTTGTAGAAACCAAGTTACAATACCATTTCTCATACACACAACAGTAGGAATAATCCTCAACCAAGACAAACACCTTCAACATCCCTCCCATTGCCTAATCCTATTTTTCCTAGTGCTCCCCGTTTCAATTTGCATAGTGGAAAGGAGTATGGTCTTGTTGAAAAACTTAAGAATACTCTTGCTAAGATATCTCTATGGGACTTAATTTAGAATTCACCTAATTATCACACTATGCTTCAAACAACCTTGCAACAAGTTGTGGTTCCCTCTAGTGGAAACTCGAATGACATAGCAGCCATGATTCAAGGAGTAAAAACTGCTTTTTTTTTCTACCAAAGTGAACTCCCCCCTTTGGAAGTGAAAAAAAAATGATGCTTTCATGATCATAGCTCAATACAATACGATAGGGATAAAATGAACCCTTGTTGATAATGGCTCAGCCTTAAATGTGTGTAGTGTAAACCTTTTGGATAAGCTTGGTGTCAATAAATAGAAAATCCAACCCATCTCTTTCTCTATTAATGGATTTGATAATGCATGAAAACAACCGCTTGCTATAATAAATTTACCTATTAAAGCTAGAAAGGCCACATTACAAACCTTGATCCATGTTATGCCTAATTATTTTTATATAACCTTCTTTTAGGCAGACCATGGATTCATGCAATGAATGGGGTGCCTTCCACTCTTCATTGTAAAATGAAATACATCTACAACAATAAAGTGCACACACTTGACACTGATCATGAGCCTTATAGTGTCTTATAGCCTGAGAAAAATAAAGATAACTCCTTGAAAACATTAAAACCAACTACACAAGTGGAACTTGTGCAACAAAAAGACAAAGAAAAACACATTGAAGAAGTCACAAAGCTATTAGAAGATGATTGGGGTTCCTTAGATTTCAAATCTACATTCATGGTAGAATACAAGATCACAACAAAGGACTCTAAAATGAGAAAGGAAAAAATAGACCCTTCAAAGGCATCCACCTCAACCACTTTAGAAGAAAGGACAACATACATAACAAACTTTGATGAAATTGACTATGAACAACCACTAAATCCAAAAGAGATGAAATTTTTTTATGGAAAAGGTTATGAAATGATGAGACAACTTAGTTATAGTGGAAAAGGATGTAGTGCTAGAGAAAAAGGTATCTGTGTCCCTATCAAGCCTAACATGCAAGAAACAACTCATGGTCTTGGTTATTGTCCTTTGATAGAAATAAAAAAGCCTTCACTTAATATCAACACTCTAACAAAAAATTCCTCTAAGCCAACTTTAACATTAGTGTATCTTGAACTAATCGACACTAGTAGTCTTGATTGTTATCATTTGAGGGAAATAGAGAAGTCCTTGCTTAACATCAATGTCATCACACAAAACACTAATGAGTTGAATTAATTTGATTTTACACCCTGCTTTTAGGGAGAGTACAAAATCTTGCACTCTAAAAGGTCTTGTGTAGATATGACACCTTGTAAATCTAAGCAAAAGATATCTTTGTCACAAAATAAAAGAACATCTTCTACCATTAATCAAGAAGGTAACTTGTCGAGACTCCTCCAAGATCATTTGATATCCCTCCCTCCAAGAAAATGAAAAAAATTCTACTACAAACATTCATTTTGTGCATATCACAGAGTTCATGGTCATTCCACTAATAAATTTAAGGCTTTGAATAGTAAAATCCAACATCTTAAGGAGTTTGGTACTCTTCCTTATGTGGTGGCACCTAATTCCTCTAATTGATACTAATTTTCACTCTAGCATGTTCCTCATCAATCATTTTTGCTCATCCTTGTCCTACACTAAGTGGGGGCAAGGAGTTAGGTAGCCTTTTCCTTATATTTAACTTGTCATTGTCTCTTTTGGCTAATTGAATGCCTTCCATGTATATGTACGAGCAAGCTTGGGATATGGACAACATGACTTAAGTTGGCTCACATGTGGTGTACCGAGTTTTGGGGGAAACCCTCTTTTCCTTTTTCCTTTTTAGCTACTTTCAAGTAATTTCTCACATCAATGGTGTTAGCAACCACTTTAAAGTGGGGGCATACATCGACACTCATGTCTCATTGTGCAATTTTATTTCTTCTTGTGATGTGTCATTTTCTTGGTGGTGTCATTGGGTTTGATTTCCTCTGAGAGCATGATATTTCTTTGACTTGTCCTCTCTTGGAGACATTAGGCACAATGTTCCCTAAGAAGAGACCTTGCACGAACTAAGAAAAATCCCTTTGAACATCCCTCTTTCTTATTGTGTTGCATTTTTTTACCTTATTAAAGTTATGGAGGTATGGCTTTTATATGGTTTCTTCGGGCTCACCTAGTGAACAACTAGCTTCACTAGCCCTTGTGAGCATGCATTTTCTTTTTGTCCTTATCATAGTCATGGGGGTATGAATTTGATATGGACCTCTTGGGGCTCATCTAGTGGACACCTAGCTTCACTAGTCCTTGTGAGCATGCATTTTTTTTGCATAGTGGATAATGTGTTCCACTTGTTAACCTTTTTGGACAAATAGCCTAGACCCAGTCGATAGGGCATTGGATTACCAGTCAAAGCTTGATCCGTGGCATTTTTATTTTTCCTTTTTCTATCTTTGATGGTGTATGTTTGCGATCTGGTTATGGCTTCATGTATCATCCACATGCATGTTCTTTCGTGCCTATGTTAGTTTTCCATAGGATCTTAATCTTGGGGGCTTGATCATCCCTCTTGATCGTTGTCATCCTATCTTACTAACATTCATACATTGGGCCCCCTCTTGATTTCATGGTTGGCTACTTTAGTGTGAGTTTGAAGCAAATACATCCTCTCACTAAAGCAGGGGCTAAATTTAGTGTAGTAAAATGCATACACTTGCATTTTTGCACTTGTTTCAGCCCACCTTGCTTTATTTATCCCTCTTTATGTATTAATTGGTCCTATTTTGCATCCACAAGCCCTATGAATTACATCTTTTTCTGGCTAATCCTAACAAACTCCAATAGATAAATGATAATTTAATGATTCTATTTGAGTGTCCCTAATTTTTGGGTCAGGATTAAAATTCCACGTAGGGTGTTGTTGTCCCATAAAGGTCTTGGGACCCAGATTTAAAAGGAATCTTAAATGGGCCCCTTTTTGGTGTCTATGCCCCAAGTTTTTAGCCTTGGGATTAAGACGCCACCTAGGGTGTCTTAGTCCTCCTTGGCTTATTTTTTGAGATTTAATTTCAAATTATGGTATGATTTAGCCTCCTTTAATTAATGAATTCATATGTTAGCTTGGTGTGGTGTAATGTTAGGATATTAATCATGAATAAGTATAAATACAAGGTTCCTCCACTCATTTTCATAAAAAACATTCATGTATTCATCCCTAAGGAAAGTTTATGCATTCAAGAGCAATTTATCAAGCATTTGGAACCATCATCAATATTCAAGCATCATGTCAAGGGTTTAGTGAATCCATTCATGTTATTGAGCCAAGATTGTGGATGTAGCACTGAAGATCTATTTGCAACCATTGTTCACATCATATACAAGGATCCAAGATCTACATTCTTCATGGCCACTACATGTTAGATTGCAGATTTTCTTCACAAGACATCATCCAGGGTGATATCATTTATATATTTCATATTTCATGCTTCATTTCATCATTTGGTTTAATTACCTATAAGGGGTTTGACTAAGACAAACCCCCATTTACTAACAATAAACAATTTTTTCCTCTCTTGCATATTTGTGTTTGCAGATTTAGGTTGAAGACTTAAAGATCATTGAAGTGCAAAGTAGAAAAAATGTAAACGTACATTGTAAATTTGTCATCTTCATGAAAACTCACCTATAGGTCAAATTTGGAAGATTCAGGACCTCATATTTCAGGAGAGGCAAGTGCAGAACCTTGAGCTCAACACCACTTTTGAAAATTTTAGAAATTCCAAATGGGACTAAGACAATAGTAAGGCCGTATTAGTCCACCATAACACTTTTTGACAACATTTTTACATTTCTAGAATCCCCATTACATTTCTAGACTTCCAAGGTGCACATACCCTAACTTGGTGTAGCTTAATTTCATCATTTGCACTAATTATTTGGCTTGCATTATTAGGTTTTGTGAGATGAATTCTTACTTGTCTTTTCAAAGCATTTTCTTGGTGGTGAACCTTTAAAAGCTTAAAGAACCCATTCCTAGGTCTTCCTTGTTGAGAATTGACTCACCTTGTGAGGTTGATAGTCAATCCAATTAGGACTCCTAGGACATCCTTGAATGTTAGTTGGAGAAAAGTGATGTTCTATGTCCATTATTCTACTAATCAAAGATGAAATGTAATATACGAACATAAATATAAAAAGCCACCAAGTAGAAAGAATAGTAATAAAGGGAGGAGGAGGGGGGTCCTAGGAATTCAACTTCTCCATACATTAGTGGGGTCCAAAGTGACCATGGGAGGGTCCCAATCCTGATTACCTCATTACCATATTTTCATTATCATCTTTTCTTTTCCTTCAATAACAACTCAAATAGAGGAAATAACACGAGCCACCCAAGGGAAATTCCTAGAGTTTGGCCAGCCAATACTACCACAACTAAAATCAAAGAAGTAAAGTGATTGTGAGTAGGCTATGACCATCATCTTTGAGCATGTTCTCTTCTCACGAGAGATAAAGAGGATTGACAATGATCATCCTAGTTGCCACAAGTAGACTAACTATGTATCTCGATGATGCTCATGAGGCGGAGACTAACCTTTAATAGAGTTTGAAGTTAGAGGAAACCTAACCAAAAAACATGGAGCATCACCCCAATGATCCAATAGTTCCTAAATATAAGTAACTTTAAGTACAAATATATTTTCTTGCACTTGAATCTAAAAGAACATGTTAGAACATATCTTGAATTTAAATTAAGATGAGAAATTATGATCAATAGAGAAAGAAAAAAAAATTATTTTAAAATGATAAAGAGAATCTCCACCCTTAAAGCATGCCTAATTTGAGTGTATCTAGAAGGGATTCTAGGGAAATCCCTTAATAACACTATAGACACTTAAAAATGTCCTGAATGATATCATGCAATCAAATATAATATACTAACACTATTTTTTCCTAAAAACCATCCTCTTTTCATTTAATTGATTAAATTAGTCTAGCTATTTAATTAATTGCATCAATTTCATCTATTAATCTAATTGACCTAATTAGGTTAATTCAGACCTTTCATGCTAACCTTTTGTCCTGTTAAATTGGATAAATCAAATTATCTAATTTAACCCCTAAGTGCTCTTATTTAATTAAATAACCCTAAGCTATTTAATTAAATATCATATCACATTCCCTTTTCATTAAATCATTCATTAAATGAATATCATTTAATTCTCCTATTTTTCATAATTGAAACTTTGTTTTAATTATCAAATTATTAATTAAGTCTAATCCCCCCACTTGCAAGGGAATACTCCTTGAGAATATTCATCCTTTGCACATTTGTCCAAAAAGGGAATATTTTCATAGAATATTCCTTCCCCTTTGCACATTAAAATTTGGTTTTAATTAACTAAATGCTAATTTTCCTCCAAAAGGGAAATTTTCCCATGGAATATTCCTTTCCTCTTCACTCATTTGAAAAAAGGAATATTATTCCTTTTAACAAAATTTCAACAAACTTCTTGTGCAAGTTTTGAAAGTGTGTTTTTTTTGGATGAATGTAAGCCCCCTTGATTAAATATCATCTTGTATTGTTAACCCTTGATGGGAATCCATGGTCCATGTTTTCATTTTCCTTCCATTTTGACTGTTGGCTAATCCTTTCAATCTTGACCATCAATTTTATTTTGCCTATTCTATAAATAGAGCTTGCATCTATTGAATAGGGATCTATATTTTCAAATAAAACTTATGTTGTTGAAAATCACATCTATTTGCTCTCAAATTTCATGTTTTAAAAGCATTTTAGGTTATTTTACATGCATGTTTAGCTCATCTTCCATTAATGGCTTCCATGGTAACTTAGGTGCATCCATTTACCATATTTTAAAATTAGTGTTTTAATCTTTCAAATCTTGCATACATTTAGAATAGCTTTGCATACAATCACAACAATCATCATAGCATTTATCATGTTAAAATAGCTTTCATCATGTTTCACAAAACATCTTTCATCTGTTTCATCGGTTCTCTTCAATAGAATCAATCAAAACAAGCTCATTATCCAAGGGATTGGGAAAAGGTCACCATTCCACGTCAATGCGACACCACTCCCCCAATAGGATAAGTTTTAATGTCTTAGATTAGATGTTTAGCAAGCTTTCATGATTTCGAATGTTAGTTTTGATGGCTTCTTTGTCTTTGTTTAAATTGAATGATCTTATTGGATTGCTACTTAGTGGCTTAAGTACTCTTCAAATCCTCATGAATCAAGTGTAGCTAGCCTATACTACATCATTGGTCACAAATACCCTATAGAAAAAAAATCCTAGGAAAATAACTTTAAAAGAAGGTTGATTTTTTTTATGAACACAAAAAGGATATCAAGAGTCCAAAATTCTAAAGCAGGTTAACCTGGAACTAATAGTAATGCCTTAGAAAAATACACTAGGAAAAATAAGTGAGATTTGGCTAAATACTTGCTAATCAAATGGTACAAAATCTATGTCATAAAATTGCTAAAAGAGATTGTAGAAACCATATTTGGTTTAAAATAGACAACATATGAAGATGATTCAAAATCAAAGAGTAGCCTCTGAAAGGCTTGCAATTTTAAAATGGTGTATCATGATACTATTTCCAATCTTACCACCATGGATTATAAGATTTAACTCCAACTTTATGCATCATGTTAGTAGGAATAGAATCAATAAAATTTCAAAATTTGTATGGTCTTGACTAGAAATACGAAACTTTTCCTTAACTTATCTTGCTAGGTCAAATTTTTTTGGTAACCTTGAAAAATAAGTTAGAAAGGGTTTTGATCCCATTTTTAAGAAACCTCAAATCACAGACCCATGGGGTCTTAGCTAGAGGTTATATTCACATTGAAAGATAGGATACCGCCAAATAATTTGTTTATTAATAAAAAAGACACTACCAAAGATGACACCATTCCCAAGAAGCCAAGGCTTCATGGCTTCCCAAGAGTTCTAAATATATATTTTTTATCATTAAGTCCCTTGAATTTAGAGTATATATTTCATTATGAGGAGGGTGTGAAATCTAATCCCTTTCTAGGATGGTCTTCAAAAAGGGAAACCAAAAGAAATGCAATGTTGAACTAAATTTTTCCAAGCCTTATTACCATCTAGAGCTCAAATGATCAATTTAGCACATAGAGCCAAGCCAAGCCTTGAAATTGAGTGGAGAGTAATTTGAAACCTTTTGAATCATGTGTGAGACAAAAATAACTCAAAGTCACTTGATGAAATGCCCTATGGTTTTTGAAGGAGGAAAAAAGAAAGTCTTGAAGAACCTTTTCTATATATAAATATGAGGCTTTAGAAGGGATGCAAAAAGAATAATAATAAAAATGAGTATATGCAAGAATCTTAGAGAAAATTTAAAACTTTATTTCTATAAATACTTGGGCTTAGTAACCAAATATGGTAGTTTCTTCTCAAATTCAATTAAAATAGCTTTACATAGGGTGAGTAGAGAAGCCTAAAGAGAAAAAAAATATCTATAAACCTAAATAATTATCCATGCACAATCCATTTCCAACCAAAATCGTTGATTCAAGAAAGATTAGGAAGAAATTATTTCTTGTAATATTTAGTATTTTACCACTGAATATCATAACCATAGGCTTTACAAAAGATATCTAGGAAAAAAATCTTAGTTAATATTAATTTCTTGTTCTAATAATGTGAGAAAAAATTCATTAGAAAAATGGCCATTAATAAGTTGAGGTATGGAGTTAGGTAAATAAATAAATGGCCTTTAACAAGTTGAGGTATGGAGTTAGGTAAATAAATACTTTTAACCAACCCCTAAGAAATGATATGAGCTAATATGTAACAAAAAATTTAGTAGCAAGTCTATACAAAGTAGGGGCTAAGGAACATTCCTAATGGATAGATGTTAAAAGGCCAAAGTTGTTGGTTTTATAACCATTTATAGTAAGGAAAATTCAAGAATTTGAGAAGATAATATGAAAAAATTAAAAATATCAAGGCTCAAATCCTAAAGCCTAGAGCATGGAAAGGATAAAAAGGCCACTTGATGTGGTCATAGGATTCAAAAAAGCCATTTTTTATGAACATAGATTATTAATTTTATTATGAACCCCATTTTCCATTTTCCCAAACCACAATGATATTATCCATGATAAAATTGAATTCAATGAATCTTGTTAGTTTAGATTTCAAAATATGAGGAATAAGAGGAGATAAATTAGTTCAAGGGATTTAGCTATGATCTTGTAAGATACATTAAGCAATGTGATTGACCTCTAATAGTATATATATATATGTAGGTTCACTAGACTTAGGTATGAATTTAATATATAATTTTATTTTGTTATTAATTTTTCCTATAGAAATAGAATGAAAAGCCTCAACATAAAATTTATGAAGACCATAATGAACATAATCCTAAAGGAACTTGTAAAATTAATGAGAAAAACCATAATAGGTCTAGGATCTTTATTATTGGCCACGGTAAAAACTAATTCTTGGAGATCACCGATGGAGATTTTTGATCATCAAAGCTTGTACCTCTCCGACAGCCTTATGGGAAATTTAGCAAGTGGGGGGCCGATTTGTGCCTCACTGAATACCTCCAAGATTTTTATAGAAAACCAAATCTTCTTTGAGTTTTGGAGAAAAAGGTAGAAGAAAATGTAAACATAAAACAAGAAAATGATGATGCACCAATGGTTGTACAACATTTGAAACCCAATTCCTTTTCTATGAATGATATATAAGACACATAATGACACAACCTCTCATTGTTGGGAAAAAAATGAACAACAAAGGCTAAATACAAGCACAAGCACAATGCAGTCTTTCAAATCTCCCCAGAGGTAGTGTTCATTAAGGTCTAATCAAGCATAAAAGTTTCCAAGGTTAATAGAACAACATTCAAAAATTGCATAGAACTTTCCTCTTGTTATAACATAATATGAAGAAACAATAACCCTTTAAAGAAACTAAAAAAAATTCAATAGACATAATCCAATTTCCACAAGTTATTATCATACCACATAAGCCTACAACATGGAAAACAACTACTCAAAATATTTGAATCAAGCTTAACATAGTGTTTCATTTTGAACAAAAGCATAAAAAAGGAAACTTGAAAAAGGCCATAACATGCACAATCTCAAAGATTTCTTCTAAACAGTTTGTGCTTAAATATCAAATGAACTTAAAAAACAAAGATCAGATGCCACTCTGATAATAGTTTGAGTAAAAACAATATAACATGCTAGAGAAAAGTAGTGTTATGCCAATTAATTTTGAAAATATATCTATCTTCTAAGGAAAACTAAAAGAAATTTTGTTTTGAGAAAATAAAACTCAAACACTCGAACTGGAACTCCTTTTTTTTGGAATTGGATTTTTTTTTCCCTCAGTCACTGCCTCCAATTTATAGTTGAAAAGAGAGAGAACTGCCACCACATCCCTAAAGTAAATACTGCTAGATGCCAACATTTGATAGCTCACAATATGATCTTAGATCTTTTGTTAGGTCATGACAATATTTTCTCCTTAATTCTCGATTGTCTCATTTATGTCATTTTAGATATTTAGCAAAGATCACTATTTGAAAGGAATCAGATCCTAGAAAACAACCTGGTAGAAATCATGTTAACCAATCATGTAGCTTGGTAGCACCGACTCAAGGTTTCCATATTGAAAATAGGGAAGGCCTATCCTTCTCTAAAAAACTCCAAAAAATATTGCTTCTAAAAGTGAAAACCGCCTATAGCGAAGAGATGACATGTCAAGTGAGTGAGGATTCTCAGGTTTAAGAAAATTTCAACTAAGAGAATCTCCACCGAGATGAAACATGTTCTAGCCTTCTTCCAAAAGGAATACAATAATCAAAAGTTATGTATCCACCATGTGACACATTGCATTCCTTTCAAAAACACTTTTTCTTTCAACACAGACACATCTTGAAGACAAAAACACGTAAAAGCCAAAAATCAAAAAATGATTAAGGAAAAATTTCTTTACAGTTCTGGCGACTCATAGCCCTGGGGCCTTCGCTTGTGGAGGCACGAACCTAGGGCTTTGGAAATTCCATGAGTTTTAGGAAGGCAAAATGTTGCATTTTCCATTCCAAATCAGTCAATTAAAAAAGAGCACAGATAAGCTTGTATGCTTGGTCTAGCTCAAAGACTTCCTTGAAGGAAACAACTCCCTATCTTGTTGAAACCACCCCAAGGTGATAATAAAGAAGAGAAAGGGGAAATATATCGTGCTTGATTTCATCAATGGTGGGTGTCACGCTTGAACCCATGAGTTTCGTAGAAGTCTAAACCTTATGTCTGATTGCATCTATAATTTTTTCAATTGATACCACATCTCCATCTGGTGAGAAAAGAGCAAGCAAACCATAGCTAACCAGAACACTGAAATCTTTCTAGATTTCATCGACCCTTTTGTTCAACACTACTTGGCGTTCATTGCATCTTGTTGCAATCTTGTGGTAGTTGATGATCTTTTTTTCTTTTCTAGAGTTGGCCCTTCAATCTAGTATCCCTGTACCTTTTAGAGCCTCATCAGTGGCCACACATAATTTGGAAATCAAGCTTTGTGATTTTTCTACTCAAGGAGCTTATATCTGCAAAAATTAGTCGACCATTGGGCCAACCTTTCCATTTAATTCCTGAACATCCCTTAAAAACTGTAGGGCTGGCCCGAGAATGGCAACCACAACTATGATCCTTTCCTAGTGTGTAGATATTAAATTTTTTAATATCAAGAGGGTCCCAAACTCTTGTATAATAGTTAAATCCTAATGGAATTGAGCCTCTCTCACTCTTGTGTTCTCCTTGTTTGATTCTTCTCTTGGAGGGAATTCGCCAATTCAGAGCTTAATCTTCCAATCTCTTGGTCACGAACCTGTAGAGTGGACATGATCTCTTGTCTTGACTTTTCTGCTTCTGTCAGAGCCTTCTGCAGATCATCGAAAGCTTGAGATTGGACACCGTACAACTCTCTCTTTATGTTTTCCTGAGTAAATTTGTACTCTACGTTTTTCTAGTGCTTAGTAGCAAGGTCAACTCTCAACTTTTAAATTTTAGCATATAGTTGAACCTATTCACCTTGGGCCTCTTCGAGCAACCTAATTGATTCTCCTTGCTGATTTTGAATCTATCTTTTGTGGGCCATTTCGACATCCCTAGCCTTGATCTTTGCTTGTAACCTATTCATTGTTTCTTTTACATTCATCAACTCTGCCTCTTGCTTCTTCAATTTCCTATCCAACCTTTCATGATCTGCATATACCAAATTTTGAGTGGCTTTAGCTAGACCACTTTGTCACACAGGTGAGTCTCATTTAGATCTAGACCCATGGATTTGATGTCGTAATCATCCATCTTAATTTGTCCCTTAGACTTGGACATGAGTGGCTTCATGGTAGTGATCAGTAGATAATTACACTCTTCATTGGAGCAAGCTTCAATCTTCTTGGTAGCTAGAAACACAATGTTTTTTAATAGTCTTTTCTACTTTCTTTCTTGTTAGGCTTGCTTGGTTGCCTCAAAATTCTCTTGGAGACTCTGAGGGGTATCAATGCTTTGTGCTACAATGGAAGCACCTAGAGGGAGACAAAAAAAGGTGATAGAAGGAGAAACCTGAAATGTATGAGCATGTGGGGAGGCAAATGGGAGTGTAATAATGGAAAACAGTGAGATACCAAATTGAGATTGGGCAAGGGAAAAACTAGGAGTGGAAAAAGACACGGGTGGAAGGATAGATGTTTTCCTAGAAGTGGATGGACCTGGGGTACAGGGAAACATGGATGTTTCATCTCTTTCAATGGGGGCCCTTGACAAGGTGATTAAAGAACCAATATCGGCCAAAGCGGATGCTACTCACTTGGCATGCGGGGTTGCTTCACAAGGTTCATTAAAAATGGCAGTGGGTGTATTTAAGACCGAAAGATTAGGGTATGTGGATGGAGGACTCTTCTCCATAGATGGGGTTAGAGAAGTAACCAAAGATGTAGAGGCAGGAAGAAGAGGGGGAGTAAAAGTTACCTAGGCCATGGTGGTTGAAACAATTCATAGGACAAACTCTGCTTCTTCTTCTCCTCTAGCTGATACACCGGGTCCGCCCAAATCTTGGACTCATATTTTCTTTGCATGGTTGGAACTAGTACGTTATGACCCTTTGGTGGCCGATCCCACCAAAAGTTGGCCTTCAATGAACACAGTGGACCTTCTTGGGGATTTTTAGGCTCTTTTCCCTTTACTTCGGCCACTAGAAAAGGATGTGACTTGCGAGACCTTTTGCTTCGAACCATTTCTTTTATCTGATTCTTGGGGCCGGGAAGCATGGCATGGAAGCCACTCCTATTCAATCTCATGACTTGTCTCTAGATTTCTATTGTCAGTATCAACATCTTCATTGTAAGTCTCTTCGAACTTTTCATCATGTGACTGAAAATATCTGAACAGGGCATTGAGACATCTCGTCTCTTGTCAGAACCTCCAAAAATATGCCTTCTTTCTTTTTGACCATTCCTTTCACTTCAATTATGTGTTGATGGATTTACCCATCGAGAGGTTCCTCTAATACTCCACCTACACTACATAGAAATTCAATCGTTTTGGTTGTTTGGATGGCGGGCCAAGTAAATGTATACTTCTAGCCTTTCCTATGTCGGATTCTTCCTCGACTCAAATTATTCTTGACTCTCATGTTTTAAAGTCAAGAGGTGCTTGACTGGATTGTAGTACCATGTGTCACAAATTAGAACCAAGCCTAATGCTTCCAGTTTATTTGTAAGCTCACCCTCAACCTTCCGCCTTCCTAGTGTTACTTGACTGTTGGAAATGTTGAGGGGGATCGGGTATAACCTTGTCTTATTCCTTCTAATGCCATAGGTATTGTCAGAAAGGGTTTCCTGTCGGCATGCCTCCAGAGCTAAAACTCTATCTGTTACAAATTTTGGGAGTCTGAAAGGCTCCTTGGTGAAACCATGGAATCAGAGGAAAGTAAAATCTTCACCCAGGAAATAATCCATCGGGGTCGACAAAGTTATCATCCAATGCAATATTTTAGGAGAAAAATGGCCTACAAAGCATGGGAGCAGATCTTGAAGTACCAACCTCATGAAATAATCCACAAACCAATAATATTTGCATGTTTCTGATAGTACATAAGTCCACATAGAAACTGACTGATAGAAGCCATTTACATCGAGTCAAGACATTAGAAATTTTTTCTCTAGTAACTTAAATTTTTAATGCAAAATCAAGTGGCCCAAGAAAGAAGAATACATGAATTTATACTTAGTATCATAGGTCTTGAACTTCTCTATCATCCCTTCAACTATTACATCAACAAAGTCATAATACTTTTGACTTTTCTCCTTTTTAAGAATAAAAGCTAGGCCCATTTGGAAGGGATGGATGTCCTCATCATCATCAAAGCTATAAATCTAGGCCAACATTGAGAAGATAGACTGTGTGTATTTCTTGAATTTTTTGCATGCAAGAGGTTAAGAAAGGTGATTTCTCTCTAGTCTTTCCTTCGTTTCTTCCTCATAAAAGCTTCCTTTCTTGGTTATTTCCTCCCAAAAATTTTCCACCATTTCCTCATCAAAGCACTAGGTACCCCAAGTTGTAGGGATACACAACATATCCCGTATGGCCAATTGTAACTTTGATCTTGTCACCCACAATAGTCTTTTTCTCCTTGTCGAATCTCTTGGCACATGTGTCAACCAGCTCTGGGCATGGGTGTATGACATGTAACATGAACTGTGGAAAACCACAATTCCAGAGCTGAGACGTGAAACCTTCAGACAACCCATGATATATCATTCTTTGGAATTCCCCCTCCCTAAGGTTTTTAGGGTTAGCCACAAATTTTGGGTCAAAAATGTTGTCGGAAAAGTCCTGCATTGCCTCTCTTATGATTCAATTATCTTGTTGCACTAATTTACAAAATTCAAGTAGCCATGCTTCTGGAGCTGGGGCATTGGAAAATGAACTCCTCCCAAAGATATTGGCATAACCCAGACTTTTAGATGAGGCTCCAACCTTTCTACCAGATGTTGATGGCTTTGACATGGCCGTCTTCAGAAGTTGTAGAGAGTTTCTTCAATGAAATGACCACTTGCTTTTTGCTACTTAGAAAAATGTGCCTTTTGGGTGTAGTTAATTCCTTCACATGTACATGTAGTTAAGGATCTGGTGTTACCATTGGTATATTAAATACTGCCACCAAGGTGATACGTGCAGATTTGGGATCCGTATCCCTCAGGAATTCCAAAAATGTTGTGAGAATGGAATTACTAAATTCTCCTTGCCACCTCTTTTACAAATAATCTCATTGCATTGAGAGGCATGCTTTTATCCATGAGAAACATACTTTAGTAGTGCAAAGGTACCTTTGAAAAGATGTGCCTATTTAATTTTTCAGAACTTAGCACGTTAATCCACGTATTTTCACATAAGCAAGTTGGCTGGTGCTAATGATGGAAAAGGAAACATGTCGACAATCAGAATATGAGTGCATTTACTCTCAACACCCAAATTTATTTCTTAGGACGTATTGTTAGATTTTCCATATGATTTATCTCCTTCCCTTTGGCTATTTTGGTATTTTCTTCGTTGCCATTTGGCCAAAAAAGGACTTCCCATTGGTTGGGTTTGTTGGCACATCACTTTTACATATAGCTATACAACCCTGTTGCAATATTCATTAAAAAAAAAGGCTTTCTATGTTAGAAAGCTTTTCCTACTATCTCTTGTTCCCCTAGCTTTTGCTACTTTGACATAATGTCGGTTGGCCTAGGCACTCTTGTTCATCTTCTACCATGGAAACCACAATATAGCTTTGTGGGGGAGGTCACTTATGACAGAATTAAGCATATAGTGAAGTGTGACTGCCTCATTCTCGTTGCATTCTAGTGGTTAGTGTAGACACGTAAAATGTACTGATTGACATTGGACATCTGATCCTAACCACTAACATTGTTTCATCTTGAATCATCCTTCGGTCTAACCATTTAATCAAATGCCTTTATCTAATTAAATTCATCAATATTCCTCTCTTAATTAAGTAAATCGGTTATCTAATTAAGTCATCCTTTCTCGATAATTAAATCAACCATTATGATCTAATTATCCAATTTAAATAAATAATTAATTTTATTTGATTAAATCTCTAAAGTCTATCTATTAAATTAAATAAATTAAAGCCTTATTCAATTTAATCTAACATCATCTCTTTTAATTAAATAAATGAAAAATCATTATTTAATTAATCCTTTTATCACATTCTACTCATATTTGATTTTGTGTACCTTGGAGTTTTACCTTATTTTAATGTGCAAAATAACTAAAAATGCAAGTGATAAAACACTAAGAACACTTCAATGATTAGCCTAAAGAGTGATAAAACAAGGAAAATAGATGAAATAAAATACAAATCGATTATACCTTCCTTGTTGTTGAAGACTCCTTGGTTGGCCCTTGATTTAGATGAATTTGTGTGCTCCTTGGATGGCTTTTTGGTGTAGCTAGATGCAAGATTGAATATGCAAGATGATCAAAGTGGATGGCTAAATGATAGTGAATGCTTGAGAATACAAATTGACAACATAAGGTTACTCAAATGAAAAAGTGTTGAAAATGCTCTTGAGGAGAGGGTTTTTATAGAAGAATTTGAATTCTCTAGAGAATTCAATGGTTGAAATTCATCCTACAAGGTCAAGATGAAGGGCTATGGTGGGTTGAGAACTCACAAGCCCTCTCATCTTGACATGTGTATGGTGAAGTGGCTAAGAGGAGATGAGGTGTAAGTGAGGTGGCCAAAAGGTACATGAGGTGGAGGAAGGACAAGTACCTTTCAAGTACCTTGGGGAGGAGAAGATTTCCTCAAAAAGGAATTTCTTGTCCCCAAGTGAGAGTGAAAGGGACATTTGAGGAATTTTGGAATTCCTCAAAAAATCTCCATGGGAAAAGGAGAGGTGGTTGGAGATATAAATGTGAATTAAAAATTCACATTCTTACGAGAGTCTAAAGGATAAAAGGTGAGCTCCAAAAAGGTGGGACTTGGTCACATGTGGATGATGTGACAAGTCCAAGGTTCTAGAAGCCTTAGAAGATAGAATGTGAATTAAAAATTCACATAAGGAAGGGGAGAATCTAGGATAAATAAATGTGAATTAAAAATTCACATGGGAAAGAGGGTCAATGCTAAAAAGAGATAAATGCAAAGGTTGACTAAAAAGGTGGTGCTAAATATGGCTAATGACCTTGGTTAAGGTTGTGCAAATATTTGATTAAAATAATTAATGGAAGATTAGAGGCAAGTGGAAAATGTAGGAGGATGTGACATTAATCTTTGATTAAGAGGATGCACATCATAATCATGAATTAATTAAATTAATTCAGATTAGAGCAAGATTATGGAGGATGTAACAAGGAGAGAGAGAATGAAGAATTTTAAATTGATTTTAAATCAAAAGGGTCAAAAATGACTAAATTAAATAAATTGGTGTATTTATTTAATTTAGAGAGGAAGCAGGTGAAAGATAAAGAATTTAGTTATTAAATTAAATACTTTACAGATATGAGACAAAAGGTGTAATATCAATTTAATAAATTATTAATATTTAATATGATAGACGAAAAGAGAGTAAATTTAATCATATGGGAGTGATTAAATTTAGATGCCTACATTTTGCCCCTCTTCGAAATATTGTTAGAATAATAGTGTTTCGAAGAAAAATAAAATGCAACTGAGGGAGGAAGTGATAGATGGTGATGCCCCTAGTATGGAAAAGGTTGATGATGCCCCAATGACTAAGCTGAAGGAATGGAGGAATGGTAGTAGGGTATGCCCGTTCGAGAGGGCAGTTGGGGGAGGAAAAAGGGGTCCCCGGATGACGTCTTGATAGGAAGAAAAAAAAGACACCATTGGATAGTGCTCAAAAAATCAAGCAATTTTGGTTTTTCAATGGATGTTATCCGACGCACGGTTTGCAAATGGAAGTCTCGGGAAGTTAGGAATTAGTTGGAGGAAGAAAAAGATAAATAAAAGGTAAAAAATACCTTTTGAGAAGAAGAAGGTTAAAAAGGTAATTTAAAAAATTACCTTAGTCACTTTTACCGTAGCAGTTGAGAGGAGAGTAGAGAAGAGAAATTGACCGAGCAGGGATGATGTCGATAGACAACGATACGAAGATTGTGCACCAGGCAGATGAGGTGTGCGTATTATATAGTGGGCACGCGGTCCCACAGCATGTGAGTGGTAACAAAACCCATATATTGAATTTACATATTTTTAACATATTTTTTGATAGATTTTGAAAATTTGAAAACGTGGGTTTTGTTCGTTAGCAGAATCAAGAAAATGGGTAGGGATCAGATTTTAGAAAAAAAGGCCAAAATGTGAAGAAAAAATGGGGGAAGAACTAGGGCGGGGCGTAGCTGCCCCGCTCTAGGGCATAGCTACCTCAGCCCTAGGCGTTGCCACCACGCCTAGAGTAGAGCCACCTCGGTCGCGGGCGAAGCCGCCCCGACTTCGGGCAGAGCCGCTTGCGCCCTGGGCAGAGCCGCCTGTGCCCTGGGCAGAGCTGCCTTGGGGCAGAGCCGCCCTCGTAGGTGGGCGGAGCCGCCTAGGGGCAGAGCTGCCCCCGCATGCGGGTGGAACCGCCCGCCCCCTCAGGCGGGTAGAACTGCCCGGGGTGGAGCCACCCGAGGGCACAGCCGCCCCCGCAAGAGGGCAGAACCACCTGGGGCGGAGCCACTGTTATGAAATAACTTGCATAATAGAAGAATATGATATGAAATATACTGCAAATACTTGATAATAACTTAGAATAACAAGCCACTTCGAGGGGGCAAACCTCCAAATATCTCTAATGAGAACACACTTCACACTTGATGATGAAATAAAACTCACAACCTCTTATATATACCTATTTATGCCAAGGATATCACCTAGGCCGACTTAGACACACCTATATAAGACTTAGGCTGACCTAAACAACTAAATAACAATATACTAATGATAATATGACTTAATAGAGAGTTAAGATAGCCACAAGCTAACTATTCATAACCCGATGTACAATAATATTAAGGGTGTAGCATGCCCCCCTTCTTCAAAGAAGCATTGTCCTCAATGCTAATCAAGTTTGGAAACTTTTGAATGAACTCCTCATCTTCCCAAGTGGTATCTTCAACTATTAACTTCTTCCATTGATGAGATACTCAGTGATAGTTCTATTCCTCAGCTTCTTTGTGTGTGTTTGATGAATGCACTCTGGTTCCAAAATGATTCTTCCTTCTTCATCCAACTCTGAAGTGTTGTTTGAGGGGAATATTATGCCCAATTACCTTCTTCAAACAAGAAACATGAAAAACTGGATGTATCTTTGTTGTTGGTGGCAACTCAAGCTTGTAGGCAACACTACCGATCTTCTCGTGATGATTTGGTATGGGCCATAATACTTTGGAGACAACTTATTATTCTTTGCTGCTTAGTGAGATTTTGCTTATATATTGCAATCGCAAGAAAGACCCAATCCCCAACTTCAAAACTTCTTTCACTAATGATGTTGCCTATTGTTTCATTGGATTTGTGCCATGGCTAAATTCTCCTTGAGTCCCGAAGTACTTGTTGTTGATGAAGCAAGGTCTTTCCGCCTGAACTCTTGGGGACACCTTAATTGATGATGTGATGGAAGGAGGATGATATCCATAAAGTGCCAAAAATGGAGACATTTTTGATGAGCTATGAAAAGAAGTGTTATACCACCATTCTGCAAGTGGTAGCCAATCTACCCACTAGATTGTTTCTCTGAAGTGAAACAACGTAGATATCCTTCCAAACACTTATTAACAAGCTCCAGTTTTCCCATCTAATTGAGGGTGGTATGAATAGCTAAGAGCCAATTGAGTACCCAAACATGAGAATAAATCTTTCCAAAAGTGACTAGTGAAGATAGGATCATGATCACTAACAATAACTTTAGGTGTACCATGTAGCTTTTGGATATTCTCCAAAAAAGCTTTAGCCACTACACTTGCTGTAAAAGGATGTGCTAATGCAATGAAATGTGCATATTTAGTGAGCTGATCAACTACCACCATGATGACATTATGACCTTTAGATTTGGGAAGCCCTATGATGAAGTCCATGGATATCTCTTCCCAACGCTGGCTAGGAATAGATAAGGGTTGCAAGAGACCTGGTGTCTTAATTGTCTCCCCTTTATGCCTTTGACACACCAAACATTCAGCCACAAATTTTTGAACATCACCCTTTAGCCCTTCCCAAAAGAAATCTTGCTTGACTCGATGATATGTCTTCAAAAATCCTGAATGACCACCCACTGGAGACTCATGCAACTCTGTGAGAATCTTGATTTTAAGGTTGGAATTCTTGCAGAGATACAAATGCTCTTTATACCAAAGAGTATCTCCCTTCCAACAAAACTTATCTGAACTACTAATTGTTGAATGAGATTACTTGTCGCAACATCATTTACCACTCTGCTTTGGATTTTCCACCCAATTTGCTTGTAATATTGAAAGGACACACAATAAGGCTTCATCTTTCTCATCCTTCCTTGAAGTATCTGCGCTTAATATTTTCTTTCCCTTTCTTATATACAATCTCAAAGTCATATCCTAACATCTTAGTGACCCATTTTTGTTGCTCTTCAGAAGATAGTCGTTGTTCCAAAAAATATTTTAGGCTATCATGATCTATCTTAACCTTGAAATGTCTACCCAATAGATAAGGCCACCATTGTTTCACTACATGGAGTATTGCAAGCATTTCCTTCTCATAAATAGGTTTTAGTTGATTCTTACCTTTTAATTGATGACTCTCAAAATCAATTGGTCAACCTTCTTGCATGAGCATTGCTCCTATCCCATTTCTAGAAGCATCACATTCCATAATGAATTCTTTGGTGAAGTTAGGAGTGGCAAGTACTGGAGTTGTACATATAGCCTCCTTCAATCTCTCAAATGCTGTATTGGTAGACTCGTTCCAATGAAAATAATCCTTCTTCAATAGAGTGGTGAGAGGTGCTGCTATACTACCATAATTCTTCACAAATCTTCTATAGTACCCTGTCAATCCCAAGAATCCTCTCAGTTTCTTAATGGTTTTTGGAATAGGCCATTCCATGATAGCCTTAATTTTGTTAGGGTCCACCTTTACTCCTTCATGTGAAACTATGTGTGCCAAATACTCCACCTCTGTAAGACCAAAAGCACACTTGGATGGCTTAGCATAGAGTTTATGTTCTTCAAGTATTTGTAATGCTTGGTCCACATGTTGCAAATGTTCTTCCCAAGTCTTGCTATAAATTAACATATCATCAAAGAATACTAACACAAACTTTCTCAAGAACTTCTTAAAAATGGAATTCATAAAACTTTGGAATGTAGATGGTACATTGGTAAGACCAAATGGCATCACCAAAAATTTATAATGACCCTCATGAGTCCAAAATGTTGTCTTACAAATATCTTCCTCAATCCGAATTTGGTGATAACCAGATCTAAGATCTAACTTGGTAAAAAACATAGCTCCATTTAATTCATCTAGCAAATCATCAATGACTGGAATTGGAAACTTATCTTTAATGGTGTACATGTTGAGCACTCTATAATCTGGACACATGCACCAAGTATCATCCTTCTTACGTACCATCACCATAGGTGAGGAGTAAGCACTTTGGCTATGCCTAATGATTCCTACCTCTAGCATCTCTTCAACAATCTTTTCTATCTCTCTTTTGTATGTGTGGATACCTGTAAGGTTTGATGTTCGATGGTTGGCTCCGTGGGACTAACTGTATGGCATGATCATGATCCCTCTTAGGAGGAAGTCCTTTAGGCATATCTCCAAGAACAAATGAGTGATGATCAATTATAGCTTGCAAATCTGGATGAGTAGGAGTATTAGATTGAGAGACTTCTAATGAACATAGTTGGGCCACAAATCCATCCACTCTTTTCTTAAGCAACTTTTGCATTTGATGAGAGCTTACCATTTGTGGAGATTTTTCCTTCAACCCCCTTAGCTCTACTAGCCTTCCTTCCGATTGAAATCTCATGAATAGTTCTTGGAAGTTCATCTCAATTTTTCCTAATGTAGTAAGCCATTGTACTCCCAAAACAATATCTGCTACACCCATGGATATCGCATACATTGGGGTATCAAGTTGATAATCTCCCATGGATAATTTAATGCTATGACACTTCCCTGAACAACTAACCGTACCACCATCTGCAATCAAAACTTGAAACTATGGAGCTGGATATATGAAACAATTTAGACAAGTAGCTAACTTTTTGTTGATGAAATTATGAGTACTACCTGAGTCGATCAACACTGTTACCTTCTACTTCTTTAGGAACCCCACCACCTTGAGAGTTTGTGAAGTGCTGAAACCTGAGAGGGCATGACAAGAAATGATTGGTTGAGAATCATGTGATTCCTCATTTGACTCCCTTTCATCTTCTAGTATGGGTCCCTCCTCTTCTTCCTCATTGGGACCTTCAATATAAAACAATTTCTTTTCACTACATTTATGTCCTCGACTGTATTTGCTATCACAATTGAAACACAAGCCTTTTGCTCTTTTCTCCTCAATTTTTTTTGGAGTCAACTTAGTAGGTTGTGTTGAATATCCTTTCTCTCTTGTCACATTAGCCCCTTGCTTCTTAGGAATCAAATACTTCTCCTCTACCCTGCGTGCTAAGATAAAAGACTCATTTATGGAACTAGGGCTAAACATGCACCTCATGTTGAATGTGATCCTTGAGACCACCCAAGAATAATTCATTCAAGTTTTCCTCCGTAATTGTATCCACCCTTAAGGATAGATTTTGGAATTGTTGAATATAATCCTTAACTAATCCTATTTGTTGAAGTTTAGCTAGCTGGCTGAAGAAGTCTCAGTGACGCTATTGCTATATTGTGCTTGGAGTTCCTCTGTAAAAATTGACCATGAGATGGTGAGCCCCTTTTTACTCGATGAGTGCAAAGCCAACGATACCAAATGAATTGATCTGGTTCTAGATATAGGAAGCCATCATGACCTTTTGTCCATTTGGGATTTGGTGTACTTCAAAAAAAATTCTCCATTTGGCTTATCCATGTTAGAGGATTCTTACCATCGAACTTGTGCATATCCACCTTTGGAAATAAATTCCTAGATCCCATAGGAGTACTAAATCTTGTGTCAGTAGTAGCTGACCTAGAATTTTCACCTTGGCTGCTTGAGAACTCCTTTCTTGATTCAGCCCTGTAGGTGCTTAACATGTTTTGTATGTCCGATATCTCCTCTTAGGTCACACATATCCATCTTAATTGAGGAAATGTTTTCCTTGACCTTATTGATTTCCTCATTATGAGTAATATCCTCAATTGTTTCACCATCCTTATCAGGAGACTTCCCCGGAGTGACATTCTTCTTACCCCTTGTTCCAGGCCCTGACATGATGGAAACCACTAATGTTGAAATAAATCACACAAATGAAACTTAAATTATCTCAAATTTTTATTGTAATCTCCTTTATTATGTCTTCAAAAACCCAATAAAAATTAGACTCCAATTCAACAAGATGTACGAGATATGTAGATTCCAAAAAAATAGTGTAGAAACCCTAATTCTGCAATAATTCGCTTAATTCTTTTCTAATTCTTCTAAAATCTAGACTGTAGCTTCTTTAAAATGTTCTTCAAAAACCCTTTAAAAATAAAAATAAAAATTCACCAAAATCTGAAAGAAATGCTCTTCCAAAAATTGCCTCTAAAATTGACAAAAACCTTGCCTCTATGGTGCCAAGATCATGCTCTGATACCACTTGTTATGAAATAACTTGCACAATAGAAGAATATGATATGAAATATGCTGAAAATACTTGATAATAATTGAGAATAACAAGCCACTTTGAGGGGGAAAACCTCCAAATATCTCTAATGAGAACACACTTCACACTTGATGATGAAATAAGACTCACAACCTCCTATATATACGTATTTATGCCAAGGATATCACCTAGGCCTACTTAGAAACACCTATATAAGACTTAGGCCAACCAAAAAACTAAATAACAATATACTAATGATAATATGACTTAATAGAGAGTTAAGATAGCCACAAGCTGACTATTCATAACCCGATGTACAATAATATTAAGGGCGTAGCAGCTGCCCGGGGGTGGAACTGCCCCCACAGGTGGGCGGAGCTGCCCTGACAAGAGGCAGATCCACTTGGGGCGGAGCTGCCCCAATTGCAGGCAGACCCATCTAGGGCGGATCCGCCCTGATAGAGGGCGGAGCCGCCCGACAGTGGGAGAGGAAAAAAAGATGAAGAGGGGAAAAAAAAGGGAAAAGATAGGAAAAAAAAGGAGGAAGAAAAAGAAAGATGAAAAGAAAAAAAAATAAAGGAAATAATGAGAAGATTTTCGTGTGTACAGAGTTTGGAGCGGATACAGACACATGAGCAATGATCAGAGGTGATGGCAGTGACGATAGCAGCGATGAACGGGGAGGATCAGGTAACCTTGGATCATGCGGGTTTAGGACACTATATTCAGTTTCCAGTAGTTAGAGCGCATCAGGCGATGCTGACAGAGTTGATAGAGAGATGGAGCTTAGAGACATCTATGTTTCATCTCCCTATAGGAGAGATGACCATTACTTTGGAGGACGTGTGGCACATCTTGAGGCTGCCGATAGCCGGACGGTTAGTGAGCGAGGTGGTGTCTACAGGGGTGGAGTTATAGGAGACCATTAGAGTATTGTTTGGACGTGAGGAGCTGCCCCTAGTGAAGGGTCAGTTGGATTTGGACCAATGTTTGTCAGTGGGGGTGCCAGCCTTACCATTGTTCCTATGCGGTATGATTAGTGGGATATTTTTGCCAGATCGAAGTAGATGTACATGTAGCTTTTGGTATATGGAGGTGATTCAACACATTGTCGAGTGGTGAGGGGGGCCGTTTTCATGGGGGTCATGTGTATTGACTCATCTATATAGAGATATGCATGGGATCTATTACCAGAGGATATCGAGCTTAACACATATGACGCTACTATAGATTTGGGCGTGGGAGCATATTGTAGTGATGAGGCCGAGAGTGGTGAGGGTAGGGACAGTGGATGATCGCGAGCCCGTGGTGTGGGAGTATGGGGAGGCGAGAGGTTGGGTTTTGCGCTATGAGATGCAGGGAGATGGAGGGGTGGAGGAGAGTGTTTGATGATCTACATCTGAGGGATATAGAGTGGTGGCCATATAGGTTGTGTCAGTTTAGGGGATGGACTAATATGAGGAGACAGGAGGGTTACTTTTTGAGTAGGTGTTTTATTATTGAGACTTTGCCGCTCATAGTAGAGTCGCATCGACCAGACAGAGTGTTGAGGTAGTTTGAAGTGATACAGGATATTCTGGTAGTGCTTATCATGTTCCGGTGGTATAGTAGAGAGATACCATGGGGAGGCCGCATAGCACCAGGTACAACCAGGGCATCATGGAGGGCAGTAGGACATGTTCCTTATCTAGGGAGAGTTGGAGGAGAGTAGGTGTCGGTTGTGACCGAGTGATACCAGAGGTGGTTCCAGAATATGTTATAGGAGATGATTACTCCTGTTCAGCCTATTTTGAGGGTAGTGGGTGTTGAACCAGAGGATGAGCAGAGACTATGGAGAGAGAGAAGGGGGGTGCAGCAGTGATGAGAGGCTGTGGTAGTGGTAGATCAGTGGGGACAGGAGGAGCCTGATGAGACAGAGCGGGCGGGAAGACTAGGGAGGAGGAGGAGACATCAGAGGTGAGGTCGGAGAGATGGTCATCAGTGGGAGAGAGCGTAGGGGAGGAGACAACCACAGAGAGCCTAGGGGGGTAGAGGGTGGAGGATGTGAGGGATGTGGATGATAGGGAGGATGAGGAGGATGTGGAGGTGGTAGGTGCGAGGGAGGCATCAGAGGAGAGGAGGAGACAGTTTGTGGTAGGACGTCATGGTCAGCCACGATGGTTGTAGGTTCGGCCTACTACAGAGAGTCACGAGGCTCAATGGGAGCAGGAGGACAGAGAGGATGAGGATGTTACAGCAGTGCCAGAGGAGGAGAGGAGGTTGACACAATGTCGGTTCGTGGTGGAGAGATAGGGACAGGCGGGACGATTCTAGGTTTGCCTTATTGTGGAGGATTGTGAGGGGCGACAGGAGCAGGTGGGTGGGGAGGATGATGCGATGGATGTAGACAAGGATGTTGTAGAGGGGGATGTTATGGAGGCAGAGTCATTAGCATTGGTTCCTTATGTGGTATCGAAGGATCCCACTATACAGGCGAGAGGAGCAAAGGTGAGATTATAGATTGCGGAGCGGAGAGTGAGGTCTCTTAAGGCCGAGCTAGCCAGAGTACAGGGAGAGGCACTGAGAGATTATGATGCCATTGTTTTCAAGCTAGGGGGAGCATTGAGGGAGAGAGATAGGGCACAGTTAGAGCTACAGAGGATGTAGGGTGATTTGACTAGTGTGACATGGGATCGCGACAGATTGCAGGCGGAGGTCATGGTTTTGCAGGCCAGGGGGAGCCAAAGGGGAGGACGAAGCAGGGGGAAGATCAGGGGACATGATGTACTGGTCAGTAGTCAGGAGATCTCCAGTGAGATTGGTTTGAGCTTCAGGACATAGTACATTTCCTTGAGCAGGCAGTTGGAGAGATGGGGCTGATGCAAGAGACGGAGGAGGAGGCCAGGGAGCAGGCATGAATTATGCAGGCCAAGAGGGATGTAGCATAGGCGCAGGTGTAGGCAATGGAGGCGGAGAGGGATGTGGCGTAGGTGCGCATTCAGAGTGAGAGCATTTCTAGAGGCAGAGATACAGTCACTGTAGAGGAGGAGAGAGGAGGCAGTAGTAGAGATATCGGCTCTCTGGAGAGAGCGGGATTCAACAGAGCTGAGAGCACAAGCTCTTTAGAGGGATAGGGATGCAGCAGTGACTCGGGCACAGGTGGCTTAGAGGGAGAGAGATGCAACAGAGATACGGATGCAGACTCTACAGGCAAAGAGGGATGCCATGATGGCTCATGCACCGGCAGGTCAGGGTGAGAGTGGGATGCCCAGAGCAGATATATAGGTTGTGGAGAGAGAGAGATGCAGCGGTGGCACATGCAGCGGCTATAGAGGAGATGAGAGATCGATTATAGGCAGAGCTGACACAGAGCCGGTTGGCTTAGAAGGCATGGGAGCAGGAGAGGAGAGCCATTACCAAGGACCGAGATAGGTATCATCAGGAGCAGAATTTCACTCAGGTCCAGGTTGTAGAGCGAGAGGAGAGCATGAGAGGCAGGATTTTGGATGGTTGCATATTATCATGTAATTTCTGATCCGGCACAACGGATATTCCATTACACCTGGCAGACACCTCAGATGCCAGCGCTATCTCAGTCATTGGGGACATAGACCCGAGGTTATAGTGATTCACCAGGGGTTTCACCAGGCAGGGGAGCAGTATCTGATTCTCCACAGAGATCAGATGTGGGGAGTTCATTTGGTAGATGATAGGATACCATATTTTTGACAGGTGCAGGGTAGATGGATAGTGCAGAGGTGTAGTGGATATTTGCAGGACCTTGTACTGGTGTTTTGATTGGATGATTTTTGTATACAATGGTCACAGATTATGATGACATCGATGGCATTATTATATGTTAGTCTTGACTATGAGATTTACTGTGGACTTGTGGTATATTTATATATACGATAGCTCTTATTGACCTCATGTTTTATGTGTGTGATGGATTTGATATCTATAGATGGTTGTGTTGATTCATATGTGGATGGTCATATGATGACAGTTATCTATGATGACTTTTGTGGATGTTACATGTATGGATGTTTTTATATATATATTTTTATGTATGATAATTTTTGAGGGGTTTTATGCATGCCAATTAATGTGTGTGATGCAGGATGTAATGTATGGTGATTTTTGTTTTCATGTATGATGAATGCCTATGTTGTATGATGTATATGTTTAAGATAGATGTGGGTATGCTTATGATGACGTGACAAATGCTTATGTTTTATATGCTTATGATGGTTATGTGCATGTGCGACTAATATGCAGGATGCAATGGATGGTGATTTTTGTTTTTTATGTATGATGAATGCCTATTTTATATGATGTATATGTTTAAGATAGATGTGGATATGCTTATGATGACGTGACAAATTCTTATGTTTTATATGCTTATGATGGTTATGTGCATGTTCGACTAATATGTGTGATGCAGGATGTAATGGATGTATTATGACGGTATTGATTGTGGACCTAACACTTGATATTGTAGGTGGCGATATTATGGATGAACCTAAGATAGTGTGCAAATGTATGGATCTAAAATGTAATTATTTCATGATAAGTGTCAACAAGGTCCTAGGTGATAGTGGAAGATGCATGCAGATATGGTGTGAGTGTGCACCTGTCAAAACCTTTTAGTATCCCGAGAAGAATAGGGGATGGAGGAGAAATATTCGCACAACCAAAATCATAGAATGAATGTAATGCAATGGTCATGATTATGAAATGCCATCCTAATACAATTTTCCATCTTCAGAGCACTGATTTTTGCTATAGCATAAGACACCCAGTGCCAGGGTATGTGGGACCAAGGCGTATTAGTGTCTAATGCATGAAACAAACACAATAGACAAGAAGGCTATCCCAACATCCCAAAGTCACAAAGAAAGACCTCGGTTGGGCTAGGTATTGAGATAATCACAAGCACAAAAGGATGCCCCAACATAATACAAGACCTCAGGGATCTTGGTGGGTACTATGTGGGACAACCAAGAAGACACAATCAAACAAAAGATCAAGATATGCCCCTATGTGGACTAATCAAAACATGCCATAATATGATGGATTATGGCGGCCTTGAAAAGTGATGATAGGGAGCTCAAATGATAAGCAAAAGCCAAAAGTATCAAAAGATCGCAATCAATTTCACATGTCCTTTGCCATAGGATCAAGGGGATAGATGGGATTGATGAGGTCTGTGAGGAAGGATGCATCCTGTTGAGACCTATGATGGATACTAAGCGAAAAGATCGATATGATGTAGGATATTCAAAACTGATTAGATTTGTTGATACAAGTGGATCTTGTTTGTTAAGAACCAGCTGGATAAGGGCATAGCTTGACGACACAACACAAGGGAGACAAGACATAACCTAAAAACCTAGGGGCTCGGGGGCAGATCAAAGATTAGCCTTGCCTACGTGAAAGTGCAGAGCCCTCGTAGATCATGGGAAAAGACCATGGATAAAGCAGAAAGAAGACAATGGTGACTGATGAAGAAAGGACACAAAACATGACAGACGAATTCCCTGGGAGAAGATCAAATGACCAACCTTGCCTACGTGAAAGTGCAGGGGCAACGTAGTTTGATAGAGGACAAAAGTGATGAGGAAGGATGAGATCTAGATGGAGACCGACATGATGGATGATCCTATATGGTGACACGGACCGACCGACAAAGGGAATGAATGACATAAGCTCAAAGTGGGATATTAAAATGCTCAGGATGAGGGATAGGCTAGATGAGTCATCCAATACTCAATCAATAAATACCAAGCAACCTAGGCTGAGGTGGGTGAGGATGATAGTGAGGATGAAAGCATAAAATAACTAGGATGTCAGGTAGATAATGATTAAGCCCTCTATGGATGACGCCTATTACCAGGTTTTCACCATCCATCCTTATCCAAGGCGCCACCAAGAGGTGGTTTTCACCATAGGACAGATTTATTTTTCTTTACTATTTTTTAGATTTTTTATTACTTTTTAGATTTTTTTTATTTTCTAATTTAGGTGGGGTTACCAAGCAGACTTAGGCGTAGAACTTCTTCAGATGGATGATATTGACGGGTTCGTCAAGGGGATCTCCTTCAAGAGTAGTCAATCTATAGGCCCCAGATCCATATTTGACGGCTATGATATAAGGCCCTAACCAGTTGGCCTCAAATTTTCCCTTTTTATCACGGTCTGGTTGAGTGCGTTGGTTTTCTTTGAGAACAAGCTTACCAACCTGGAATTGTCTAGGATAGACCTTTTTATTGTAATTACATTTGAGGAAATTTTGGTATGCTTGCAGGTGATCATAGGCTTTTATTCTTCATTCATCTAGTAATTCTAGCTGTACAAGTTGTGCAACACGAGCATCTTCTTCGCTGATAAGATTCTTCAGAGAAATCCTCAATAATGGGAGCTCAACTTCAATTGGCAAGATGGCTTCAGCACCATATACTAAAGAATAGGGGGTGGCACCTGTCGGGGTGCAGATGGATGTACAGTATGCCCAGAGGGCAGGATGAATATGGAGGTGCCAATCTCATCCAGTGTTATTGAAAACCTTCTTGAGGATGCGGATAAGGGTCTTGTTGGTTGCTTCTGCCTGACCATTGCCTTGAGGGTAATAAGGCATTGACCAACAATGCTGGATATGAAAGGTGTCACAAAGGTGTTTCATGGCTTGGTTTTTGAAGGGTTTTCCATTATTAGAGAGGATGGTGGATGGGATACCATATCTACAGAGAATATGGTAAAGGATAATTTTTGAGATTTGGACACCAATGATTTGTGAGAGTGGCATTGCTTCCACCCACTTAGTGAAGTATTTAGTGGCGGTAATTATGAATGTATGGCCGTCGGATGATGGTGGGTAAATCTTTCCAATCAAGTCAAAACCCCATTGAGAAAAGGGCCACAGTGCTAGGAGGGGTTGGAGATCTTGTGCTGGGGTGTGAATCAAATTTGCATGTTGTTGGCATGGAAGGCACTTCTTCACAAATTCACAAGCATCATGTTCCAATGTAGGCCAATAATATCCAGCTCATAGGATCCTTTTGGCCAAAGCCATACCATTTGAGTGAGCTTCACAAATACTACCATGTACTTCCGTTAGTTCCGTGCGGGCCTCAGTCTCATTCAAACATCTAAGGAGGATTCCATCATACCCACGATGATAAAGCATATCACCAACAATGATGTATCCAGAAGAGCGATGGATAAAGGATTTGCATTAGTTGCGTGTAAGTTCTGGGGGTATGATATTATCACAGAGATAAGTGTATATGTCTTGATACCAAGGGGAGGTGGGACCTACAATATCGCACACCATATCAGTCTCAGGAACATCATATGCAGGGATTAAAATCTATTCAACAAGAAACTCACATTTTGTTCGGTCTTTAGGCATGTCAATCAGGGAACCAATAGTGGCCATTGCGTCTGCCGCTTTATTCTATACCCGAGGGATTTGGTCAAACTGTATGAAAGTGAAATATTTCTTGAAATCATCCACCATACGCTTATAGGGTAATAGTTTATCATCTTTCATGAGGAATTCATCATTAACCTATCTAATGACTAGCAAAGAATCACCAAAGACTTTTAGGTGAGTTATATGCCACTGTTTTGCAATTCGGAGGCCGGTGAGGAGGGCTTCATACTCTACGATGTTGTTGGTACATGGGAATGCTATCCTGAATGATTTTGGGATGTAGTCACCTTGAGGGGTAATTAATAAAATTCCTGCTCTAGATCCATTATGAGTGTATGAGCCATCAAAATATAGCGTCCAAGCTGGTGCTTCTATAACTATGTAGACTTCTTCATTTGGAAATTCAGTGTCTAGTGGGTAGGCATCTACTAATGGTGCCTCAACCAATTGATCAGCTATGACCTGTCCTTTTATGGCTTTTCGCTCTACATATTCTATGTCAAATTAACTTAGGAGCATGACCCATTTGGCCATGCGACTAGTCAAAGTGGTTCTAGATAACAAATACTTTAGGAGATCAATTTTAGTGATTAATTTGACTGGATGGCTGAGCATGTAATGACGAAGTTTTTGTGTACTGAAGACTAGTGCAAGGCAAGCTTTTTCCATGGGGGAGTAATTTAACTCATAGCCAACCAATGTTCGACTGATGTAGTAGATTGCCCTCTCTTTGAAAGACTCATCATGTTGTGCCAACAATGCCCCCAACGTGACTGAAGTAGCAGAGATGTAAAGTAGGAGGGGTTTTCCTAGAATAGGCGGCATCAAGATCGGTGGATGAGCTAAATATTCCTTAATTTTATCGAAACCCATCTGACACTGTTGGGTCCATCGGAAGGTGGAATCTTTCTTCAAAAGATGGGTGAATGGATGACATTTATCTGCTACCTAGGCTATGAACCGATGGATGGACTGCATCTTCCCCTGGAGGCTTCTTAACTACTTTAGATTGCGTGGAGGTGGCATGTCCAGAATAGCTTTTACCTTGGTGGGATCAACTTCAATACCCCTTCGGGAGACTATAAAACCCAACAATTTTCCTGATGTAACCTGAAAGACACACTTTTTTGGATTTAGCCACAACTTGTAATGTTCTAACCATTTAAAGATCTGCTTTAGACAGTAGGATGTTCTGCTCATGTTTTTGATTTTCCTAGCAAGTCATCAACATAATCCTCCATGATGATATGGATGAGGTCATGGAAGATGACCGTCATTGCTCTCTGATATGTTGCCCCCACATTTTTGAGACCAAAGGGCATAACATTGTAACAAAAAGTGCCCCAAGGTGTTGTGAAGGCGGTCTTGTGTTGGTCCTCAGGTGCGATTCAAATCTGATTATAACTAGAGAATCCATCTATAAGGGATAACATCTCATGTCTTGCTGTCAGGTCGACCAACATGTCAATGTTAGGCAGAGGGAAGTCATCTTTTTGGGCAGGCCTTGTTAAGGTCCCTGAAGTCTATGTAGATCTGAATATCTCCATTTGGTTTAGCAACCGGTACTATATTGGAGATCCACTCAGAGTAGTCAATTGGTCTAATAAAGCGTGCCTCTAGTAACTTTTCTAATTCCTTTTTGACTAACAATTCTACCTGTGGGTGCATCTTACAGAGCTTTTGTTTGATAGGCTTGGCATTTGGGCAAACGTCTAGATGATGAACCACTAAGGCGGGGTCTAAGCCTGGCATGTCTGAATATGACCAAGCAAAGTTGATGATTCCCTCTTGGAGTAGGTGCATGATGACTGGATACTCTTGCTCTGAGAATGACTTAGCCATATAGGCCATTTTAGGATTTTCAGCAGTATCTAGATTAACTTCTTGAGTCTCTTCAATTAGAATGGATGATCGGGCAGATAACTGAGTTCCTACAAGGGGAAGATGAACATCTCCATCGTCTAGCACCTCTTCGAGGTTTTCACCATTGGATGCGTCCTTTATTTTTACTTTTTCAAGGTCAAGAAGCGCCTCAGGGAGGTTTTCACTAGATGACCGCTTTTTAATTTTCTTATTCTTATTTTTGTGACTGGAGTGTTCATCCTCCCCCAATCCCATAAGGTTGACATATGTATCCACAGACATATTGACAGGTGTGGTATTACATAGGTCCCAATCAATAAGCTCAGGGTGACAAAGGGATAGGCTAATGGTGCAGACGGATAGGCATTCAAACATGGATGATAAGTCAGTGTGATCGATGTCATCGTATGCATGTATGATGGATTCCTCCTCGGGTATGTCTTCCAATGAGCCATCGTCCATGGCGATACTATTGGAAGTATTAGATATGTTGCAGGGCTTTTCTATTTTCTGTCATACCCAATGCCTATGTTTTTTGGTAGCTTTGGTGTATCAATAGGTTGCAACCGCCCTTGTCCTTCTTTACCTAGGCCCCTGCCTTGGTAGTTATATTTTTCTACAAACTTAGCTGACCACGGATATGCTTCCTGAAAATATTCCTTTAGAGGAGGGTCCAGCTGGGGTTCTTCTCAGTAGACCCATTGGCTTATTTCCTCTTTTGGTGCATCTATCTTGACACTTGAGGATTTGAAAGTGGTGGTAGGGATATTTTTACCACTGAAGGTGATAGTCTTGTCTTCCTTTTGTGTAGCATGCGAAGGTTGACCATACTCATGTGGTGATGGTGGCATGGTTGCTACATTGAGAGCCGTATGCATTTCGTATTCACCACACCCTTTGTCAATGATCTAGACTTTGGTGACGATAGGATCAGTGGTGGAGGATGGAGTGGTTATTGCGATGGAGGGTGGATTTGCGGATGATGATCGGGATTCCCCCATTTCAACCCTGGGACAATAATGTAAATGGGGAAATGACGCTTCTAAAGCATGGCAATATTCAAATGGTTGGGGGTCAGCATAGATGGTGACTTATTGTCCGTTGACGGGGAATTTTAGGCACTGATGGTACGTGGAGGGGACGGCTTGCATAGCATGGAGCCACGGGCGGCCAAGGAGGAGATTATATGGTAAGTCCAGATCAAGGACATGACAGGTAGTATATTGAAGCACAAGTCCCACTTGGATAGGAAGACTGATAATTCCCTCTGAATTGCTTTTTGCATTATAATAGGCTTTGATTGTGATGATCTGGTTACTTAAATACACTTGAGTATACCCCACCTATTTTATGAATTTCAAAGTACACAAATTGAGGGCGGAGCCATTATCTACCAAGACCCTTTTTATTTTATGGCGAGCAACCATGACTTTGATATGTAAGGGGCGATTATGATTGACATTGATGTTTGGCATATCGTTTTGGCTGAAGTGCAGTTGATGAGATAAAGCCAAGTGTCCCACCAAATCTTGGAATTGCGTGGGGTCGATGTCATTTAGCACATGGGTTTCTTGTAGGGCTCTATTGAGGATTTCTTAATGTACCAGGGAAGACTTAAGAAAATCCAAAATGGATATATGAGCAGGGGTCTTTCTTAAGTGATCAAGGATGTTGTACTGAGAGCTTACAAGAGTTGATTGGGCGGGTGCAGAGGCTGTAGGGATAGTGATGCGGGCTCGTCGTGTAGTAACAACACATTGAGGGTCTTTGGCTTTAACATGTATCATGGATACATGGGGTTCCACCTGCTCAATGTAATGAAAAACACCCTCGTAATTGAAGGGCACATTCTTGTAGCTCACATTATTTGTGTTGTTTCCTTGGGGATTACTATTAGATGTGCTTGGGCCTTGATTATGATTCGAAAAGGTGTTTTGATATATCTGTAATTGAGCATCGGATGACGAAGCTTGACTGGGGTCAACATTGATATCACCTCAATTAATGAGATCTTGGACGTAGTTTTTTAGACCCTGACACTTGTTTAAAGAGTGTCTTTGATTTTATGGAACTCACAATACTCATTTTCCTTAAACCATGTGGGCTTGGGTTTGGACTTGTCAAATGGCTTGGTGACAAGGTACCTGATGGGATAGTTGATTTGTAACAACTTATTAAAGACAACACTCAGAGGTTCTCCTAATCGACGATACTGACGTTTGGTGTTCCCTTGATTGTTCTGGTTCAACTATTGAGGAGGGTGAGGTGTCCCCTATGGCACTGAGATGGAATTAGGTACAGAGGGTTGTTGTTTTTGGGATGCATTAGCCACTTGGACATGTTTAGTGTTTGTCATGCCGTCATTCACCACATTCTTGTTCTTGTTCCAGAATCGTGGTTTATCGCCAAATGACCTCTCTTTATCATGACTATGTATTTTGATGTGTCCTTTGGCAATAAGGGCACATTCAAGGATGGGTCCCTTTTCTACTATCTCCGTGAAGGTGGTTACATAATGTAACCTAAAATTATGGGCCATGTTAGGATGAGAGTTTTCCATGAAAAGAGTGACCATGTCTTTTTCTTTTAGAGGGGTCTTCATTCGGCTTGCTAATGCATGCCACTGTTGTAGGTAGCTAGTAAAGGTTTCCCCCTCACATTGTTTCTCTTTGAGGAGATCTAAGGTGTTCGTGTCCTCCAAATTGAAAGAGAAGTAGGATACAAATTTTTTTGACAGGTCTGCAAAAGTTTTTATGGACCATTTTTCGAGGGTCATGAACCAATCTAGGGCATGGCTTGTCAGGCTTCATGGGAATAGGTGCAAGAGGTAGTTGTCATTGTGCATGACCTCTTGACATTGGGAGTAAAATTCTTGCAATTGAGCCTTAGGGTCTTTGTTTCCCCTGTATTTGTCAAACTTTGGTATTTCAAAATGTTTGGGAAATGGGATTAATGAGATGGAGGGATCAAATGGATATGGGCATATGTCTTCAAATTTGAATGATTGTTTACCCGTCCTTGCTTGAAGGTCTTTCAATGCCGCTTTGATTTCCAATAGATCCGAGTTGGCCGATGGCGGGTTAGGGGGATATTGATGATAGGATGATAAAGGATCTTGCTGAGAGGGTGTCGGATTGTTGAAATACAGTTTTGGATGGTTGGATGATGATATGTCTTGTTGGTAAGACAGGGGATTTTGTTGGTACAGGGGCTGTTGTTGTGGGGTATAGTATGAATTTGTTTGATAGAAGTGTGGTGTGAGCTATGGAGGAGCTTGGATGGGATGTTGCATATTGGCTTGTTGGTGTTGAAGGTATTGTTGTGATTGTTGGGAGGTCGCATAAAGCGGTTGTTGGTGAAGTTGTTGCTGATTGTGATAGTAATAGTGTTGAGGGAGTTGTTGTGATGTCAACTATTGTACGGGTCGAGATGGGCTGCCATGTTGCGGTTGAGCTTGTGGGTGCAAAATGGATGCAAGAAAGGGAGATATGGTCTGAGCAATAGGTCGAGATGGATTGCCTTGTGGTTGGTAGGGTGGTTGTTGTGAAGAGACCAAAGCATTATGTGTAGGTGGTTGCTGATGAGATGGATGAGGTAGCGTGGAAGCATTTTGTAAAGGGGATTGTTG
The DNA here is from genome assembly GCA_007258455.2 of Sequoia sempervirens. Taxonomy (NCBI): domain Eukaryota; kingdom Viridiplantae; phylum Streptophyta; class Pinopsida; order Cupressales; family Cupressaceae; genus Sequoia; species Sequoia sempervirens. The sequence goes on from VDFB02358134.1 coordinate 51,437,215, forward strand.
GGTACCACCTGAAATGTTCAGCTGGGGTGTGCCTTGTGCAGGTAATTGAGGAAGAATGTTGGATTGGTGAAGCTGTTGAGATGGTAGATTTGTGGTCCCAGGAGGTGGAAGTGATGTGGTAAAGGGGGTGCCCCCAGTGTTGACTGTAGGTTGATTCAAAAGAGGGGGTGTTATTAACATTAATGGCGCAGTTTGTGGAACATTTTGTGGCATACCAAAGGCAAAAGGATTATTGGGATCAGGTACTTGAGGACCTCCCTTAACTAAAGTTGAAGCATGTGGGGGATAGTTAACATGATAGAGAACAACATTGCCAAATTCAGGCTGATGCCAACCCTCAACTGGAGGAACATTGGGGAAGTACGAACCTTTTGGTGCATTTTGTGAACCTTGGAGTATGTTAGATGGGAATTCCCACATTTGGACAAGTCAACACCTAAGGGGGGTTTGACACCCTTCTCAATTAGGTGGGCCAAAATTTCTTCCCCATGTTTTTCAAGCAGACGGTCAGTCATTTGCACATTGGTAGGATTACTAAAATGTTCCTCGAGTGTGAGTTCCGGTTGATTAGCCATACTCTCTTCACCATGTGGTAAGTTGTTCTGATTCTCAGTATTGGAGTGTGATGAAGTACCATTATGAGGATCTTGGGGGATGTTTTGAGCAATATTTGCACCATTGGTGGGATTTGTATTGTTATTAAGGTCTCGAGACATGTTTGCTTGGGAATTTTGACCTTGTTGTTGTTCCATTTGTCTCTTAACTTGTGACCTAGTTTGAGCAGGAATGCAAATGTGCTATGGGTGGATTCCAAAGATGTTTTTGATGAATGACTTGATTGTAGTTGGATGAGATGTGATTTTGATAGGATTTGGATTTTGATCAGATTTTGTTTAGATATATTGGATTGGATCAAATTTTGATGGGATCAGATTTGGATTGGAAAGATTAGATTTTGATTGAATTGGATTGGATTATTAAGATCAATAGGATAGCATTAGTTGAACAGATGTGATTTGGTTGATTGGGTAATTTGATCGAATGACTGGTTTTGATAGATTTGGATGATTGGATGGGTATTATTGGATGATGAAAGATGTGAGAGAGACCTTGAGTTTAATCAAAGGAAGTTACCCTTAGTGACCTAGAGCTTTGATTGATTAAGAGGATGATTACGGCACCGAATCCACCTTAAGATAGGAATTGATTGATTGGGCCGAGGATGATAACTTACGACACCAAATTCACCTCAAGATGGAAGTGAATTGATTGGGGTCAAAGTTAAAGACTAATAATCAAATTCAAGTGCTTTGGTCAATTTAGGTAACCACTTTGTAATACAAGGTTAAGGCAGTTTGGTTATGAGTGGTGTTTGGTGATGTAAATGGTAAAATTATGATGTTCGCTAGGTGATGGTATGGACTTTTGAATGGAATATGAGGAAATTAGAATGAACAAGTGGATTGAAGATGATTGTGAAGAATGAGTAGGGATTTAGAATGGTTAAACAAAGATTTGGAATAATAAGATGGAGGTTTAAATTGATCAAATGAAGGTTTTGGGAGACTTAGAGTGATGAAACAAAGGTTTGGGATTATGAGATAATGGTTGAGAATGATTAAATGATGGTTTAGAGGCTAAACAGATCCAAATGGGGTGATTTCGGGTGTTCAGGAGAGCAAATCCGCCCCTCTGCAGTAAATCAGGGGCGCTTCCGCCTTTTTACAGTAAATCAGGGGCATTTCTACCTTTCTGTAGTAAATTAGGGGTGCTTCCACCTTTCTGCAGTAAATCAGGGGCGCTTCCACCTTTCTGCAGTAAATTAGGGGCGCTTCCACCTTTCTATAGTAAATTAGGGGTGCATCCGCCTTTCTTCAGTAAAACAGAGGGCACTGCCACCTTTCTACAGTAAAATAGGGGCGCTTCCGCCTTTCTGCAGTAAGACAGAGCTTGGTTTTGATGGCAATGGCTATGGAAAGGACTCAAAATGATAAAATAAGGCCAATGTATCAAAGATTTTATGGGTTTTTCACAAAAGAACACTTCAAGCAAGCACAATCCTATGATTAATGTTAAAGGTATGGCCAGGAAAGGTCTTAATCTAGGATGCACAAGGCTTCTAGGGAGTCCTCGATATACTCTCGGTACATGAGGCACAACCGTGAACACCAACCTATCACAAGTGTGAGTCAAGAACCTTAACGAGATACTGAAAAGCTTGGACCAACTCTTCATGTCTATCTAGATATCACCCTAGCTTTGATGCTCCGCCAATTATGACGTGACTGGATTGGGGTACAACTTTCATTTTCTCCCCTTTATATACCCCGTCGGTCCACGTGGTTGGAATCATCCCTTGGGGTGATGAAATACCTAAGCAAGTCCCACTAGAAGGAAGACACTAACCATTTCCAACTACTCCCTAGGCTCACACGAAGTGCAAGGGGAAAGTGAAAACAAATTAATGCCCCCTTGGGTGACACAATAATAGACAAGCACAGCAAGCAATAAATATTACTTCCCCCTAATTAAACCATGTTCAAATAACAAGAATAATTTTTCAAAACATTGATCAAATAGATGGCCCTACAAGCAAATGTTAGCTATCTTATCCTTCGTTCTTGGTTGATTACGCCACAATATGCTTCCAAATTGTGCTGTTTTAGGGTGTAGTCACCTTTCTGTGGTAAAACAAGGGCACTTCCACCTTTCTGCAACAAAATAGGGGTTCTTCTGCCTTTCTGTAGTAAAATAGGGGCACTTCCACCTTTCTGCAGTAAAACAGGGGCGCTTATGCCTTTCTGCAACAAAATAGGGGCGCTTCCGCCTTTCTGCGGTAAAACAAGGGGCACTTCCGCCTTTCTGCAGCAAAACAGGGGGCGCTTTCGCCTTTTTGCAACAAAATGTTAGAAGAAAATAGCCTTTCAAAAATAAAAGGGCGTATCCACCTCTCTACAGGAAACTTTATCAGATTTAAAAAAAAAAAAAGTTGTATGCCCTACTACAAGAAAGTGTTAGAAAAGATCTTCTAAGAAAAATGACGTATATGCCTAACTACAACAAACTGTTATCCAAAATCAAATTTTCAGATATAGGTCGTGACCGCCTTTGTACAGTAGACAAGAGGGCGCTTCCACCTTTCTGCGGTAAAAAAGAGGGCGTTTCCGCCTTTCTGCGGTAAAATAGAGGGCACTTCCGCCTTTCTACGGTAAAATAGAGGGTGCTTCCGCCTTTCTACGGTAAAACAGAGGGTGCTTCCACCTTTATGTGACCTTTTTCTATAAAATACTTTAACAAAAATGAAGGTTAAATGTAAGAACCCATTTGTGGGTCCCAACGGGCATGCCAGAAATGTGTACCTTGGAGTTTTACCCTATTTTAATGTGCAAAATAACTAAAAATGCAAGTGATAAAATACTAAGAACACTTCAATGATTAGCCTAAAGAGTGATAAAACAAAGAAAATAGATGAAATAAAATACAAATCGATTATACCTTCCTTGTTGTTGAAGACTCCTTGGTTGGCCCTTGATTTAGATGAATTTGTGTGCTCCTTGGATGACTATTTGGTGTAGCTAGATGCAAGATTTAATATGCAAGATGATCAAAGTGGATGGCTAAATGATAGTGAATGCTTGAGAATGCAAATTGACAGCATAAAGTTGCTCAAATGAAAAAGTGTTGAAAATGCTCTTGAGGAGGGGGTTTTTATAGAAGAATTTGAATTCTCTAGAGAATTCAATGGTTGAGATTCATCCAACAAGGTCAAGATGAAGGGCTATGGTGGGTTGAGAACTCACAAGTCCTCTCATCTTGACATGTGGATGGTGAAGTAGCTAAGAAGAGATGAGGTGTAAGTGAGGTGGCCAAAAGGTACATGAGGTGGAGGAAGGACAAGTACCTTTCAAGTACCTTAGGGAGGAGAAAATTTCCTCAAAAAAGAATTTCTTGTCCCCAAGTGAGAGTGAAAGGGACATTTGAAATTTTTTGGAATTCCACAAAAAATCTCCATGGGCAAAAGAGAGGTGGTTGGAGATATAAATGTGAATTAAAAATTCACATTCTTAGGAGAGTCTAAAGGATAAAAGGTGAGCTCCAAAAAGGTGGGACTTGGTCACATGTGGATGATGTGACAAGTCCAAGGTTCTAGAAGCCTTAGAAGATAGAATGTGAATTAAAAATTCACATAGGGAAGGGGAGAATCTAGGATAAATAAATGTGAATTAAAAATTCACATGGGAAAGAGGGTCAATGCTAAAAAGAGATAAATGCAAAGGTTGACTAAAAAGGTGGTGCTAAATATGGCTAATGACCTTGGTTAAGGTTGTGCAAATATTTGATTAGAATAATTAATGGAAGATTAGAGGCAAGTGGCAAATGTAGGAGGATGTGACATTAATCTTTGATTAAGAAGATGCACATCATAATCATGAATTAATTAAATTAATTTAGATTAGAGCAAGATCATGGAGGATGTAACAAGGAGAGAGAGAATGAAGAAGTTTAAATTGATTTTAAATCAAAAGGGTCAAAAATGACTAAATTAAATAAATTGGTGTATTTATTTAATTTAGAGAGGAAGAAGGTGAAAGATAAAGCATTTAGTTATTAAATTAAATACTTTACAGATATGAGACAAAAGGTGTAATATTAATTTAATAAATTATTAATATTTAATATGATAGACGAAAAGGGAGTAAATTTAATCATATGGGAGTGATTAAATTTAGATGCCTATAGATTTAAATAATTCCACAAATTTAAATCAAATAGGTCACATCATTTAATCCCTTCATTAAATTAATTAACCTTGATTAATTTAATCTCTTCTCATGTCCCATCCTCCATCTTTTACCACTTGCACATGAAAATAGAGTTATTTGATTTATTGAATCTCCATTTTCCTCAACAAGGCATCTTTTAAGGAATAATCCTCAAGTTTGAATTCAAAATCCAAGTGGAATTTGTCCTTCCAACAAGGCATTTACTCCTCTTACAAAGTCCTTTTTCCTTGAGCCAAGTGGCATTCAATGCACCTTCTTTCCCTCTTGCATGTCATTTCAACAAATTCAAAATTTAAATATATGCATTTATTGACACATTCTTCAAAATTTGCACATCCTCCATCCACTCACACGTTGACAAGTGGCACTTTACCATTGGATAATTCTTAGTCCCACATTGCTCTATTTTGGAGATCTCTTCAACTTGACATTTTGTAAATAAGAGGCTAGTCTCCTTATTTGATCATTCACAATTTGAGCAAAGTTACTATACTCAAATATTTAGCAATCCTCATCCATATTTTCAAATTTGTAGCTAGGTTATGCAGATTTTTGTCTTGAAGCACTCAACATTCTTCATCAAAGTGGATCATTCATCAACATTTATCAAGCTTGCATCATTGGAGTTGGGAAAGGGCCAATTTTTACATCAAATTGGCACCAATTCCCCCATGGGATGAAGAGTTTGCATTGTCTTCAATAGGATTTAGCTTGCTTTCTTGTTCTTTCATTTCACTCTTGCTTCATTTCCTATTTTGAACTTTACTAATGGATTTCATAGGGAATCCTTGTTCTTACTTGCATATGATCTTCTAATGTGTTTGTCCATTATGTTTTATAGGTATTTGGATTGGGGTTCAACATTTTGGCACTAGAAGGAGGGAAATCTCACATTCTAATCACATTTTTTGTCAAAATTCTGTGTTTTCCTTTGCCTACAGGCTCAATGTCGTTGTTCAATACCGCTAGTTCTCTAGCGTCGCCATATAGGACTGCTGACAATTCAAACTACGACGCCTCAGTCTTCCCACCAAGAAATTTGAATTCCAAACTGTGCCACTGAACCTGTTTGAGCTGTGAGAATCTTTCAAAAAAACAAACTATGGCGCTGGACAAAAGTGTGACACATTCATGCTCATTGGCATGACTGCAGAGCAATGCTGACTGGAAAACAATGCTATATAGCACCGTTGGGGAAATCAAACTATGACACCCTCGTGGATTGCACCGCTGGAGGGGAGTATGAAGTGAAATTTTATTTACAACACGTGCTTTTTTTCAAATTATGATTCTTTTGTCTATTTTCTGTCTCTTTGACCTCTGTTTTATAGAATATAACTAATTTTTCTTGTAGGTTGGATTGATCAAAGATGAAAAGGAAGAGAAGCATGATGATGTCATTTCACAAAAACAAGTGTTTTTAAACACTCTAGTGTTTGTTTAACACTCTTGGAGGATTCATTATTCCTCTTAAGGAAAATTTTTCATCTTTTTATTCTTAGGATTTACTAAATTTCTTTTGGACTTTAAAAAGAACTTTTGAATTCTTGTTACAAAAGGCTTAAAAAGAACATTAGGACTCAAATTTACTAAAGTTTATTTTGGGATTAAAAAATTGAACAAGGAAAATTTTCACACTTACTTTGGTGCTTTTAAAATGAACTCACAATTGCTTTGAAAGGTTAAAATGAACATGTGCAACTTTTTTTTTGTGATTGCTTACTTAAACTAACATCATCGAAAAGGACGTATGTGCTTCTCTCGCACTTTACAACAATCTTGAGAATCAAAAGGCCTTTTTTGTGATCTTAGGTTGAGATAAAGTAATCACCACCACACTTCATTTTGCAAATTAAAATTGAACAAAACTTGCAAGTGTGAGTTAGGTATATCGTGTGTGTTCTCCCTTTGTTTCTAAACAAATGTCGATCAAACCATAGATGTGCTTGCTCGCTGTTGTTTACCTTTAGAGGGGCTTGCCTAAGAGACACATCCAAAAGGAGAACTCGAAGGCAACTCCAACCGGTTTTTTATTTGGGCCAGTATATAAATGGATAATACTAAACTATCAAGTCCTCATGGTATGTATGCCTTAGACATATAGTGTCTTTCAGAATAGGGTACTACCGTAAAAATTATAAGAGCCCCTAGTAGGATTGATTAAATCCTTTAGTGGCTTGCTAGATGCTCACAAGGTGCCATGTCCTTGATGTCTCATCATTAAGAACCTTATTTGTAGTAGCCAACCAGTCCATCCAATGAGTTTATCAAAGTGGTGCATTGGAACTTAGATTCCAAGAAGTTACTTGCCATGTCCGATCTTGGTTAAAGTATAGAGGTTAAGACTTCATTCTTAACATACCTTTATGCTCTCTCCTTGGTTGCATGTAAAATCATCTCTTCTACTACGAAGGGTATGAGGCAAGCCCCCATGAAAAATGTACCAATTGAGCTAGGATGTTATATTTCTTGTGAGTCAAAACGCTTTGCTTGTTCGAAAACATTTGGAAAAAAAACACTTAACATCATCATCAAAAATTGCAAAAAATTTCCCCATGGTGAAAATTTTGGTTTATGAGGGTTCAAATGAACTTTTGGTTTAAGCGAACCCAAAGGGGGTTCACTCGAACCCCCCTTTGTGCGAACCCTATTAAATGTTGGGTTCCACATATTTATCATTTTCTGGAATAAAAAAACAAATGGAAACTTTGTGGAAAGGGGGGTTTGCTCAAACCTTGGTTCAAGTGAACCCAGGTTCGAGCAAACCTGTAAGGGGGGTTCGCTCGAACCTCAGTTCATTTGAACCCCACTTTTTCCCCCTTCTCCCCCTCTGGCACCAAAAATATCTAGAATTTTTCCCTTCGAAGCTTGAGTTGAGGATGAAAATGGAGACTTCACAGAGCCAACTAGATGGTGGTATTCCTCAGAAAAAGCTATCCAACAAATATAATTTTAATATGTTTTGGTTTTATTATGTATTTGTTTTTTTTAGTTTGATTAAACATTGTTTTTTCACTAAAAATCAACCTCTCTATTCTACACATATGGAAAAATAGCATATTATCAAAATAAAATTCTAAAAATATGTGGAGGTTAGCTATTGATGTCCTTTATCTAGTAAAAAAAAAAGAATTTCGATACATACAAAAAAAGTTATATTGTATACGGTCTACCTATGTTTGAATTGTAATTGGTTTGACTTCGAAACTTGATTAAGGAAAAAATATTCAATAAAACGCTATGAAACCAAATGAAAGCACTAGATATCATAATTACAAATTTAAATTTGAAAAAATTAGAATTTAATCCTTCATGGAAAAAATTTATGTTGTATATGGTGAGCATCACTCCTTAAAAATGGTGTTTACTGAAAAAAATGAGTATTTGAAAGAGATAGAAAAAGAAGTGAAATCTGATTTCAAATTTTTTGAAAAAAATATATGTAGAATCTACAGAGAAAATGTCACAAATCACTAGTTTGCATCATCTTCAAATTCCTCAAGGTTTAGCCACTATAGGTGCTTGAAAGTGAAGATTTAGTTAGAAAAAATTAGTTCAGTGTCTAGTTTGGCCAAAAATTGTAATCTAGTATTGTGGGATCACCCTTGAGAGAGCTTCATGTTTAAGTTTGAGCCTTAGGCTTGTATTACATTGTAATTTTTTTGATGAATATAATATAATACAATAATTTTCTACTTCCTCAATGTTTTTCTCATGGCTTATTCTCAAAATTAAAATGTATTTACAATTTTTTTTACATATGGTACATAACTATGATTTTTTTTAAAGAACTACGTATTTAATGGAAATTTTTTAGATAAATACTAGTCATCGGTATATCCAAAGTATTACCTTCCATATCTTCAAGCTCGTATACATTCTTTTCTTTGCATGCACTGATATAGAAGGGTCCCTTCCACAACACTTCAAATTTTGTGTGTTGTCCTAGTTTCATAGTGCACTCATCATACTTTAGTACCAAGCTCCCTTCCTTGAAATCTAGGTTGGAGGTCTTTTTATCGAACCAATGATTTATTGTCTATTGGAAATTGATCATTGCTCCATGAGCCTTTTCTCTGTCTTCCTTGAGTTTGAGGAATTCTGCTAAGCTTACTTCCATCTCACCGCTTTCTTCAATCTCTAGGGATTTCAACAATTGCAAGGCAAGGATTTCTATGGAAACAGATAAAACTACCCTTTTTCCATATACTAGTTCATAAGGAGAGGCCTTTAGAATCTGCTTGGGCATAATCTTGTCTACCCACAAAGCAGCTCGCAGGTGCTTGTGCCAATCTCTTTGTCACTTTGACCCGATGTGCTTGATTAACCTCATTAGTTTTTTGTTGGTTGACTCTGCTACCTTGTTTCCTTGTGGGTAGTAGTTTAATGAAGATTTAAGGTAAACTCCATGTTTGATAGCGAAATATGACACCCCCAATCCTACAAAAGCTCGAGCATTGTCAAATATGATGGTTTTTGGTGAACCAAATTTGGTTACTAGCTCTTCAAGGAAATTAACAGTCTCACCCTCTATAGCATTTTTTGGGAAATGGCCTCTGTCCACCTTGTGAAGTAATTGGTCATTGTAAGGATCCACTTATGGCCAACACTAGAAATAGGGCTTATCATTCTGACGAAATCCAAACCTGATTAAGTGAAGGGTTCTTCAGTTACAATTAGGCTCAAAGGTAAGGAAAAATTCTTTCTCTTACCAACAAAATATTGGCATTAAGTACACTTTTGTACCAAATGGTGTGCTTTGGAAAACATATTGGGCCAATAATATCCTGCTCCTATTATCTTCAAGGTGGTAGTCTTTTGAATAATATAACTTCAATTAGCACATACCTGGTGCCTTGTAGTCAGTAGTATTGCCTCTTGTGAGGTGGAAGGTTGGTTGGGTACTACCCCTTTTGCATATACTATGTTTGGTCTCCCACCTAGGACTCGTTTGACTCACATTGGTTTGTTTAGGCTTTGATTGGTCTCCTTTTTAGCTATGGATCCTGATTCTTGCACAAGGTATTTGCATAGACCTCTTCCCCGAACTAGCTTGGTTGGTCTAATGTCTACATCATACTCTAGGATCTTGGTGATCCATTTTTCCCTCTTCTCGGTTATCTCACCTTCGGTGATGTACTCCCGCACCTTGCGATGTGCGATGAGAATAGTGATTCTATTGGGTGACACCAAGTGTTAGAACTTCTTTAGGCTTTTAACAATGTTAAAGGACTTATTTTCAACAAAATTATACCTGGCCTCATATCCTTTTAGAGTCCTTGAATGGAATGTGATAAGATGCTCTCCATTATTTCCCTCATCCTTCTAAGTGAGTAACAAAGGTATGTTATGTTGGTCGTTGTATACATAGAGTAGGAAATCCTTGGAAAAGACTAGGTTGGAAAACACTAGAGTGGCAAAGATAGCTACCTTTATTTGCTCGAAAGCTACTTTTCCCTTAGGGGTCCATTTGAACATCAGGTTCTTTTTGAGCATGAGCATGATAGGTCTTGTGATTCCTACAAAGTCTAAAATGAATCCACTGAAAAAGTTGATTTTCCCTAGGAAAGACTGCAACCCTTTCTGATTCACCGATAGGGGTAACTCCATTATTGATCTCACTCTTTTGGGATCTATCACCATTCCCTCCTTTAACACTACAAAACTAAGTAGCTTGCCTTGGGGCACTCCAAAAACACATTTTTTTTGGATTTAAGGAAATCTTGAATTGTTGACACTTCTAGAAAACCTACTACAAATGATCGAAGTGATCATATTTTGACTTTGAAAAGACTATTAAGTCATCCAAATATATTAGGATAATTAGATTAATTAATCCTTTGAAAGCAATATCCATTACTCGTTGAAAATTCACACCAACATTTGAAAGTACGAATGACATTTTTGAATATGCAAATGTTCCCCACTTGGTGGTAAACACTATTTTATATTGGTCATCTTCTTTTACATATACTTGGTTATAACCCAAGAAACCATCAAGCAATGAAAACATCTCCGATCCAGCCAGTCTGTAGGATTTACTCCATTGATGGTTAAGGGTAGCGGTCCTTGAGAGAGGCTTTAATCAAATCTTTGAAATCAACACAAAGCTTAATATCTCCATTATTTTTTGGAACTATTACCATATTAGACACCCAAGTGGAATGTTTAACTAGATATATGATCCTTGTTTCAATCAATTTGGTGAGCTCCTGCGCCATTAATGCCTCAACCTTAGGATTGACTGGCCTTTGTTTTTTTCAAACAGGTTTTTCCAAGTCAATGGTATGCTAAATTATGCTAGGGTCATACCCTCTGAGATCATCATAGGTCTAGGCTATAACCTCATCATATTTGGAACATAGATATTTTAGTCTTTCCATTTCCTTTCGTGGAACATCCCTTCTAACTTTCAAATTTCTGCCGCTTCTTACATCTAGCTCTTTATAATCCCTCACATTTATTGTGAACCTCTATTTACTATTTCTTGGATCCTCATAGTCAAAGAGATTCTCAAGGGAGATTAAACCTTGAGGAATCTTATTTCCTTTTAATAGGATAACTTCCTCTTCAGGAGATTCTACTCCTGACTATGAACATTCAGAATCTTTTCCCAATATTTGTAGAAAGGAAGTGATCTAAACATCATCTTCAAATATTTTCTAGTTTTGATCATTGTTAGGGATTGCTGGTTAGATGATGATCTGTACTGCACTCTGCTTTGTTGTTGAATTAGAAACTGGTTCAAATTGTGAACTGATTAAAGCCATTCAATTGGCTATACTATTTTGAGATCAGGGAATGACTTGTCTATTGAAAGCTTCAAAACCTTCAATCAAATCCCATATCTTATGTCTTTATGAATTCATTCTTATATTCTTCACAGTCAGTTGCCCATAGACCTTGCTCACAACTAACTCTGAGTCTCCAAATGCTTGCATTCTCTTTACACCCATTTGTTCTACAAGAATCAAACCATGAACCAAGGATTCATATTCCACATCATTATTTGAGCAAGAGAACTAAAAATGAATAGCCTTGAGGGTCTCAGATCTTATCGGGGACACTAATCAGACACCCACACTAGAACCGACCTTTCATTTTGCACCATTAAAGTATAGGGTCCATAGATGGTTGTCACCCAGATCATCATATTCTTCCTGATCCTTTATAAATTTTGGAAAGGCCTGATCATCATCAAAAATCACATAGCTACCTAGTCCCGTAGTGTGAAAGTTTCTGAATGGGCCAAAGTCGATGAATTGGTTGAGGAGGACATCCTCTTCGGGAGTCCGATCACTTGAATCTTCTTCATCTTCTTGCATATCTACATAATATCTATCCCTTTGAAAAAATGAGGTATGTTTTGCTTCAAAACATAGGACTACATTGTCCCCTATGTGTTCTAGATGCAAGGATTTAGAAAGGATTTTCATCTTCACCCCATTCTTGGTCCTCATCATCAGGTGGGACCAATCGAGTTCCAAATACCCATCAAGCTTCACAGTGAAATCTCTTGAGAGACACATCTTGAAGACTAGGGGAATACCTATCACCACTACTTGTGAGACCGTTTGGCTTGGCATGAGAAGAGGGTTAACGATAGATCTTTAATGTGTCTGATGGTCAAAACCTTCTTCCCGTCCAATTGCATGATTCCCTTCTTAAGGGGTTCATACCTAAGTTTCAAGGCATCACCCACTTGCTTTGGAATGACCATTGTACTAGCTCCTGAATTAATCATATTATTATGTAAAAGTTTATCTCCCACAATGAGTGTTAAAAAGAAAGGCATGGGCTTTGGCTTGCTTACCTCTTTCTCTTTTGCATTGTCTACATCATTCAAAAACGTTTTGGCTTTTAGAGCTTGAGGTTCCAACATAGGTTCTTTATCTTTACTTTGATTACACAGTGGAGTCACATCCATCTGTGGTACTTGTTCTTCCTTCTTTAATGCTTCCTGAATCAAATTCCTTTGTTTGGGAATGGATATGATATCCCATAGAGATACATTAGTAGATTCCTTCTTCATTTGTTCCACCATGTTGAGCGTTCTGTCTGGTTGGACCTTGGGCTTAAATGGTGGTATTTCTCTTGTCTTCAGAGGGAAATGACCCTTCATGAATGCATTTGGTATCTTGTACATCTCCTTCTCTAGCAACGATGGAGTTTGCAACTGCTGAGTAGGTCATCCTGTGGCTTGTAGGGCCTAATTTTCTTGCAGAGGTGATTGATGTGGTTGAGGATGCAACAAAGCTTGTTGTACACATTCTCCCATGAGCCTTCTTTTAGACCTTGTGTTCTAGTCCAACTACACTTGCGGGGAACTAGTTGTCGAAGCTTCATTTGTGAATGGATCTTCTTCCTCCATCCATGGAAATAACACTTGGTTGGGTGCAATATCTAGCTCTTGCTCTAAAGTGGGCATTTTACATCTCAAGGAACTCATATTCTTCCACATTTGGAACACACCCTTGTTTCTTTATTCTGCTATCTTTTGTTGCATGTTTCCCCTTGGAAAATTTTAGGGCATGTGACTATCACTACATGGGAAGCACCATAAATTCTCATCTTCCACTAGGTTGTTTTGACCTGGGATTAACTCTTTACTCTAGCTGTCCTTGATTTCTTGTAGCAGCATAGTGACCAAGACTATTTGATTTACAAATGTCATTTGTTGACTTCCTCCTCTTGAGGGTCCTTGGTACGTGTTCTATTGATAGGATGGTCTCCCCCCTTGATAGGTTTGAGTGGCTTGTTTCAGAGGTATTACTTGCTGTCATTTGATGAGAACCAACTCATTAGTGAAATACCACATGAGACTATTCATATCATTGATGTACGCTTCTATAGAGGAAGAGCTTGATGAGCTTGGATACATAGAGGGGTACATGTACATGGATTGTGGCATGTCTAATGTTTACCACTTGTGTAGCTAAAGTGCTTGTAGTAGCTTCTTCTTGAAGATCACCAAATATTTTTGCAAATATAGGCATTAGAGGTCATGGTGGAAGCTTTCTAGCATCGATCAAACTATTTTCTGCATGAACAACTAACTTGTATGCATCGGGTAAGATATCCCCTCCCATGGCGGTTATCATCACCATGATGTTTGAATTGAAGGCCTTTAGGTAGAACATGAACGCCATTGGAGCCAAAGGTTGGGCAGTCACAAGGAATTTTTGCCAAGTTTTGTTGAACCTAGTGTTGAAATCACTCATGGCCTCTTGTGGGGCTCTTTTGATGGTGATCAATTGATGTAGCAATGAAGAGTGACATCCTTTCTCTAAGAAGCATTCAAACAACCTTTCTCTGAGCTGATCCCAAGAGCGGATAAAACCAAAAGCCAAAGATTGATACAAATCTTGAGCTTTTCCTTTGAAAGAGGTGACCAATAACCTAAGAGAAATATTTTATTCCATTATGTTATGTACCTTGCATACCTCCGCTATATCCTGGAGGTGTTCGGAGGGGGTTTTGAAGTCTTCTCCAAAAATTCTTGGAATAGCCTTGAGGGCATTAGAAGGTATGGTAAGCCATACATCTAGGGGTGTAGGTGGTTGTAGCAGACTACCACTATTCTAGGTTATGAAATTTCTAGGAGCAGGGGTAGCTATGTGAGCCATGGAGAATAAATTCCTATGAGTCAGATAATTGGTATTCTTATTTGGAAAGCTTGCCCCTAGGTGGGGTAGATAAAGCTCTAAATTTTGGGCTCTCACTTCTCGCTCTATTACTCCTTATAGGTGATACATAACTTGTAAGCCTTCTTTTCCTAGATGAAGAGGCAGGTAACTGGGAGTACTAGAAATGACCTATTGAATATTCTCTTGTTTGGATTTTGGGCATGAAACTTATAGCTTCTTTACTTGGCCTATTTTAAGAAATATTTCAGGCTTCTAATCAGACATTCAGAAAACTTCAAGTCTCATCAGGCGTGCTAGAAAAAGAACTATTGATCATCAAAGCTTGTGCCTCTCTGATAGAGTTATGGGAAATTCAGCAAGTGGTCAACCGATTTGTGCCAAATGGAATATCTCTAAGATTTTTATAGAAAGTTGAATCTTCTTTGAGTTTTGGAGAAAAGGGTAGAAGAAAATGTAAACATAAAATATGAAAATGGCGATGAGCCAAAGGTTGTACAACATTTTAAAACAATTCCTTTTTTATGAATGATATATAAGACACATAATGACACAACCCCTCATTGTTCGGAAAAAAATGAACAACAAAGGCTAAATACAAGCATAGTGTAGTCTTTCAAATCTCCCTAGAGGTAGTGTTCATTAAGGTCTTATCAAGCATAAAAGTTTCCAAGGTTAATAGAAAAACATTAAGAAATGCATAGACCCTTCCTCTTGTTGTAACATAATATGAAGAAACAATAACCCTTTAAAGAAACTGAAAATATTCAATAGAAATAATCCAATTTACACAAGTTATTATCATACCACATAAGCCTACAACATGGAAATCAACTACTCAAACTATTTGAATCAAGCTTAACATAGTGTTTCATTCTAAACGAAAGCATAAAAAAGGAAACTTGAAAAAGGTCATAATGTGCACAATCTCAAAGATTTCTTCTAAATAGTTTGTGCTTAAATATCAAATGAACTTAAAAAAAAAGGTCAGATGCCACTCTGATAATAGTTTGAGTAAAAACAATATAACATGCTAGAAAAAGGCAGTGTTCTGCCAATTACTTTTGAAAATATATCTATCTTCTAAGGAAAATTAAAAGAAATTTTGTTTTGAGAAAATAAAACTCGAACACTCAAACTGGAACTCCTTTTTTTTGGAACTGGAAAAACATTTTTCCCTCTGTCACTACCTTCCATTTATAGTTGAAAAGAGAGAGAACCACTGCCACATCCCAAAAGTAAATACTACCAGATGCCAACATTTGATAGCTCACAATCTGATCTCAGATCTTTTGTTAGGTCGTGACAATCTTTGCTCATTAATTCTCAACTGCCTCATTTATGTCATTTTAGATATTTAGCAAAGATCACTATTTGAAAGCAATCAGATCCTAGAAAATAGCTTGGAAAAAAACTTGTTGACCAATCACGTAGCTCAGCGGAATTGACTTGAAGTTTCCATCTTGAAAACAAGAAAGACACAACATGCTCCAAAAAACTCCAAAAGAGATCACTTCTAAAAGCGTAAAGTTCCTGTAGAGAAGAGATGACGTGTCAAGTGGGTGAGGAATTTTAGGTTTAAGAAAATTCCCCCTGAGAGAATATCCACCAAGGTGACACTTGTCCTGGCCTTCTTCTGAAAGGAAGATGATAATCAAAAGTTGTGCAGCCACCACATGGCACATTGAACACCTTTTGAAAACACTTTTTCTTTAAGCGCAAACACATCCTGAAGCCAAAAACACATAAAAGCCAAAAATAAAAAAATGATTAAGGAAAATTTGCTTTACAGAGATAAATTGTTTACACAAATATTAGAAGAAGAAAGATGACAATGAATAACCTTGAGGAATTATTGCAAGACATGGTTTCACTTAGGAAAATTCTCTTGTGCTTTTAAAATATTTTCATAATTCTTAACAAAGGCTTGGAGGATATTATAAATCTCTTTGAGAAAGTATAGACAATATTTAATCTACTTAATGTCTTGAGAGTGTGACAAGCATGAAGAGAATGAGATAATTGTCTTAAATCTTGATCACTTACCTTTATCCAATTAATTTGAGTCTTAATATATGCACCTCTAACTCTATGATCATTAGTCAAAAATTATTTTTGTGAACCTTAGTGTCTCAAAAATGTAATTCATAAGTGAAGGGGTTATCTTTGAGTGTAATAACTGATTTTTTGAGGTTTTAGGTGGTGTCCTCATACACACATCAACAAAATATGGATAGCTAGCACTCATATATGTGAAGGAAGTGAGAAGTATATTTTATGGCCCCACTCCACCAATATATCTATCTTATTTACTAAGTGGTTCTTTCCTCAAGATTCCATACCCCATAGATGTGTGCTAGCATGGGATGATGAGTCAACATATACGTTTCAAGAAAACTATGTGTTGTCAAACTTGAGAGAACTAACCTACCTTTCAATGTAAAACTAATAATTCTTCTTATCATTTATATTTTATATATAAGGAATTTATAAATATTTATTAGATTTAATTTACATATAAGTTAAATCAATTATTTTTATTTATATATTATATATTTTAATCTAATAATTTTATTTAATTTTCATTTTGTTTTATTTATTAAACATTCTTATTAATTAACCTTATTTATATATACTTTGAAATGGTGTGAAAGGGAACCATTTTGGTTTTTGGCCTTAGGGTTTGGAATCTTTCCTAAATATTTCATTAAAAGAGGGGGTGTGTGTGTGGAGATGTAATGGATTGAAATGCTAGGATGGAGTCAGGGTTTGATGAATTTGGACAAGGTATGAGATTGACTTACACCTTGATAAGTGAGTCAACCATCCCTTAACCAAATCTATAAATGTCCTAATGATGAAATGCAATTATCTAACTAGGATAATAATGCAATTTGTTATTCTGATGTAAACACATAAAGTACAAAAGTTCACAGATAAATTTGGAGAACAAAAATGAGTAGAGTAGGAAACTATGCACTTGTGTTCCAAATTTGGGGCTAGAAATGGAGGACATAGAAGCCCAGGGCATGAGTTTCCTTGTGTGATTTTTTGGATCTATTCTTGGGGTCCTTTGATGTTGGATCTGAGCTTCAGAACATTTCCTTTAGATCTATAGGAACACTTCAAGATATTTATGTAACTAAGTTTTCATGTCTTGACAAGTGATATGACAACAAATGCAATAATGAATAACATTTTATTCAACACCTCTTCAACTTGAAATCTGCAAATTTACAAAGAGAAGAAATGTTGGGCCATTTTAGGGGCTTGCCTCAATCAAACCTTTTGTAAGTGTTTCCACTTCCACAATGGAAATTCCAATGGTAAATGGATAATGAATGGGAAGGAATGATGAAATCAAAAAGTGCTACAACTCACCACCCTTCAATGGCTTCCTTGAAGGACTAAAGTTATGCACATAACCTCAAGGTCTTGCTATTTCTTGCTTGATTATTTGTATGCTTGAATGATTTGGAAACCCACAAAAGTGTTATCCTTCACAAAACAATGATAAGATGAACACACATAAACTCACATAGAATTGGACATGATGTTAGAATCTTGAATTGTTGCAATGAAGCTCTGAAATGCCACTCTCGACTTGCTCAATAATTCTCTCGATAATAAGTTCTCCAATTATTTTCCAGATAGATCTTGTTAGATTTGAAATGATGTAATAACAAGGTATTTATAGACATCTATTCAATTTCCTAAAAATTAAATCCTGATAGCCGACTTTAGATAATTGAATTGCAAATAAAAAATCACTAATACTAACATATTTTAATTTGGAGACTAAATATTGGGACACTCACACCCAATCCATAAGTGTCCTTACCATATTTTTTAGGTTTTTAAGTGTTAGGGGTAAGGTATTTGATAGATGCAATTGATTTATGATTACAATTCCTCAGAAATTGTCAAAAATAAGTCATAAAATACATAATTTAGGAAATTAAATACTTAATTAGGTCCAATAATTTAAGGGGGGACTAGACATAAGGTGAAATTATTATGGGTGAAAATTTACGATGTTACATTTAACACCCACTTTTGTGAGTATGAACTTATGCTTCGACTCACACTAAAGTAGAAAATATGTCAAGAGGGGTTTGATTGTCCAAATATTGAAGAGATAGGATGACTAAGTATCAAGGGGGAGTTTACAAGCCACCAAGATCCAAGATCCCATGGAAAGAAAACATGAGTACAAAGGAACACACATATGTATTGTATGAAACAAGACAACATACACTAACATACATGTCAAAAAACACAAAGCATACATGATGACAACACATGACATGATGGAGCATAAAGATAATGATGAAATAAAAGAAAAAATGATGTAAACACAAATAAGACACACAAAAGATATAAAACAAAGTAAAGGGTTGGTGCTAAAAGATTTGAGTTAGTAAGGTAAAGAGACCTTAGTCTTAAATTGTCTAAAATACCAAACGTCATCCATCAAATAACTCTTAGATCACATGAGGACTAGAAAGTTATGTTATGCCACATTACTCTTGGGCCACATGGATCTATTGGCTAGAAAGCTATGTTATGCTAGGTTTCTACGTAATATGATGGTTTTCATAAGGCTAGCAAGCTATGTTATGCTAAACACTCATGAAACACATGGCTCCATTGGTAAGCAAGTTGTGTTATGCTAGGTAGCCATGTTAAGGAGTTAATAACTCACACAATAGATACTTGATAGGTGATTTAAAAATAGGAAGGAAACATGGGCTAGCGAGGATCATTTTTCACTAGGTGAGTCCCTAGGGTAGCATAATGATAAATACACTATGTCTATTGAGAACCATTTTTAACTAGGTGTGTACCAATAACCATACCAAGAGTTATCCTCCCTGATAACCTTGACGAGGTGCTACAAAATGTTATACCAATGCTACACTAATTCCAATGCCCATGAACAAAGTGAAGCAAATAAAAATGCCAAATTCTCCTAAGGAGGTGCAAAACAACCAAATAAGACTAAATCCTCAAGGGGTGTTGGATCAACACCACCAAAAAAGGTAAGAACAAAAAAGTGTCTTTGCTTAATACATGAAGGTCGCACCTTAGGGAACATCTCACATGACATCACCACCAAGAGAGGACTAGTCGAGGAATAGAAAATCATGCCTTAGGGAACACTAGTCATAGTGTTACCACAACAGAGAATGTCGTATGCCAAGAAAAATCACTCTTATGGGACATCAAGCCTAATATCACCATAAAGGAGACATGTCACATGGATTAAGAAGGAAACACTTTGGTTGAAAAGGTCACACTTCCTAGTAGATGTATGGTATCATCACTAATAAGGGACCATTTCCTATGCAAACAATGAGTGGGGGACTATATGCCCTCCCTTAAAATGTTAGTGTACTTGCTACACTAACATTTTAAGGAGATATAGATGGATCCCTTGCTAGAAGGAATGGACCTAGACAAGGATACTTAACCCTTTCCCCCCAAGTGTAGGGACAAAGATAAGCATAGATGGTTATGATATGGTACTCCTTGCAAAAATGAAGTATGTGTAAGCGAGGGAGACCAACCACATCAAGGATCTAGGTCATGGAGAGCCGAGAGTGAAGGGATACCCTAACTTACCTCACTCTAAAGGGGTGATTCAGATAGAGGTTGAGAATGATGAGGAATATAAAGTACTTCAATCACTCTTTAGACCTAAAATCCAAGTTTAGGCTAGGCAAGCTGGTTTTCAGAGTCAATACTATACCTTAGACTACTCTTTGTCTGAGGATGAAAGCACAGTTCTAGGATGACAACGTGGCACACTAGTCTCTCAGGCATGTTGGTGTTCGTACAAGCAAAGGGCATAAAGTAAAATAGAAACTACCCAAAAATGAAGTAACAACCTAGCTAACTATTCTTGAATGAGAAAACATAAAAATAAAGTACAAGTACAAATTAAGATGATAAAATAGATAGATGAAGGCTAAAGTAATGAAAATGATCTCACCAAGGTGCCAGTTTGCCAACTAGCTCCAAATGCACGTTCACCTAGACACAAGAAAGGGGGGAAAATTGTTGGGGATGTATAGGGGTCTACCTCAGTCAAAGGCCCTGTTTTGGTGTTTCCACCTCCATAGACAACCAAATAGCAATGAGAGAGAAATATGTGATAAAGAAGTAAAGAAAGTAGAAGATGCAAGAAACACTACAAAACAGTAAAGTGCTACTCAACCAAATCACAAAGGAGAGGAGTGAAATGTTACCACCTCCACCCAAAAGATCACTAGCCAATGGAGGAGAAAGCATACTTGGAAAGGTCACCACAACCTCGATTATGATGGAAGGTCTTGCAATACTTTAAGTCCACATTGCTATGGCTTGCTTCACACTTGCTTTGCGGAGTTGATGGAGTATTGTTGCTGCAATGGAGTGTTGAAGTGCTCCTTGAGAGTGAAGAGAATGTTGTAAGTGCTAAGAGAATGACAATGTGTTGCTTAGAGGAGCAAATGAGATGAAGATGGATGAATTTGAAGAAGTGGGAAGAATCTTCCATTTTTGGGGTCGGTTAGTCAAAGAGGGATGTTACAAATTGACCCCAATCAAAAGTGTAACACATCTTCCAACTTCAGACACATGAATCCATTAGGGACATAAGCGTGTCGTGTGGACATCTGTGCATCACATGTGTGTCCTCAAAAAATATTCTATCATCAACACAAGAGACAAATGCCAAGTGGAAGGACGGTAGTTGGCTGATGTGGAATTTTACCTTCAGATTTGATTTTCTAAGGTGAAGGTATGTGAAAGGGGAATTTGTGTAAAGGGTGCAAAATCACTCTAATACATTTCCCCCCCAGTTTAGTGAGTACAAGTATTGATGATTTATTTAGTAAAGTATATCAAAGAGTTAGTAGGGTTAGAGATGTATACCTGAACCATCAAGGAAGCAGATCACAATCTGGTGAGATCGAAAGCATAGGCTGGAACAAAAGACTCCATATCCCCACAAACTATGAAGCTTCACAAGGTACACCAAAGTCCATCAGGCCAATGATGGACAAATCTTGTAGAATGAAAGCATCTCACAAGCCTGCAGACCTGCAAGGAGGCAACCCCCAAGATCTCTCACATGAAGGAAGCCTCTTGAAGTATGCACCTTACAGGCCTACAAACCTGCAAGAAGGTATCCCCCAAGATCACTCGCATGAAGGAAACCTTGAGAAAAAGGCACCTTACAAGCCCAAAGACCTACAAGGAGGCATCCCCCAAGACCTCTTTCATGGAGGAAACCCAAAGGAGGAGACTCCACAGAGTCAAATTGGAGAGCAGCTTCACAAACACACTTGCAAAGTGACATGTTTACCCACGGATAAAACATGTTGGAAAACAAAGCAACCACTCAAACAAATAATCAGATAGTCACATAGACTATCACTAAGTCAAAAGGCTTTCAAAGGGGTCCCTCAGGAACTTGACATGAAAAGAGGTTCCACCCAAGGGATGCGTTGTTTGAATGTACAAAAAGAGACATTTTTTCTCAAAATGATTCATCATCAAGGAATCCTTTCGAAATATGTTCAATTCATCAAGAAATTTTAAAGGAAGAAAATTCCCCCTCACGAGGGAAATAATAAAGGCTTCTCCCACCTTGAAGGAAAGTTCTCAAGTTCTTTCTTTGTGAACCCATGATAAAAGAAACACGTTTTATGAGGGGTCCAAGTCTACAATGTGACTCTTTTTTTGAAAAAGTTTGCAAAGATTCTTGAGAAAAGATTCCTTGGAAATCAAATGCATTTTTCAAGGATCAAAGTACCATAGAAATTATGTTGTCACACATGAAAGGGACAACTCAAGCAAAGAAGAGAGAACGATAAAAGAAAAGAAAAGAGAGACAAAGACATCACAAACAAAGGTCATAGGGGTGATCTAATATTTTGTGGTTAGAAATGCTCATATATATATAAGTATAATAATAGTATATAGATGAACTATCATCAATCCCATACTATATCAGACCATGTGAAGAATGCACGAGAAGACAAAGTAAAAATAAAAAATTGGGTCAACGTGGAAGAGAAGCCTAAATGCCCCCAACACTTTGCATCATCCCCAATTTTCTAAAAATCAAAACACATAATAAAGGAAGAATGATGATACAAATAGAAGAAGGTTTATAACACAAAAAATAATCCTGTATCCAAGCACCAATGAGGGTGACAAGGGTCATCTAGGAACACATAGCACGAGTATGGGGGAACACATCACAACACACACATTTCTAATATATAAAGATAAAGAATAGGCCTCCCCCTAACACTCATCGACCAAGAGGTCGTCCTCTTCCCACTCTAGATCATCATAAGGGGAAGGAGGACAAGCCTGTAGTGGTGGAATATTAAGGGGAGGAGCTTCCAACCCCCCTACAACAAGGGCTAAAGAAGAAGGCCCTGCAAGGTCTCCTCCACTCAGCTCCTGTGGAGCTATGGTCAATGATTTTGTGAAGATCATTGACAAGGCTGGAACTTCATCCAGAGAGTTAAACATGCACTTCACTAGAGTGCCATGTCATACCTCAATGGATGGAGAGGGTTGCACCTAAAATTCATTGCTAGGCTCATCAAGTGACTCGAGAGTGGTGAAAAAATTAGGGGAATCCAGGGTTGGTTCCATCACTAAGATAGAACAAGCCAATACAGGACCACCCTCCTCATATGCCCTCCATCACTGGAAGGGCCATCCTCCATATTTTGCTTCATTGAGGGATGAGAACTCCCCATAGATGAGACAAGAGGCATGGAGGAAGAGGAAGAGGAGAAAACCACATTAGACACCACCGAAGTATTCAACATATCCACAAGTTTCAAGAAAGGTGGGATGCTCGAAAGGGACATCAACAAGGGTGGCTCAACCAAAGGAGTGATGAACACCTGCACCTTTTTGGGGTCAGGTGCACTCAGAAAAGGGGCTAGAAGCAATACGAAGCTTGGTTGAATAGAAGCAAAAGGGAGGAGAGAGGAGGATGCAGCAAGAGGCTCTGAAGCAAGGATGGTCATATCCCCTTCCTTCCTCTACAAGGCATCCTACTCAGTCGTGAAAGCCTTTCGCCTGTGCTTGCACTCTCGAACAAGGTAGTTTACACAACTCTTTAAGAAAGAGATCAAAGGTTGTGAAGGAGCGAAAGACTCCTACTCAACCACGGGAGTTTTCACCATAGTTGTTTCCAATGGAGGGATAGGCTCCTAAATGGGAGTAGGAGGAGCAGGTTGAGAAGCAACGAGGGGAGTTGAATCTAGTGCCTCAGTAGCTAGCCTCTTCCCATTTATTGATTTTGCAGCAAGAGTGGTGGGAGGCCACGAAGGCCGAGACATAGGGGATTCCCCTCAGGGACCTTTCTTTCTACTATATCAAATGTGCCTAGGCTCTGTGGGAAAAACATGAAGTTTGAACATGGGATGCTTGGGATTTCGCCAAGAGGGCACCATATGATTCTCTCACAAATGTGAAAAAAAATTTGATTGCACCACAATAGGGTGAGAGGGAGCATCAGGCTAAATAATGGAAGAGGAAGAAGAAGGATCTCGAGAGCGCTTCTCTTCTTCCCTTCTACATGCCTTGGTAGCATCACTATCAAATTTTAAGCAAGCCCTATGTGAAACAACATAAGGTGATGGAGGATATCTCACTCTCGACGTTAAGTGCCCTTTCTTGTAATTTTGATAAGTTTGGTACAAGAGGTTCTTCCTAGGCAGAAGAGGACCAATGGGTGCAAGCCAAAAGTAATCTAAGGAATAACTACCACATTCAACGGTGCTCTATAGCTAGTGTCGTGGATCACATGTATGAAACCCTCATGTAGGAATTTCAAACACTTATGCACAACCAAGAGAACTACCTTCATAACTACTGACCAGAGGATACCTAACTACACTCTGAAGAGTTCAGACCTTGAGACTATATTGATTTAGTTCCAACAAGAACTAATAAAATAATACTATGTAGAGGAGGTATGGAAAGTTTGTTGTGCATGCGGATGGTGCCCATAGGCGCATTGTACCCATCTTTATGCAAAAATTTAATTAGGATGATCTCCTCAGTTATAATGCTCACCTGAGATGTTGGGTCAATGAAAACACTTGCTATAGTGTTCATTAATTTGAGTAGGGATGTACGCAAAGAGAGGAGATGGTTCCCTATTAAAGCCCATTGACAGATCTTGCGAGGTGAAGGTTATACCTAGACTACTACTTGCAGGTTGCATAGAGGGGATATGTTGATGCAAAAAAGAGGCCATCAAGCACACTAAACGATACTCTCACAAAGCCCTCCAAAGGTTGTAAAAGAGGACAGTGACCCAATGAAGGTTTCGTTGTGCAACACTTATGGAACCTTCCAACTATGCCTACTAGGGGTCGTAGGTTGGGTTACAAGGAAAAAATACCCACAACACTCACACCTACAATGCTCTGAGAACACGAGGGAAGGAGCTTTTAGTACTACAAGATGAAATTAAAATGGTTCATGTTGGGTTCACCAAAAATGTAAGAGAGGGGGACCAACCACATCAAGGCTCCAGGTCATAGAGACCCAAGAACAGTGGGATGCCCTATCTTACCTCACTCTAAAGGGCTATTTTAGATAGAGGTCAAGAATGATGAGGACTATAAAGTACTTCAATCACTCTTCAAACCCAAAATCCATGTTTAGGCTAGGCAAGCTAGTTTTTGGAGTCAATACTATACCTTAGACAACTCTCTATCCAAGGATGAAAGCATAGTTTTGGGATGACAGCATGACATGCTAGCATCTTTGAGGTGCATTAGAATTTGTATAGCCAAAGGTTAGAAAGTACAATAGAAACTACCAAAAAATGAACTAACAACCTAGATAACTATTCTTGAATGAGCAAAAAAGATCAATAAAAGTGCGATAAGTACAAATGAAGATGATAAAGTAGATAGATGAAGGATAAAGTAATGAAAATGATCTCACCAAGGCACCAATTCTCTAGCTAGCTCCAAATGCACGTTCACCTACACACAAGAAAGAGGGGAAAATTGTTGGGGTTGTATAGGGGTCTGCCTTAGTTAAACCCTTGTTTTGGTGTTTCTACCTCCATGGACAACCAAATAGCAATGAAAGAGAAATATGCAATAAAGAAGTAAAGAAAGCAGAATATGGAATAAACACTACAAAATAGTAAAGTGCTACTCAACCAAATCACAAAGTAGAGGACCAAAAAATTACTACCTCTACCCAAAAGCTCACTAGCCAATGGAGGAGAAAGAGGACTTGGCAAGGTCACCATAGGCTTGACTGTGATAGAAGGAGGTCTCACAAGACTCCAAGTCCACGCTGCTATGACTTGCTTCACACTTGCTTTGTAGATTTGATGGAGTATTGTTGCTACAATGGAGTGTTGAAGTGTTGCTTGAGAGTGAAGAGAATGCTAGAAGTGCTAAGAGAATTCCAATCCATTGCTTAGAGGAGAAAATGAGATGAAGATGGATGAATTTGAAGAAGTGGGAAGAATTTTCCATTTTTAGGGTTGGTTGGTCAAAGGGGGACGTTACAAATTGACCCCAATTGAAAGTGTAATGCCTCTTCCAACTTCAAATGCATGAATTTTTTAGGCATGTAAGCATTCCAAATAGAAATTTGTGCATCGTGCTCATCCCTAACAAATATTCTCTCACTGACACAAGAGACAAACACCAAGTGGAAGGAAGGTAGTTCGGTGATGTAGAATTTCACCTTCGGATTTGATTTTCTAAGGTGAGGGTATGTGAAAGGGTAATTTGAATAAGGGGTGAAAATTCACTCCTATATAGTATGATTACATAAAGACTAGTTTATACCATAATGCATGGTAGTGAGCATTGCATGATACTACAATACCTACATGGAAATTAGAATATATTGATGTTACTTTATCATGTGTTCAACTTAGTCCCCATAAGGACCAAATTCTTTCATTTTCCTCTTTAAATCATTAAAATCATTGGTATGGTGTCTGAGTAATCTATGATATGCATAGTAAGGTGTATTTTCATTCCTTTTTGTGATAGATTTTTGGACCCAATGGACTCTCTAACTCTTATAGGGTTTTTCACCTAAAAGGAGAGAGATTAGATCCAAAAATGCTTATGTAACACTCAAATCAGGATGTATGCAATGTGATATGATGCAAATGAACTTAACCAAATGCAATTGACTGATTAAGATGTCCTAAAATGAATGCAAAGGTGCAATTTAAGCTATGTTTGAAAACACATTGTGATATGAAAACAACTATGAAAATGAAGAAATTATGTAGAACAAAAGGTATAGGGGTAAATATGAGTGCACTTGGATGAAATATGAGCTGTTTGGGGTATCTAGAATGCTAATGAAGTTTACGAATTTTCCACAGTGGGACTCATTTGCCAAGGGTGGCGAATCAATTCTCCAATTGGTGAAAAAGTGTCGGGAACTGATTTCTAATAGTCAGGATCCAAAATCTGGCAAAATATAGATTTTTCAGATTTCAAGTGGGACTCATTCACCAAGGGTGGTGAATCAGTCCTCCCCAAGATTTTTTGAAAATTAGAAGGCAAATCTGCAACACTAGATTTGGAGATGCCTGAATGTCGGGTTGCCAGGGTCAATTCTATAGGAAACAAACAAAAAACACTCAAAATGCTTGAAAGGATGATAAGTTGACTTGAAGAGCCTAGTTGACTTAATTTCCACTTTTCAACACCTTTAAACCTGTTAAATCTACAAAACAAGGCTACAAATACACATGCAAAAAGGGGGAAAATGTTGGGGGGTTAGTGAATAGGGGTTTTCCTTGTTCAAACCCCACTTTGGTAATCAAACCCAATAGAAATAAATGGAATGCAAAGGAAATGATAAATGAACAACATGAAAGTGTTACTAACTTATCAAGATCCTTGTATATGCGAGTCTGAAGTAGAGTCAATGGCTGCTCCAAAGTGCTTGAAAGTGCTTGAGTTGATGATGTAGAATGCTTGAGTGCTTGAATATATTAGGAAGATTGAATGCTTGAATGTGGAGATTTCTTGAATGTGTTAGGAGATGTAAAATAAGGTGAAAAACACATATTTATATAATTCTTGTGCCTTACTATCCATTCATACCTCATCATAGGCAAACATGAAGTGAATTTGAATAAATTCCTGAAAGGAAATTTGAAATATTTTGAATTTGGGGCCAAGGGGGACTTATTCATCACCCATGGAAAATGGGTCCCACATAGGACCTAAAACCATGTGTAAGAAAAAATGTTATGTTTAATGTTGTTTGTTGGGATAAGATCCAAAAATACACTTAATATAAGCATATGAGGGAATAAAGGGACAAAATAACGCATGAGAAGTGTGTAAATAGTGAATATGTGACTAGGAAAGCATGAAATCTTGTTACAAGACTTTAGAACACTTCAAAATAGGAGTTGTTGATGAGTGAAAAGGTGATTTTTAGGTGAAATGCATTAAATAGAGTCTAGAAGAATGTATAAATGTCTTACAACACTTCACAACACCTTCACAAGATGTCGTTCTTTGAATTTTAGTACCTAAATAAGCATGTTCAAGCCATGATACATCATAAAATCAAAGCAACATAGTTCCAACACCATGAAACAAGACCTAAAAGACCATGAAAATGAAAAGGGACCATTTTTCTATGGCACACCTTTTTTTATTGGTTTTTCATTTAGGCACAGGTGGTAATGTAATTAAACCCATGTCTACAAGTTTAGCTAGTTTCTATTTGGTCTTGGATATAGGACATATGAAATGTATTTTCTTAAGTTTATATTTCTTAGTTGATGGAGCAATGGCTTGTTGTAAAGGTGGAGGATCTTGGTAGCCTAGTCCATTAGGATCTTGGATGGCATTTTTTCCAAGAGAGAGTGGAATTCATGTTCATTCTCAATGTCATATCTGTGTTCCCTCAAAATATAAAATCCTTGTGCATAGGTTTGTTCCAAGTTGATGGGAGTGTTTGTAACTTTATGCTCATATGATGGAGGACTAGTTGATGTACCTTCCATGGTATTGTTACTGATATGTGCTCCCATGTGCATGGGTTGAGGTATGCTTTGTGACTCACTTTTAAGGTGTAAAAGAGTAAACATTTCAAGTGGTGGGATGGTAGGGTGTTGTTAGTATGGGGTAGTAGGGAATTTCATTGAGGGATAAAAGGATACACATTATTCTTAAGGTTGTGATAGGAAATTTCTATGAATTCATGTATGTTATCCTCATCTTGACATAGGACTTCAAAAAGGCTTGTAATAAGAGATGAAGTATCATGAATGTAATTATCATAATCAGGGTTATTGCCAAACACACAACTTTAAACATCCACCAAGGATTTCAAAGAGCTTAAAATTTTTCCAAAACATTGAGCCATCATGATGATATAATGCTTGTACTAAGGTTTAGAGTGTTATTCATCAGGTGACTAGAAAACAAATAACAGATTTAGATAGAGGCTCCTAAGAGGGCTCTATCACAAAAATCTAAGCCCCAAAAGGTAGGACAAAGGCACCCAGGGCATTTGTGTCTTGGACAAGATTTTTGGAATTTCAAATTAACTGTTTAGGGTGTTGTTTAAGGTTCTCAGATATGTACTCAAACAAGTTTAGTAATAAATTATTTAATTGATTTTAAAATTTTAGAATTTTGAATTTAACAATGTAAACATGCAATAATGCAAAATGGAAATGATAGTTTCGAAATGTAGAAACAATATTCATACAATAGAATCCAATAGAGAACACAAAAGTAGATATGGAATTCAAATTTTAGTCAAAAGTATCAAGACATAGGTGCCTAGGGTGTCTGTGTCCTAGATAGGGTGACCAAAAATTTAGAGTCTAGGATTATGTTTGGTACTACTTAAGGTTCCTAATTCTATGCATAGATAGTTTTGACTGTGAATATTTTCCAGATTCTGTTGATTTTATGACCATGGAAATGGAAACTGCAAGTATACAAATCTATGAAATATGAATGCCAACTTTTAAATACAATTTTTAGATACAAGATGTAGTTATTGACTAATTTCAAGATGCAAAGCCCTAAAAATGATGATTTGATGTAATTTTGAAATAAAACTATGCAATTTATCACTTTTTTGACCTAAATGAAAGATGCAATTTTAAATATAATGAACAATTTCAGATTTTAATTACCTAATGAATGCAATATTGAATTTAAATATGATCTAAGAGGATTGAAAAAAACCCTATTTTAACCTTTTATGTTATATGAATGCAATATTTTTGTATTTTTATGAATTTCGTGATGCAAAAATGAAACACTAAATGAGAAATGCAAAACAATGATATGCAAAACCTAGATCTAGGGTGAATTTTTAGAATGTATGTAATGTCAACAAGTCAGGTTCACCAAAATAAAATGGTGGGAAAGGGAAACCTTTGAGTTTTCACCTTAGGGTTTGACACCTTTCCCAAAAAATTAATTAAAAGAGGGGGGTATGTGTGTGGAGATGTAATGGATTGAAATGCCATGATGGAATGAGGATTTGATAGATTTGGACAAGGTATGAGATTGAATTTTAACCTGATAGGTGATTCGATGAACCCTTAACCAAATCTATAAATGTACTAATGATAAAATACAATGATCTAACTAAGCTAATAATGCAATTTGTTGTTTTGACGTAAATATAGAAAGTATAGAAGTTCACAAATAAATTTGTTTAATAGAAATGAGTAGAGTAGGACACTATGCACCTATGATTCAAATTTGGGGCCAAAAATGGAGGAAACACATGCCTAAGGAATGAGTGTCCTTGCATGCTTTTCTAGATCTATTTTTGGACTCCTCTGATGTTGGATCTAAGTTTCAGAATTGTACCTTCAGATCTGTTGAAACACTTCTAGATATTTTTGTAATTGATTTTTCATGTCTTGACAAGTGATATAGAAACAAATGCAAGAATGAATAATTTATCTTCAAAACCTCTTCAATCTTCTCCAACCTAAAATCTGCACATTCACAAAGAGAAGAAATGTTGGGCCATTTTCTAAGGGGCTTGCCACAGTCAAACCCCGTGTAAGTGTTTCCACTTCCACAATGGAAATTTCAATAATAAATGGATAATGAATGGGAAGGAATGATAAAATAAAAAAGTGTTGCAACTCACTAACCTTAAATGTATTCCTTGAAGGATTGAAGTCATGCACATCACCTCAAGGTCTTGATCTTGCTTGCTTGATTTCTTGAATGCTTGAATGCTTGAATGCTTGAATGCTTGAATGATTGAATGTTTGGGCTCGACCTATAAAAGTATTAGCCTTCACAAAAAAATAATAATATGAACACACATAAACTCACATAGAATTAGGCATGATTATAGGATCTTGAAATGCTACAATGGAGCTTTGAAATGTTTCTCTTAACTTTCTCAATAATGCTATTGATAATAATTGCTCCAATGATTTCCTAGACAACTCTTGTTAGCT
Source organism: Sequoia sempervirens (assembly GCA_007258455.2). Taxonomy (NCBI): domain Eukaryota; kingdom Viridiplantae; phylum Streptophyta; class Pinopsida; order Cupressales; family Cupressaceae; genus Sequoia; species Sequoia sempervirens. The sequence continues at coordinate 51,468,129 of VDFB02358134.1, forward strand.
TTGAAATGATGCAATAACTAGGAATTTATAGGCATTTATTCAATTTCCCAAAAATTAAATCTCAATGGTTGACTTTGTTAGTGTAGTTTTTTTTAATATTATTTTTCCTATACATTATTAAGCATACCTTAGGTTATAGGAGATGTGGTTCAGTGAGGACACATGGCGTAATCCATTGATTACATGTGTTTCTCCCACTCACACTTGGGTGGTTGAGCTTCACACCCTCTTTTGGCTTTATATGCCACCTCACAAAACCACTCATCTGTCTCTTTCTGAGTAGGTTATGCCACATGTTTGGCATTTTCCAAGTAGGCATAACTCTCACTTAATTTGGTTATTTGGGAGTTATTGCCCCTCTTGGAATTATTTTCCCATATTCTACTATATATTCTGCACTCACCTCTCCCTCCTATCTAGTTCAAATCTAGTCTAGATGAGTTCATATTAACTCAGTCAATTCAAGGGAGAGTTGATGCATATTGTATCATTTAGTGTGTGATAATAACATCATTTTGTTATTGCACTATATTCTAGCATTTTATCTCTTGCTACTCTCATTTGGAAGGATTATCTTGGTTTTGCAGGTGATCTTGGGTGCTCGAGTTCATCAACAACTCTTACAAACTTTAGACAATTGAATTATAAATACTAAATTTTCAATATCGACATATTTGAATTTGGAGCCGAAATAGGGGACACTCATTCCTAGGGTGTGAGTGTCCTTGCCCTATTTTTTAGGTTTTTAAGTATCAGGGGCAAGGTCTTAGATATATGTAATTGATTCTCAGTTGCAATTCCTCAGAAATTGTTAAAAATAAGCCATAGAATGCATAATTTAGGAAATTAAATACTCCATTAGGTCCAATAATTTAAGGCCAAACATAAGGTGAAATTGTCATCATGGGTGACAATTTATGATGGTACATACTTATAGATTGATTTATTAATTTTTTAATATATATCTTATTCTTGTAATCTATTATATATAAAATTATTTTAATTATCTGTCTTCCCTCCTTTTTTACTCTTTTAAGGTCTTTTCTTGGGAATACCTAGTAAGGAGGTTCTTTTTCTTTCAAACCTAATGGTCTAAGTGAAAAAAACCTTGGTCCTTATTTTGTGTGCTACCTCTCTCTCACTCCCCCCTCTTGCATTTTTAGGTAGTTCTTGGTCTGAAAATTATGATTTTTCTCCTTGACCTCTTTGTTATCATCCTGATGATCGATCATAGAGTGTCATTTGATTTTTTTTTTTTTAATTGATGCAAAAATATCTTACACAATCAAATATAGAAACCATTTAATCAATTATCAATATGGATTCTAGAAAATTTACATCATTAAATGTAAAACTAAATAGGAAAATAATTATAAAGAGTGTAGCTCAAAAAAGGGTTCACATAATAGGAAAATAGCTAGCAAAGGAGAAAAATGACTAAATAGAAATCTTGGAATGACCAAGACATTATACACTCTATTGTTAGTGTTTTATAGCTACGAGAGGTATTTCCCTAAGCATAATTAAACAAAGGTAGGTCGGCCTATCACTTTTTATAAAAAAATATTATATTTTCTAGGTTGGCTCTAGAGTGAGATCGCCTAGTCTTGTATATAAATGAGAAGGTGTCTCCACATTAAGAATCAATTTAATCCATTTCCAAGTTCAAATTTCTTCAACACCAGGTTCGCCTTCTAGAGTACCAGATTCACTTCAAGGAGAAGTGTTATTATTTTGTGTATTCAAGGAAATCACACTATCTTCAAGTGCAAATTAATTGTATGAGATTTGGCCTTGCTGGGGCATGATTTTGAGTGCTATTTCTGCACTTATTTATTCTGATTTATAAGAGAATATTTTTCTAGGTTTTTCTCCCTCAAGTAGGAGGGTTTTCCTAGGGTAAATTCGGTGTTCAATGTTCTCTGTGTTGTATATTCTACTTATTTACATTTCTGATATGAAAATCAACATGGTATCAGAGCTAGGTTTAGGGAATATTTGATCAGATTTGTCTAAGCATTCTTCATTGAATATCATTTCCATTTAGAATAGACCTAAGGGTAGATCTTGAAGGCGAATTAGGGAAAATCTTAAAGGCGAATTATTGCAGATCTTGAAGATCTTGAAGGTGAATTATTGTAGACCTAAGGGAAAACTTTAAAGAAGTTGATTCATGGAGGCTATGTGTGGGCCACATCACTTGAAGGAGAAAATGAAGATTGAAGGAAAGGATGAGCACTTGAAAGAAGTCCTCTACCTCACACAACTTTAAGAGTTTTAAAGGACCATGCCTATGATGGAGGATGTCTACTTGCAACACCTTATGGATGATGATCATCTCTCCAAAATGTGTGAGTGTTACAGGGGACATCATCAGGAAAAGATGATGGTTGTCAAGAGGAGAAAAATGGTTGCAACTGAATCAACAAAGATAAGTTCTATTATGTATCATTCCTTTAATTATTTTATCTAATGATATTTGCTAGATGACTACATGATTCATTTGTATTGGGGTAGTTTGATTTTATAAACTATCAATAATTTCTTTAAAATGAAAGATGGATCAAGGAGAAAAATGATGATGTATTAATTATTAGAGATTGCATAAGGAATTCAAAGGGAGGAAGAGCTTGAGGCATCCTGTGAGGAAGTCATGCCGACTAAAGAAATGAACAAACATGGACACATAGCTTGCAACCCTGGGATTGAGTTGGTGGCACATAACTCTTATGATTCTTCACTGGAGTCATCTTTCAAGGGCACAAGGTTGGGTCAGCCTTGGATGGAGATTTTACATTAGAAAAAAATATTGAGAAGGATGAAGACACTAAACAAAAGTATGACATAAGTCTTGTCCTCCTGATTTGGAACAACAATCTATGGTTCTTGCATGGTCAACTATTGGCAGCCCTAGAAAGAATATTGGAAAATAGTGAGGTTCCTATCAAAGATCATTGGAGAAGACATGCTAATGGCTATTGTATTGAGAGTTGTGAAAGAAAAAATAGTTTTTGATTCTTTGCAAGTTGGGTAAATCAATGACATGTCTGGGAATAGGACTAAGGTTTTGAGATCTGTCAATGGAGGGGAGTTCACTTCTAGAGGATTTTTGTAATCTCTATATTGAGGCAGGGATTAAGAGGGAGGTTTGTGTTCAACAAGATGGAGTCCTATGTCACGAGGAACTAGAGTGACTCACTGAGAAGAAGTGAAGGTGTCAGCTAAGTGGGTTGCATTGTTGCAAGGCCAAGTGCTAAGTCTTTGGAAGGCCTCTTTAGTTGCAGAGAATGAAATTGCACAAGGTAGTCAACCTTATTTTGACTTTGGTAGCACTGCAAACCTATTCAAAATAGGGTGATCTAGGATGAGGTCAAGGAGGACTAAGTCCTGTACTCTCGCAAGTCAGTTAAAGGTGCTGCTAGGAGTAGTGTCAAAAATGTGTGTTGGATACCATTCCTCTAAGGAAACATTTTAGGAAATATTGGACGAGGAGGTCAGGAGGTTGATGCGGGTACTTGAAGCTCTAGAGGGAGTCACAACATCATTAATATTTGTTGTAATGTATATTTCTCTGAGACAGAGAAATATGAGGTGAAAGCCCTTGTAGTGTATATTTCTCTGAGACAGAGAAATATGAGGTGAAATCCCCTGTAGTGTATATTTCTTTGAGATGGAGAAATATGAGGTGAAAGCCCCTGTAGTGTATATTTCTCTGAGATGGAGAAATATGAGGTGAAATCCCTTGTAGTGTATATTTCTTTGAGACGGAGAAATATGAGGTGAAATCCCTTGTAGTGTATATTTCTTTGAGATAGAGAAATATGAGGTGAAAGCCCTTGTAGTGTATATTTCTTTGAGACTAAGAAATATGAGGTGAAAGCCCTTGTACAAGATCACATCTCTGAGACTGAGCTGTGCTTTCCACAATTGGGTGTAGCCATTGTGGATGTCATGTTGAGAGACTCCATGACGAGGGTGTTTGAGAATACCTCCCTAGCTAAGACGGAGTGTTAGTGTTTTATAGCTATGGGAGGTATTTCCCTAAGTAGAATTAAACAAAGGCAGGTAAGCCTATCACTTTTTATAAAAAAAATATTATTTTTTCTAGGTCGGCTCTAGAGTGAGCTCGCCTAGTCTTGTATATAAATGAGAAGGTGCCTCCACATTAAGGATCAATTTAATCCATTTCCAAGTTTGAATTTATTCAACAATAAGCTCACCTTCTAGAGCAACAGATTTGCTTCAAGGAGAAGTGTCATTATTTTGTGTATTCAAGGAAATCATACTATCTTCAAGTGCAGATTTATTGTATGAGATTTGGCCTTGCTAGGGCATGATTTTGAGTGCTATTTCTACACTTATTTATTCTGATTTATAAGAGAATATTTTTTCTCCCTCGAGTAGGAGGGTTTTCCCAGAGTAAATTTGGTGTTCATTATTCTTTGTGTTGTATCTTTTGCTTATTACATTTCTGATATGAAAATCAATATCTATCAATTCCAACTTAAATATTATTCTATGTAAACCAATGTGAATGATTATGGTATTTTCCTATATTGGTATAAAATAAGGCTCAATTTATTATCCATAAAATAAAAAGCTACCTTTTCACTAGTTGTCCAAAACATGGGTAGAGAGGCATCTTTATAACATTCCATCTAAACTATATTAAAATATTATAAAAAGCCCAAATTGTGACAAGAATTGAATAAAAAATCCATCAAAACAAGAGAGGTCTCTCAACCAAATAATTACAAGCATAAAAATTAATTGCATCAAAAAAATGATTTTTAATTTTCAAAAAGGGTCTAAATCACTTGGTTGGTGTAGTCATAGCCATGATCAACCAAATATAAGGGCTAATTAGGATAGATAAAGGTTATAACTTCTCTATAATCTACATTGTGATTTCTACCAAAAAAAAGTTAGATAACCAAATAATATGACAAGCAATAAAGAGAAAAGATATAATGATCTTAATTTCTTGCAAGGAAAGGATATCCAAAGCAACACATTTTTTATAGAAATCCATCACAAAATACTTCTTGGGGAGGTCTATAAGAACTTGATCATTCCAAGATACTAAATTCATTTAGGAGAATCGAGAGGCATGCCATTGATATCTGGCTCATCAAAACTAAACTAGCCATTTTGTAAAACACTCTTCTAAAGAAAAAATACCCAAATGAATGCTGATAATTTGGAATAATCCCTTTTTAGAAAAAAAATCCTTCTTCCATTCATCTTAGTAGAATGACATTTATGTAGGACCATGAGAGAGGAAGGAGAATGACCAATATTCTCTAATTGTGATGATAACACTGTATACACTAGTTATGACATTCTAAGAAAATTGTAGAATGCTCACCATCATAGGGAGCCACCTCCTTCCCATTTTATTAAGGGTTTCAAAAACCCACAAACTTGTAGCTTAATTTTTTGGTTACAAATAATGGGTGAAGGTTTGGCTTGAGTTCCACCATTGCTAAGTTTTCTATTATTTTATAGTTTTTGGATTTAGTCTAACCTTCATCATTTTTAGAAGGGGGCTTCAATAGGATGAGTAGAAGGTTTATTGGGAGATGAAATCAATAGAAAATCCATAATATTATGATCAAAAGTATTGACACTAAAATCAATTTTTTTGTTAGTTTAGATAAAGGACATGTTAGGTGTGACAAAAATGACTAATTTGAATATACATAATATATTTAAATTGTGTATAGAGGTCAACATCAATAAAAAAAAAACTTTTATGGATGAGTTGAGAATTTTTTTTTACCCTCAACAAAAACAATCTTATTGGTCAAGTGAGCCATCAGTTTCGATAAATAATTCTAGAAAGGTAGGATTGAGCTTGGGAATTCTATCCAAATTAGCATGTATGAAAGTTTTTTCAGTAGATATTTAAAAGTGCTAGTATAAATAGAGTTATTGTCAAATTAGTTAGCTAATCACACTTTCTAGGTTGACTTATTCAAACTAGTATATTCTCTTCTTAGGGAATTTTTACTTTTTGTCTCACTTCATGTGGTTGAGACGCATGTACTCACCTTCTGAGACACCTATCTCATATTCATATGTTGCCTTTATCATACTGGTTCCATGCACATGACATATCATGGACACATTTACTACATTCATGGAGGAGGTTAGACTCCATACCTATCTTCTCATCTTACCCGTTTCTTATATATTCAAGGGGATTATATGTAATTACTTTGTTTTTGGATTTAAACACATTGTATGAATATATTACACATTTTTTCCTTATTTAGAATCTCTTTTATGAGGCTTATAATTGTATTGTAGGATCTAAGTTGTGAAGGTCAAATATCTAACCCAAACATGGCCACAGTGCTATGATTGCACATTCCTTCTCACATCAAGGTGATTCCAACACTTAGCCTTATCATTATAGTGTTTTGGAGACCAACATAGATTTCCATTAAGTTTAAGGCATGAGAAATGAAGAATAGCCTTTCATTTGGTGAAATTTGGTAATTTTAATTTTTGTAATTTTTTAGTCCTTAATACCCTATTGTTTAATACAAAAACCACAAAGATTTTGTACAAATCCATACTATATAGAATGGTTGTAATTTTTTTATTTTCTAAATATATGGCCAAGATTCCCTTGTCTATTTCATAATTATTGGTCAAAAAACTATTTTTTCCTAATTTATGGTATATTTAGCTTTTTTGTAGCATTACCAAGTTTAAATTATTTTAAAGGCCTATTTTTCCCTAGTCATATTTATTTGAGGGATACACCATCAAAATTTATATTATTGAGATTTTTGAGGTCTTTCAATCTTCAAGGTGTGATAAGGTACAAGTTTCCTTCAAGATGATCAAGTAGTTTTTGCATCAACATAATAGGAGATACTATTTTGAACAATCTAGGGGCTTGTTGGTTAGATTGTAAATTGATGTAACCTATGGTAAATTTGGGGTTGTTGAATATGCAAATCCACCATGTCACAATCTGTAACAATAAGCCAAGAACTTCATATATGTTATTGAGGTTTTATGGGAGTTTTGATAGGATTTGATAATGTATTTTATCACATTTGGTTGCACAAAAAGGTATCTCCATAAGGCCCCCACATGACATTTAGACTCCACATATGGTTTAAAAACTTTCCTTGGTGGATGCTTCCATAATTTCTCATATCCACCCAATGTATCCCTATCACTTATGAGCTAAGCAATAATTTATTAAAAAAAGATTTAAGCTCTTTATTTACAACACCTATAAATTGAGTTGTGGAATTTAAAATTTGGTAGTTCCAAGTCCAACCAAGTATGAAGAAAAATAATATAATTAATGCATCCTCAAAGGAAATCCTTCTTGGTTGGTCACAAGATAAATTCTATCCCACCAATAATATAGTAGAGTATGAATCCCTTACCCATAGATCACTATAGGCATAAAGAATAATTTCAAGAAAGTACAATTATTTTGATATTTTAAGTTGGTGAAGAAGCATGTCCAAAAGAAATATGCATACAATGATAAGATATTTTCTAGTTACCACAATAGAGCGTAGGATTTAATTGATGGTTTTGATTATTTTAGTAAAAAGATAATACATTGCGTAAGGAACCATACTATTGATATATGAGCTACAATTAATAGTACCATTAATTGAATTTCCCTCTTGAGATTAAATATATTTTCTAATTGAGTTGAAATATATACCCTCTATACTTGACAACATAAATCAATTTCTAGGTCTTTCATGACGATAAGTCAATTTTGGAATTCATTAAAAATCTAGGGATGTTTGAGTGCTAGTTTAAATTGACCAGTTAGAAAGGGAAGAAGTATAAATTGATGATAATGAGATCATAGTTAATTTAAAAATTAATACTATCCCAAAGAGAATGGTGCAACTAGAAAGGTTGTATAAATATCATCAACTTGAAAGTTTGAAGAAGAATGTTAATTCAAAAGGTGGATAATTCCTTCTATTCAATATGGAGATGGAAAGGATGTCAAGTATATATTACTAGGGAAAGGATTCACTAAATAAGACAAGACTAGCATAATAGAAGGGACTAAGTATTACATTGACCTTGTGTCCTATAACTATGAAGATTTGAATACATTCAATACTTCTATTACTACACATATTATTCATGTCAAGCCAACATTCAAACCTTTTAAATAGAAGCACCACCAAGTTAATGCACTTTGGGAACCTTTGATCTTCAAGGAAATTTACAAGTTACCTTGAAGAATTGTGTTTCCAATCTGACATACTACATGGGTGTTAAATATCATAGTAGCTTTAAAAATGGAGAAATCAGACTATGTGTGGACTTCTATAACCTTAGCAAACCATCCAAGAAGGTTATTTATCCACTACCGTCTTTAGGAAAGGTGCTCTAGATAGTCAATGCCTCTTAAGTGGTGTTTTTCCTAGATGTTTCTTCCAAATGCAATGAGGTTATGGTTGATTATAGTGATAGGTAAAAAATAATTTTTAAAATGAAGTGGGGGACATTCACTTATAAATGAAATCATTTGGGATTAATTGATGCTAGAGTTACATTCCATAGAGCAATGAATGTTGTCTTGAAGGAATTTTTGGGAAAGTGTATCATTATCTACATAAATGATTTGATGGTGTTTTCAACAGAGAGATGGGATGATGTTTTTGACATAGGAAATTTTCTTCAAGGGTGCATGGAACATAGAATTTCCTTACACTTAAGAAGTGTATATTTAGAGTAATTAAAGGTAAGTTTGGGATATTTGAGTTTACCAAAGGGGATATCCATTTACCCTAAAATATTTCCATCCATATTTAAGAATCTCTTTCAAAGAAGAGATAAAGGAGCTTAACTATTGTCTTTGTCAAAAAATACATTACAAGAATTGTTAAAATTATGAAGCCCATGTTGAAATAGGCTGCCAAAATTTAATGGGAACCCCAATCCAAAGAATATTTTGTAAAAACAAAGATTTTTTTTGTTGAAATACCAATTATTGTTAATCTAGAATATACTAGACCTTTTTACATCTCTTTTACTTCAAAATATACATGTACAACAGTGTTGACTCAACAAATAAACATAGAGATGACATATCCATACTATTTATGAGTACCCCATTCAAACAATGTGAGCTCAATTATCCAAATAAGGAATATAAGGCCTATTATTTGGTTAGAGATATAAATAAATTTAGACATTACATTATAATGACCAAAGTTTTTTCTATAATTCTAGATTAGGTTGTTAAGAGTTTTTGTATGTAGAATAAAATTTGAGAAATTGAGAAAAATGATTACTTTATTAAAATAATTTGATCTAGAAATAACTCCAATGAAGATAGTTTGAGGACACACATTGATACATACTATAGCTTAAATCAATCCTTATACCATGTGCCAACAATATTCATTAGATGTTGTCACCAATAATAAATGGTATGTAGATATTATATTTTATATTTTGAATAATAATTGTCTATTTAACTTGAAATAACTCAAAGGAGAGCCTTGCACTTGAATGCTAAAAAATGATAGTAAAATATTGAATCTTTTGTAGGATAAACCATATTTTAAAAACTCAAATGTTTATGTAGGGATGAAGAAAATCAAATCCAAAAAATATTCATTAAAAGCTCAAATTTGGGTATGGTTTAGTAGTAATGCACCAAATATTGAGGATTGGTTATTATTGGTCGAAGGTATTGAAGGATGCATATACTTAGGGTAATTCCTTCCATAACTATCAAAATACTACAACCCTAATTTTATGTTGTGTATTGGGTTATGAGTAGTCAAATCATGGCTATCTTAACTCTAAATAAATTATATAATCATTATTATAATCATATATTGGTAGTTAGATCATCCTAGGGGTTATAATCAAGTATCTAAATCAACTTCAGTGACAAGCAAGACATAATTAGGTATTTATAGGAGCTAGTTGCTAGTTATTATTATTATGTTGAGTATTATGTTCTTATTGAAGGTTATTGATGGTTTCCCCTTCGAAGTGGATTAAAAGGTTTCTCCCTTGAACTGACATGTTATTATTAAATACTTTTAATATATTTTTTATTATATTCTTGTATTGTTCAAGTTTTTTTGTTCTAGAAACATAAAATATATTTCTAAAAATTATCAGATCATGTTTCTATGTGTAGGACATTTTCATAATCACAAATACAACCTTTATCCCTAAACTTGTCCTTACTTAGAAAAAGTAGAATATTCCAATTTCTAAACAAATAACAAACTATCATATCTATTCCAATTTCTAAACAAATAACAAACTATCATATCTCGTTTTTTATTTTTAAATACAAAAAATTTCAAAATCCTTATGAAATAGCTTTTTCTCCAATTATTTAACTAAAATAAATTTTAATTATATCATTACTTTTTATACTTTAATACTTAATTCAAAATTACACTAATCCCCAATATACTTATTTAATAATATAGATTAAGATGTACTTATTTACACGTATTTCATTAAATTAACCTAAACTAAACATTTATTTTCCTATAAAATATCAATCTTATTGTTTTTCACTATTAATTTATATTCAAGAAGCCCCTGAGCACGTAGCATCGTATACAAAAATCTCATCCCAAGACAGCAGACATGATTATTTGTTTGATTATTCCAACCAAAAATTACAGTTGTGTAAAGCGTTCAATAATACACTAAACCTTTCTTGATAGATTGTTAAACCCATCTGGTCAACTTGATTAACCCTAGTACATACTATACGTTAAAATCCCAGCCGTTAGAATACAGATATTGCCCGTCATTAAACTTATTGGGCCGCCCCTCAAACTTGCATATCGACTTCCGTTTTGTAATGGGTGGAATTTTCTGCAACACATTTCTGACAATATGGTTAGCCGTCTTGGCCTGACTCTCAAAAAATCTATGCTTGAGAAGCTCCTCAGCAGTAGGTCTTTCACTGGGCTCTTCTTGAAGACATCTACTCACCATATCCTTAAAAGATTTGGAGAATCTTACACCACGCAGCTCTGGAATTCTTCCACAGCGGAGATCATCAACAATTTCTTCCATTGAATCCTTCTTCATGTAAGGAGACTCACCACAAGCAAGCTCAAAAGCAGTGATCCCAAAAGACCATATATCAGCCTTAAAATCATATCCTCCATTATCATATTCATCAACAAAGGCAACTTCAGGTGCCATCCAGCAAAGGGTACCCACAACTGAAGTTCTCTTGCTGGACTTCCCATTCTCATTCACAAATGCAGAAAGTCCAAAGTCTGCCAGTTTTACTACGCCACTATTATCGACCAAAATATTATCGGCCTTGAGATCTCTGTGAATGAACCCTAATTTGTGAAGATAAGCCAAGGCCTTCAGTACGTCTCTCAAGATTGTTGCAACCACAGATTCCTCAAACCCATCTGTAAATGAAGTTTTTAATATATTTCTGACTGACCCGGCCCACATGTATGGCATAACTACGCACAGCCATTTTCCTACCACGAAAGAGCAGTGAACATTTACAATTTTGGGTGGTTTAGTTGTGTTAGGGTTTGGCATTCTAGGGAAAGTTGGTTTAAGTCCCTGTCCTTACTCTTGTCAAGATCTGTGCATTTTATGGCTACTGTTTCATTGGTCGCCAAGCACTTTGCTTTGTAGACGTGTCCATTCGCTCCTTTACCTATTTTTTCAATGAATTCGTATTCCTTGACATCAAGAGGATAACACTTACGAGGCTTTCGGAAGAATGATGGGGTTCCACATTTCCTGTTCTTCTCACAAGATTTGTGAAGTTTATCCATACTGTAATCTTTTGGGGACGATAAATGTGAATTTGAAGTTTGTTATGCATATATATTCAAGAAAGGGTGCTTATATACCAACGGTCATTAGAAAAGGGCGTGAAGAAAGAAGACTCTTCCTTTTAAGTAAAATTTATGAGATATTCTTGGTTTTGTTTTGGGTAGGATCAATGCTTTGATTTATGAGTATAGAATAGTGGCTATGTGAAAACAAAATGAATTTTTTAATGTAATATATTATAATTCTTATGTCAAGTGGATGGTTTTGTAATGAAAGATCATCTTCTAGATAATTAAATTTGCTTACTCAACCTTTCTTCTTTTATAATTAAAAATAAAATAAAAATCATTCTTTCAAATGTTAAAAAAATATTTCTTCTTAAATGGTACATCTTTATTTTGGTTTTGTCACTATGAAAAGATATCTTAATATATTTGTTCATATATTATCTTGTGTTATACTTTTATGAAATTGTCACATTTAAACACGTAGAAGTCATGTGGTCAATGGAACAATACAAATGGAAATAAAACAAAAATAGAAACATAGCCAAATTCATGGCTTTTTTCAATGACCCGGTAGGAAAAACACAGGAGATGACATGAGGAGGGAGACAAACCTGCGACGTAAGTATGGACATTTCTTATCATGCCATTAGAAGGTATGGTATCCTGATTCCTTCAACCATTCAAATGGCAAGTTACATGGAAAAAAGAGGTGCCTAGGCAATTTTGAAACCCTTACAATGCCCATAATTGCTCATTCAAAGCTTAGTCAAAGGGCAAAGAATGCCTCCCAAAAAAAAATGGAAAAGAGAGGATAAAGGGACATGATGAGAAGGAATGAGGAATTGTGCAAGAAAAGGAGTAGGTTTCTTGAGATGAAGACTAGACAATTAATATGGAATGGCTCACACCTCTTTGGCAAGAAAATTACATGAAATGGAGGATGAACCTTTGACCCACCATAAAAGAATGACTTTAGGCAATCTACAACATCATTTTTACCTCAAGGTCCATGAGCAACAAAGGTCAAAAGGAGGAGAAAAGAACATGAGGGTGTTTGAGAGGAGAAATGTAGAGAAAAATCATTAAAAAGCAAGACAAAAGTGTCAAATGGGACGACAGAAGAAAGGAGAGAATGCCTAAATAGAGGGTCAACCAAACTATTGGCAAGCATAGTTGAGGAATATTGCAGGTGAGAATAGGAGCACAGTGTGATAGTTTAAGGGAAATCTTAGATGTGTTAACCCACCCAAAAGGTTAGGTGCTACCCCTTCATTCCCTTGCTAACAATACCTCCATTTTATTTATACACTGTTGAATGACAATATTCCCTATTAATTTTCTTATATTAGTGCTAATAAAAAGAAATTCCATATATTTCCATAGGTATGTGTACATACTTCAAATTTTTTTATCATGGGATTCACTCAACAATTCCAAGTAGAAATACATGCTAAAACTAGTATGAGAAGGTGTCTATAATCACAAAAGGACATGGTACTCTATCTTAGTTATATCATCATTCATAGTTGTATGGTGTAAGACCTATGATACCAAGGCTTGAGGGTTTCATGCTCAATGGATTCATGATGTTCCATTCTAGCCTTAAGAAAAAAGTACTGAGTATGATGAACCAAATGATTGTGTCATCAAGCCAACATTCATATCCCCATTCTCTATTTTCCTTTTCTTCTAAGTAACTTGAGGGATGATGCTTAGAACATAGTTTTCATAAAATTTATTCTAGGCTTGTTAACTTAATGGGCCAATAGATTTGAATTAAGATATCCTCTATGTTGAAGGTATGTAGTCAATGGCATAATTTTGGTCCTTTCAATTTATCTAGTGCTTTATGTAAGATTTTAGTTGCACAACATGTTATGGAATCATAACTATTAAAACTAATTCAACCACCAATATAAGATCATTGAGCTTAATGTTGCTACCTATCTCTAAGAATTTTTCAATCCTAGCAACTAAATTTTTTGTTGTACTAGAGCATGTAGAACTCTAGAAAATTAGGAACATGGTTTCCTAACTTAACATTTGGGTTATGGTTACATAATATTGCAACCAATAATGACTCATTTTGTGGCATTAGAACCCCATTTACTAAACATATTTTTAATGTTGCAAGTCGATACTCTTGGTAACCCACTTTAGATTTGAGGATAAAGGCTTAATATGATTACATGATCTATATCAACCTCTTAATATGAGAACCTCCATAAGGAAAAATTCATGAGAATGAAGGATTATGGTTGTAATATAATTTGGAGTGGAATTAAATGATTCTTATTAGAAAAATGGTTGGGGTTGAGATATTATTGAATAAAAGGTATGAGATTATTTGTTGTTAGTGTGTTATGTGTAATTGTATCTTTAGGTTGTATTTATACTGCTTTAAAGACAAATAAAAAGTCTATCTTAGTAATTTTATAAATAGAGAGATTCTGATCAAAAGAATGATAAACTATATGACACTTAATCAATCAAGAGACTCTTAAATTTATTAAGAAATACCTTGAACGCCGTAACTAGTATTAAGTCATAATGTACTAGTTAAACAACTAATGTAGTTATGTCTACTTGAGACCCATTTTAGATTATATAGAAATGCATTGAGTTCCAATATATTGTGTTTATTCCTTCTTTGTTTACAAGTTAAATTTTACAAAAAAACTAGCGAACAATAGATTTTTGGCACCACAAGACTCTCTAGCACTTCTAGGGTTTTTCACTTAAAAGGAGAGAGGTAGGCCAAAAATGACATCTAGGTTCATTCAAATTATGTAATGTATGATGTTATTTAGGCTAAATCAAATGAACTAAGTGCAATTGGATGATCTATTTGATTGAATTTGAATGCAAAATTTAAGTTTTATGCTATGTTGGAAAACATAATGTGATATGAAAACAATGAGCTATGAATGAATAAATGCAGAACAAAAAGAAATGAGATGAATCAGAGTGCACTTGGATGTCTAATGAAGATTCTAGAATGATCTGAATGCTGTCTGGATTTACAGAAATTCACCAGTGGGACTCATTCGCCTAGGGTGGTGAATTAGTCCTGCTTCTGATGAAAACTTTCAGGAATAGGTTTCTAAGTGTCAGGATCCATAATTTGAAAAAACTTAGATTTCTAGCATTAAGGTGGGACTCATTCACCACTGGTGGTGAATCAGTCCTCTCCCAAAATTATGAGAAATCAGGAGACAACTCTACAACACCAGATCTGAGGATGTTTGCTTGTCAGGTTGTCGAAGTCAATTCTACAAGAAATGGACAAAATACCTTCTCCAAGCTTGAAATATGGTTGATTTGACTTGAAGCACCTAGTTGACTTGTTGATCACTCTTCAACACCTAAATGCTTGTTAAATCTGCATACAAAAGTCAAACTCTTGTTGAAGAAAAATTTGAAGTTGTGTCAATGTATGCTCCAAAATGCTTGATTTATGCTTGATTTGATGTTGTAAGGTGCTTGAACACTTGAATGAATGAGAAGATTGCTTGAATGTGATGTGTGATTACATGAGATGTAAAATGAGGTGAAAATCACTTATTTATACAATCTTGTGCCTTAGTAACCTATTGATACCTCATCACGGGCCGACATCAATTGATTTTGAATAAAAACCCAAAAGGAAATTTAAAAAAAAATGAATTTGGAGCCAAGGGGGACTCATTCGCTACCCATGGCGAATGGGTCCCACCTAGGACCTAAAAATGGGTGTCAGGAATTAAGTCATGTTTAATGTTATTTTTCAAGTTTACATTAAAAAATACACTTAATTAAAGCTTATAAGGGCATAAAGGGGTCAAATAAAGCATAAGAAAAGTGTAAATAGTGAAATTAAGCCTAGAAAAGTATGAAATCTTATTACAAGACTTTACAACACTTCAAAATAGGACTTGCTTAGTGATGAAAAGGTGATTTTTAGGTGAATTGTAATGAATAGAGTCTAGAAGAGTGTAGAAATGTTTTACAACACTTCACAACACCTTCACAAGACGTCATTATTTGAATTTTAGTACCTAAATATGCATGTTCAAGCCACATTACATGAATAAAATTAGAGAAAAATAGACCAAACATCATGAAGCAAGACCTAAAAGGCCATGGAAATGATAAGGGGCCATTTTTCTATGGCACATTTAGCCCCCACTTTAGTGAGAGGATGAACTTGCTTGAAACTCACATTAAAGTTGCCATGCACATCGAGAGGAGGGTTCAAATGCACTTACATGAGCAAGATGGAATGACAATGATCAAGAGGGATGATCAAGCCCCTAGGATGAAGATCCCATGGAAAACTAAACATAAGAACAAAGGAACCTGCAAGTGTTGAAATGAGAGAACCAGATGAAGCTTCGATCATCTGTCCAACTAGTTGTGGATTAGATCTAGGCTGATTGAAAGAGAATGTATACTCACTTTGGGGCGACATAAATCATGGTGGTCCACCAGGTGAGAATTCCCAAAAGGTGAAGTACATACGCTAGTTGGTATGCACTCACAAACACAAAGGTTGCTATGGGGAAAGTCATGTCGCTAGATGGGCTTCCCACTCAACCATATTAAAGTTATACCTCCTGATAACTTTAACAAGGTGCCATAAAGGAAAATGTTGGTTTGTGCTTCATGAGGCAAGAAAAGCTTTGTATGCTTAGAACTCATGAACAAATAGCAAGGTACCACATGCATGCAAGTTGCACTATGCAAGGTGGAAAAGATGCAAAATGCAAAATGTAAAAGATGTTCAAAGGAGTCTTGTTAGGTTTATGTGAGGTCTATCATTTAAGGGAACATTGTGTCTAATTTATCCAAGAGAGGACCAATCAAAGAATAAAATATTCATAACTTAGGGGATGTAGTGCATTGCATCAAGCCACCAAGAGGAATGTAATATGCTTAGATAGATTGCACTTATGAAGGACATCACACCTAATGTCATCCACAAAGTGACAAATGCATCATATGAGAGACAAGGCTACACTGAGAACCAAGAATGCAAATGAATTAATGGTAATGTATGTCCCCCACTTTAAAGGAATTGCTACACATTGTTCTATGAGTAATTACTTTAAAGTAGCAAAGGGAAAATACAAAAAGTAAAAACAAGACATGAGAGCCAACTTGGAAAGCCCTATGCCAAGTCATGTGTTTCTGAGTAAGGCTACGTCATGTGAACGAAAAGGAAAAAAGAAAGAAAGGGAGTTTCCCCCCCAGAAAGGAACACATCAAACACATAAGCGATCTATGGATCTAGGGTCAGTATGTTTGTTGTTGCAATGTTTTTGTGAGAGAGCTTGGAATTGTCATCATTCCCCAAAGCACATAGAACTGGAAGAATGACACAAAGAGAGTGAAAAAAAAGAAAAAGAAAGTCCATTTTGACTCAACATGGAAGAGGCATTGCAGCCTCAATGCTTTGGGACATCCCCAAAAGGAGAACACAAAACAAAAGTGAAAAAGAAAAGGACCTTTTGGATCAACATGGAAGAAACATAGGGTGTCTCTACGCTTTGCGTCATCCCCGAAAGGAAAACACAAAACAAAAAAGAGAGAATGAACAATATATAGAAGAATATAGGTACAAATAGAAGAAGTGTACAAAGAGTGGAAACATCAAACACACATTATGAGGGAACACGATACACACATAAAAGAAAAATGTAAAAGGAACTAGTATCGCAAGTGTAAGTCAACCATTAACTAAGTTAGTGGTTTCTCGATCTTAAATAGTTAAGTGAAAAAGGAATAACATAGTTAAGAGACAAAGACAATTTGCATTACAAGGGTAAGGCTAACAACTTTGTACCTCCACACAAAGTGTAAAGGAAAGAATGAGCCAAGGTGGGTGATTTAAAAGGATTATGCAATAGTGAGAATAATAAATTCTACAACTATGGCCTGATAAAGAGATTTAGTTGTTATGGGATAATAGGAAAGCAATCAGTATCAGTGAAATGATACTTATCTAGGATGTCTTTCAATGTCTGTCATTCTTTGGTTCGATGTCTAAGAATACGATGATATTTGCAAAATGGTATGTTAGAATCTTTAGGAAGAATAACCAACCTATTCATAGGTGGTAAAAGTATTAGACCTTTGTTTAAAATCAGTTGAAGCATCCTTTCACATTCAGGTGGAGGATGTGTAGGAAACTTGAGTTTCTTCAATTTGTAAGGTTGTTTTCATTTGCTAGATTCTCCTTTTTCATGAATAGAAGGAGGAGAAGGACCTGTGGGGATCCTAACATCATCATGGTCAGTATTATGTAAAGGTTGTTCTCGGGGAAGGAGAATATTCAAGTCAGGAGGAGAATCAAAGATCACTGTACCATCATCCCGAAGTCTCCAATATTCAAAAGGAGCTTTATTAGGATGAGTCAAGAATCTTGATATACTAAGCCGATTGTGTTTTCTTTTGTGGGTTTTTGTTCAAGAAGTTGGTGAATTTCATGTTCATGTTGTGTGTCACAACCTTGTTTATTGAGAATAATAAAGCCTTTACCATATGTTTCTTCAAGGTTTATGGGAGTGTTTGTGACTTTATGATCGTAAAATGGTTGTGAGTGTGTTTTTTTAGAGGAACTAGGTCCACTTGAGGGTGGAACCTTAGGTCCTTAATTGATTTTGGGATGTAAGTATGCAATGTGATCAGGAGGTGCAATAATAGGAAGATCTTGTGACTTCATGGATGGATAGAAGGTTGCATTTGCTTCTAGGTTATTATGGCATAAATTGTAGAGCTTGTTCATGATACCATCAGCTTCTCCAATGATGTCTACTTCATGAGGAGGAAAATCGTGAGGAGTTGAAGGAACATGTGGAAGTTCAAGGTCATTAGGATCACAACCAAAGGTACAATTGGACATGTCTACTAAGTATTTTAAGGAATTCCATAACTTATTAAAAGAAAATTCCATGATGCAAGTAAACTAAGATGCAATAAATGATTAAAAATAAATATTTTGGAAATTAAAACATAAAACAACTATAGAAATCTCTAATGCAGAAAAATGCCAAAAAATGTCTGAAAATGTTGTTTAAAAAGTGCAGGTGGACTGATTCACCCAGGGTGGCGAATGAGTCCTAGTATGATATTTTTTTGTGCTTTTCAAAAAATTTAATGTGATTCTAATGCTTTTGAGAGTGCAATGAAGGATGTAGACACATATTTTTAGTTTTTTCAATGATTTGCAATGCAGAAATGAAATCTAAACAAAGCTTTCACTAATGCAATATGAGAAGTCCTAGGATGCAAAAACAAGAAAAATACCCTAATTGAATGTTGATGCAAGTGTAATATAGGATGCAATATGCAATTAAAATTAGAAATACAAACTGTTTAAAATGCAGGTTCACCAAAATGAATCGTAGATTTTTGGCACCACAAGGCTCTCTAGCACTTCTAGGGTTTTTCACCTAAAAGGAGAGAGGTAGGCCAAAAATGCTAGCTAGGTTCATTCAAATTATGTAATGTATGATGTTATTTAGGCTAAATGAAATGAACTAAGTGCAATTGGATGATATTTTTGATTGAATTTGAATGCAAAACTTAAGATTTATGCTATGCTGGAAAACACAATGTGATATGCAAACAAGGAGCTATGAATGAATAAATGCAAAACATAAAGAAATGAGCTGAATCAGAGTTCACTTGGAGGTTTGATGAAGTTTCTGGAATGATCTAAATGTTGTATGTATTTACATAAATTCACTAGTGGGACTCATTCACCCATGGTGGTGAATTAGTCCTACTTCTGATGAAAACTATCGGGAACATGTTTCTAAGTGCCGGGATCCAAAATCTGACAAAACTTAGATTTCCAGCCTTAAGGTGGAACTCATTCACCACTAGTGGTGAATCAATCCCCTCCAAAAATTCTGAGAAATTAGGAGACAACTCTGCAACACCAGATGTGAGGATGTCTGCTTGTCGGGTTGCCGAAGTCAATTCTACAGGAAATGGACAGAATACCTTCTCCAAGCTTGAAATATGGTTGATTTGACTTGAAGCACCTAGTTGACTTGTTGACCAGTCTTCAACACTTAAATGCTTGTTAAATATACATACAAAATTCAAACCCTTGTTGAAGAAAAATCTAAAGTTATGTCAATGGTTTCTCCAAAATGCTTGATTTATGCTTGATTTGATGTTGTAAGGTGCTTGAATGCTCAAGTCAATGAGAAGATTGCTTGAATATGATGTGTGATTATAGGAGATGTAAAATGAGATGAAAATCACTTATTTATACAATCTTGTACCTTAGTAACCTATTGATACCTCATCACGGGCCGACATCAAGTGATTTTGAATAAAAACCCAAAAGGAAATTTGATTTTTTTTGAATTTGGAGCCAAGGGGGACTCATTCGCCACCCATGTTGAATGGGTCCCACCTAGGACTTGAAAATGGGTGTCAGGAATTAAGTCATGTTTAATGTTATTTGTCGGGTTTACATTAAAAAATATACTTAATTAAAGCTTATAAGGGCATAAAGGGGTCAAATAAAGCATAAGAAAGGTGTAAATAGTGAAATTAAGCCTAGAAAAGCATGAAATCTTGTTACAAGACTTTACAACACTTCAAAATAGGACTTGGTTAGTGATGAAAAGGTGATTTTTAGGTGAATTGTAATGAATATAGTCTAGAAGAGTGTGGAAATGTTTTACAATACTTCACAAAAACTTCACAAGATGTCATTATTTGAAGTTTAGTACCTAAATATGCATGTTCAAGCCACATTACATGAATAAAATCAGAGAAAAATAGACCAAACATCATGAAACAAGACCTAAAAGGCCATGAAAATGACAAGGGGCTATTTTTCTATGACACAACTAGAATTTTGGGTGAGTTTTGTGTCAAGAAGACCCTTGTAAATTGGTGATGGTCAAATGTTGAAATGTGTAATATGGTTGTTAATGATGTGTAGGTCTTTATTGATTAAAAGGGTGTGGGCTAGGATGGAGTTAAGTCAACCATTTCATTATGGAATTGGGTTTGTAAAATAATTGGTTGTGAATACTGAGGCTAGATATGCTCTATGGAAACCCTCCCTAACCCATATATTTTAATAATACTTTTTACACTTTAAATAATAATCATAAATATGTTTGGGTTAAGTATGGGGAGAGAATAGTGGATAAGGATATTATCATTATTAACTATATATAATTCGTTAATGGATGTAGAGATACTAACTATCTTGTGTATGACTTAGGCATTTCTCATGCTTTAAGAAAATTTGTAACTATTGTCTTAGGTTCTTCAAAGTTTACATAATGTTGTTTGGCCTTATTGAGCTATGCCCAATTCTAGTGGATATTGATTTCATAAATTAATGAGATCATGATGCTTAATTATATTAGTAGAATAACATTGCAACCATTTTGGGGCTTCACTTGATTACCACATGGTGATTAGATCTTGAGTCTTGATACCTTCATTGTTAGTAAAATCATCCTAATTGTGATTATTCTACTATGTTATCTTCATACATTCATGTTTAAGGGGTTTAATAATAGTATAAAATAGTGGTTCAAGATATCAATAAATGATACACTTGTTATATCTAAGATCACTAAATTAAGTTAATACTAAATAAAAACCTATATAACTTGGGTAAGTGCAAGAAGTTGGGTCCATATTTAGGGGAAGTGTCATTTTTTAGCTTTAAAATAGGTAGTCATTCATTTTTTGGAATAGGTACCCATTTTAAAGGGAGTACTCATTCCAAAAAGTTTGAAACTCACAATCCATGATTTTAATTTGGATTTATGCTTAGCAAAGGCATGGTACACCAACCCTTAGCCTTGGACCTATAGGTACAAGTTTATCACAATGTCAAGAGAACAAAATGACTTTGACAATATGGTTGATGGTTTGTTTTTCAATTTTTTTGTGAAATTAAAACCCATTATAGATTACTATATCTATTTTTCAAATATGTAATTTATTTTATGATTGGATTATATTTCTTCTTTTAATTAATTTCTAAGGAAACTTGTCCATAAACTTGAAATGTTGGGTTTTCATATTTTTTGAATAACTTTTATTTTTCAATTTTTTCGTAAATTTTTTTATATGAAATCAATCTATAAAAAATATTTACACAATGAAAAAATAAATTTCAAAAAATGATTATTTTAGGTCAAATTATTGTGTTCAAACATGAGGGTTTTCAAAACTAGTTCAATTAGGGCTAATAAAAAATTAATAATAAAAACCTATTTAGAAAAAATAATAAAAAATATCCTCATCAATCTTCAATATAATAATAATATTTTCTCAAAAGGATTTAGAAAAATACTTTTATTTATATCAAATTATGGTGTATGTACACTTGCATGGTATGGTCCTAAAAAATTGACTTTTAAAAAGTGTTTTTTATACATGCCTATTAATACCTGCCTAGTTTTTATACCATAAGATTTCTAAATGAAGCACTTACACATTTGAAGAAATTTAAAAAAAATTCACAATTCCTATGTACCCACTTCTAAATGAGATTGAAGTCATATGTAGTTCTCCTTACAAGCTCTTTTAGAAAACCTACATGCATGTTCCCATAACCAAGGTTTTATTAAGGATTTACTTCAATTATTAATGCTTGAAAGAAAGTAGGATTTTTTTTAACTAAGCTCACTATATAGTAACCTATATTGAGGAACTTCTAGCAAGGTCATGCATATACCAACTTTACCTCTCACTAATATTGATCCTAATTTAATGTGAGCATCCCAAAATCCTTAAAATTACCTATCAAGGATATTGTAAAATATTTGGTACCTAGATAATATTTTATTATGGGTAAGTGCAAGAAGTTAGGTCCACAAAATGTTTAAAAAGTGGAATTTTTTTTTTTTACTTTTAGAATTTTCATGATTCGACTAAAACTTGACTTTTAAAAAGTGGTTTTTATACATGCCTATAAAAATTGGGTATTACATGGTTATGAATGAGTTAAGGAAACTTGATAACTTGTATTTAATACATGATATGCTTCTAAATAAGTTAAATAAAGTGAATAGATCTGACTACCTTATAGTTGATAATTATTGAGTAGATGTCATCTTGTGTTGGTTCAATATCATTCTTATGTGTTTGTGGAATTCAACTCCAAACCTAGAGGAATCTATGTATAGTCTCTTGAATCTGTTGATTGTGATATACTATAGCACTTATGAATAATGTTGTGTAAGTTTTGGGCTAGAGATGACCCAAGTGTGAACCTTCAAGATATTTGAGCAATGATAGGAAGTCATTGGACCATGCTAATGATCGATTCCTAGGCTGTTGTGGTTGATGGAAGTGAAGGTATCAAGATACCATAGTTATGATACAATAATGGTTGCACAGGCAGTTACCCTACCATATGAGTAACAGTAATTAGAGATAACCACTATATTAAAAGGATTCCCTAGAAATCACCTATATCATGGGAGTGATCAATGCCAAGTGCTACTTGAGTTATAAAGAAGATAGTTGATAATATCACTAAGTTCACAAGGTAGTTTTTTTTTTGGTGCCACTTTTGGGTTGATGCAAAAAATTGGGTCCACAAAAAGCTCAAAAAATGGAAGTGTTTTTGTTGTTTTTCAGAATTTGTCACACTTGGACTAAAAATTTAAAGCACTTACACAATGAATCTTAAAAAATGTTAGTAATATGAAATTTAGTATTTTTAATGTAGTTTTCAAATAAGTAATTTATTCAAATACCTAGATCATAAAAATTAAATTTTGATAGGCATGTATAAAAACCACTTTTTAAAAGTCATTTTTTTTACCATACCATGCACATATACAGACACCACTTTTTGACCTAAATAATTTTTTTTTCTAATTCCTTTTGGGGAAAGATATGCAACAACTTGAAGATTTATGAGGATATTTTTTTATATTTTTTTCTGAATATATTTTTTATATTAAATTTTTATTGGCCCTAATTGCTATTTTAAAAAATCAACGTGAAAGAATATAATAATTGGACCTAAACTAAACATTTTTTTAATATTTTTTCATTGTGTAGAGAATTGTCTAAAGATTGGTATCATATAATTTAGTTTGCAAAAAAATTAACCAAAAAAAGTTATTAAAAAACAAAAAAGCCCAATATTCCAAGTTTTTGGGCGAGTTTTCTTAGAAATTATTTTAAAAATAGAAAACATGATCCAATCTTAGCAAAAATTATATATTTGGAAACTAGACATCGTGTTTTATAATGAATTTTAATTTCATAGATTAATTAAAAAAAAAAGTCCATCTGAAACTATATTGCCAAAGTTGGACATTTCTCTTGAACCTACCTTAGTTTTTAGTTGCATGTCAAAGGCTAAGCATCGAGTTGCCAAGCCTTTCCCAAGCCTAAAACTTAGGCAACATGTGGTTTGGGAATTTAAAATTTTAAAAATGCATATAGGTTATGAAACACATACTTCTTTATTTAAAAAATTAAATACCTTTTAGAAATGCATACATGTTATAAAATGTGTGTGTTATAATGCATATGCATTACAAATGCGTATGGGTTATAAAACATGTATGCTTTATAACACACACGTGTTTTATAATGAATATGCATTTCTAAAAGGTATTTAATTTTTTAAATAAACGACTTGTATGCATTATAACACACACGTGTTTTATAATGAATATGCATTTCTAAAAGGTATTTAATTTTTTAAATAAACGACTTGTATGCATTATAAAACTTGTGTGTGTTATAAAACGTGTACACATTTTTAAGTGTGCATACCTAAAGCATAATGCATACGTAATTTTTTTTAAGCTCAGGTACCTGAAGCATAACACATACATTTTTTTTAGTAACTTGTATAGGTTTCTTGTGAGATGTTTTTTTGGCCAAAACTTTCCCTCTTCATGGACCCAACTTCTTGCTTGTACCCTTCTTCCTAGATGGAAAAACTTATCACCAATGATCTAAGACGATTGAAGTTTGAATCCACCAAGCTATGATAGGTTTAGTACTTGTGGAAATATTTGGGTTGATGATGAATCCTTGGTGTTGTGTGGGATACACTGAATCATCCTCTCAATTTCTCAGTGGTGCAAATGACTAGAGAAAAGGATGGGCCCATGATGGATTATGAAATGCATTGATACTCCTTTTCTATCTAGAAAGCACTATAGTTAGGTGTTAGTTGTTTTGGAAGTTTCAATCATTCATTTTTTGTATGATAGTCACTCATTATGTATATGGCCTTGAGTTTTGTGAATATGGTTGTTGTTTCCCTTGCTAGTGATGACACCAAGTAGCATGGGTTGCTTAATTTCCATCATACATGTTATTGGAATGGGAAAATGATGGGACCTATGATGTAGTATGGGATGCACTAACATTCCTTTTCCAAGTGAGATTGATTTATGATCTTATATGATTGTGAATTAGGTAGTGGGTTGATGCATGTACTAAGTTGCATCCATTTCCACTTTACCAATTTTTCTTTATGTAAACATGTGATGTGTGTGTGGATTGTTCACACTAGATATATATGATGTATATTAGAGCTATTCATTGTGGTATATGTGATGAGTGTATGATCCGATCATTATTATACTTGTGATAAACATTTGAGTTGGTTATGACTGTGCTTGTGATATCCATATGAACCAATCACTATTGTACTTGTGATATGCATGTGAGCTGGTTACCTTGGAAGTATGTGATGTATGCTTGAGATAGTCACTATGTAAGTTAGATTGGGATTATGGTGTAATATGGCCCCTATAAATGCATGTATGTTTATACATTAAGGATTGGTAATACTTGGTATGGAACCAAAACTTGATAGAAAATTATTATCATACTATTGGACTAAGTGATAGTTAATGCTTAATGAATAGTCCAAAGTTAAACGTGAGATTGGATATATCAACTAGAGGAGTGAATGAAATCCCTCTAATAGTGATATATGAACTAAAATTCCTCTAATTTCTCATGAGTGAACCCTTGAGGTTTAGGTTTGGGTCTAAGGATGACCCTAACCTTGGGAGCTTACCACTTTCATGTGTAAGCATATAAGTGGGGATCTCGAGTTGATGCCACCATGGTGAATGAATAAGTTGTGAAGATATAAATTCTAAGTTAGATGGAAAATGCTTGGTTGATTTAGTTGGTCATCTATGTAAAGTGTTTTAAAAAAAATGTAGCAACCAAGGGGTGGATTTTATAGAAATGTAAAACTTAAAAATAATTCACTTTCAAAATGTAAGGGGAAGGGCTTCAAATGTTGAATCAATTCATTGAATTTCTTTTTTACTTTGAGGGCATCATGGAAGGGTCTAATATTCTTATAGATTATCAATTGACATGGTTTCAAGGGTTGGTGCCCTTCAAAATTTCTATGTACATGTCTATTTGGAGGATTTTATTTGGAAAAGCAATATTTATACAATTTTAGAGGAAAAGTATATTTGAAGAGGTTTAAAAATTATTGCATGAGTATCATTTACAATTGAGATGATGTTATACCTTTAACAAGAATTTGAGTTGGTGACATAAGGGTAAAATTATACAAAATTTTATAAAGAAATTAGCTAACACTAATCTAACTTTTTAAGTTGAATCACTAGAAAATGACATATATGTTGTAAATTGTGTAATGATTTAAACAATGTAATGCATATTTTTGAATGTATTTTATGTTTTTATTATTTTAAAAACCTTGAAAAATTATTTGAATTTAGGATTTTTTAAAATTGAAATTGTAATTTGGTTGCTCATAAAATGTTAGAAAATAATATTAAGTGGGACATTGATCTTTAGATAGTAAATTTCAACTTTTCTCTTCAAATGTTTATTTATTTTTTCTCCATTTCAATAATATATTTTATAAATAAATATTAAAATTTGCATGTGCTAAAAATCCAATTTCTTTGATAGGAGATAACCCTTTTTCTTAACTATTTATCCAAGATTAAAAAAACATATATAATCTCCACATAAAATCTCTTCTCCAATATGACATTTTTTTTCAATTTTTTTATAAAAATTATTATTTCTTATCGACAAGATAATCAACCTTATATTCTAGCGTGGATTATCTACAATTAGTAAAATTAAAAAAAATTATAAATAATAATTAACATATTAAACTATTATATAAGAAAAGACTAAAATTTAAGATTTGTAAAATTGTATATTTATATTTTTAAAAATGCTATTTGCATAAGTATGAGTTGTAAGAACATCATATTTTTCAAATAATTTTACTTTTTATTAAAATTGTTCCCAAAATAATATTATGTATGTATTTAGTGTATAGTTCTAATGTCATGTCCTCAAAAATAGAAGATATAAATACAAATAAATAAATGAAGTAAATAGTAATATAAATAATATAAAAACAAATATTATCAATTTAATATTATTACAATTATAATATTATATAATAATATAGAATATATGTAAAAAACTAATATAATAATATGTTAAATACCATATAATACATAGCACTGATATGACATAGAGGTGAGCAAATATACCTATATTATTTTAATAAAAGTAGCGATTAGCATTCCCAAAGTAAACAACAAGTAGCAACCTCATTTAAAATTGTTTTTAAAAATACAAAGCAACGATTCTCATAGATATAGAGGTGGCGAATTAAGAAAGTAGCCCATGTTAAGGCATTGCTTTGCATTAGAGACATCCATTATAAAGATATAGAGGGGGGGAAATCATTGGGGGAATAAGCAGATTTCTATTCATGTTTTCTGAGCTGATATGAAAAGGAGAAATATATCTTATATGAAGGCAGTTATACGAATAGATATGAACTACAAATGTATTCAAAGAGAAGGAGAAAATGAGAAGATGCGATTTCATAGGTGGAGGTATATATATAGAAGAAAGGATTATAGGGCACATAAGAGCAGATGGAAAAGAAAGTAAGGAGCAGATTTTAGAGTAGATGGTGTGTAGGTTTTAAAGCAAAAATCATAGAGGAGATAAATGCAGAATAAAGAGGATAGGTACACAGCAAGGAAAGTCTATTAAAGAAGGAAATAATAAATTTGGAAAGAGAGGATATAATGATCAATAAATGAATACATATATGAGTAAGTAAATATATATAAGTAAATATATATAGATAACGGATGTATGCAAAGGTAATCATACTGATTAATAAGAGTTGTAGATATATATGTTTCGATATGGGAATTATACTAATTATGCAATAATGATGCTTGCAGCAATTATTGAGTCTTATAAGTATCTATGATGCTTTAATATAAGTATGGGAAAATAGATTCTTATTTATTTGATTTTCACTAACAGTATCTTCTAAGTGTTAATAACAGATGGATCGATTAAGGAGAAGAAACATATAGGCAAGAAATCAATAAGAGAATCATGCCAGTTCATCACCATAGATTGCTATTTTTCTACAAATCATTGTTTACATATGTATGCATATTGCATATATGTTAATAAGAATATTTAATGAATAATTTATTGTGATAGAATATATAATGTGCTTGACTGCCTAAAAACTCACTTGTGGGAAGGGCTTGGAGAGAGAAATACAAGTACCACTTATAGCTTCCCAACCCGAAGAAAAGGATGGGCTATGGAGGGGTGGGAGGGCCAAGATTTCTCAGGAGCTTTGTCTGTTCCCATAAGTAGACAAAGTTCTTGTTGAGGTTGGGACATGGTTGGGGAAAGCAGGTACAAATCGCCAATAGGGAGAGTTATAGTATACAACCTCTTAGGTTGGTATATGGCTTTGGGCAGACCCACCATGTCACTCCTCCTAGTTCACAATAGGTTGCATCATTAATAATCTATATATGTGTTGCCATGGAGTAGTGCTAACCAATGTATACATATGCATGTGTGAATGGTGTTCATGGTTTTGAGTACAGGTTTGTCAAGACCAAATTACAATAATCAAGGAGCTATTCATTGATAAGGTAAAAACTCTAACCCTAGTTGATAGAGATTGTGACCTTTAGGGAATTTTAGGGAAACCTTTGTCAAGGGGCATTACATCTACTTGAAAAAGTTGTGACCTAGATCTAATTTAGTAGAATGAATGTATTCTCAACTAAAAGATGAGGAGATTAATCCTTTAAATTAGTGTCAAAACTCTACAATCAATGTGTCCACCAAGAAAGTGGTGGTTGTAACCTTATCTTATGAAACATAAAACATAACATGATTTATTTACTCATTGGAATGGAAAAAATATTGAAGTAGAAGACTAAGCTATGTTAATAGTGAAGACAAATAAATCTTATCATTAAAAGTGGTTAGATCCTCATATATTAAATGATCCTTTAAACTCATGAAGATATTTGATCACATTTAATTTCCACTAGAAATATAATTTAATATCCAAGAATCTATGAAAACATAGGCTATTTTCATTAAAGGATAAGAAAATAAAAAACATTCCCTAAGCTAGTTGATTTGTAATTTAAATAACTTAAAATATTTCTAGATAATCATAACCATATAGTGGATTCATATTTTACTAGTACAAATTTCACTAATAAATTTTGAACCCCTAACCCATCAATTATTTATTTTCATAGAAAGATCTTACAAAGACGTATTAGCTTAGAATATTTTTCTATGTTTTAGGCTTGTCAATAGTACACACTAGTCACTTCATCTAGAAAGAGTAGTACTTTATGTTTATACTTCAATTATACCAAAGCCATATTTTTCTTAAGGAAATAAACATAATATTATCCTTTGAGAGAGAAACATTTATTTGAAATTGTACTATTAAATTTGGTAAAATAATGATTAAATATTCAGTAGGAAAGTTTATAAAATACCAAATTTCAAGAATAAATACAATTAAAGAGAAAATAAAAATTAGTGCAAATAAGAAATTTATTGGACTGGGATAATGTTTTAATTATCTAACATGGTCACTTTTCTAGAATTCTCTACAATAAATAATCCCATGGGATATAAGGGGATGTATCAAAATTGAACATAATTTTAAGAAAATTAAGCATCTCACCCTAATAAATTCAATCAAATTCAATTTCTTGAGCCACATAGGCTGGGGATTCACTTCTTTAAGTATTAGGGTTTATTATACTTGACATCCAAACCTAAGGTTTCATGAAAAAAATCAATTTGAATTAGGGAATTACAAGAAGGTCTCTTGTGATTGAGATAAAAAATAATCCTCTATTATTTTCAGCCTTGTTATATACTAGTTCATCATGATTCTATTTATGTATTCTTTGTTTCCTTTATTGTTTAATATTTGTTTTTGTTAGTCATAGTTGTGTTAGTTGTGTGATTAAATTTTTCATTTTTATGTGTTTACTATTTTATTTACCTAGTGATATAATAATATAATGTATATATGTTGATATAGATGCCAATGTGTGTCACACAACATGTAAGTTAGTTATATTGGATCCTTTTAATGACTTGTGTAATTAATTATATTAGATAATGATTATTCATATATTGAGTTTCATGGTTCACCCCTTTATTATTTTATTAGGAGGATCTTTACATAAAGGATTCAATTATTTATATTATTTTGTATTTGTTATCTCTTTGAGATATAAAATAGAATAATTTTTTTCTATATTGAGTACTATATCATATAGCTTTATCTCAATGGTTTATTATAGTTCTACATGTACTAGATATTATAACAACTTGGCTCACAAACACATCTTATGACATGTGATATCTTTTCTAAAATATGCTATTATCATTATTAAATATGTGTGAACTATATCAATTGGTATGAAATTTATGATTTAGGAAGAGTTAAGGATGAAAGCTTAGTTTTTGAGGATTAATTTATCTCTTTTAAATGACAATTATTCTATATTTATTCAATGGAAATTTGAGGATCATATAATGAAGTTACAATAAATTTGTCAACCATATACCTTCAATATTGAGTGAGTTATAATTTTAGAATTTTTCATAATTTCACTTTATAGGTTACAATTTGTGTATTGTTTATCTCTTTGTTTACATTTATGGAAAGATTACCAAAATCCTTTAGAAGTTTGTTTTTTATATTTTTCATGAAGCACAAACATAAGTATGTAATGATTTTCTCAAATTTTAATTTGTGATATTTGATAGAAAGGTGATCCATTCAAATATAATTTCTTAAACCCATAGTTTGAATGGGGTTCCTTAATATTTAAAGAATGGAAGATGCAATAGAAATGTAGAACCAATATACAAGTGTTTTTGTAAGGATTTACTATAGAATATTTTATATAGTCAAAAGGTTAATATAACAAATGGCATCTATCATTGTAAAATGAAATTAATTATTTTTTAGATGAGCTAGAGATTAGATATATGCAAACCAAAATAAATATAAAAATTAGGAGAAGCGGAAAAAAGGAGAAGAAGGAGGGGGATGAGGAGGATGAGGAGGAGAAAGAAGAGTATAAAGATGAGGTGGAGAAGGAGAAGGAGGAGGCACTCATGCCCCACTTTGTTTCTGACAAAATGGGACCCCCCCTTTTTTCCTTTCCTCCTCTTTTCTCTTTTTCCCTTTTTCCTCTCTTTTCCTTTCATTCCTTTTCCTTTTATTCCTTTATTTATATTTTCCTTAGGTGTTTTGTTGCTCAATGGGATTGGTATGACATCCTTGTCAGGCCCAAAATCCAACACTTTATAGTTTTCATGTAGCACAAACATAAGTATGTAATAATTTTCTCAAATTTTAATTTGTGATATTTGATAGAAAGGTGATCCATTCAAATAATAATTTCTTAAACCCCAAGTTTGAATGGGGTTCCTTAATATTTAAAGAATGGAAAATGCATTAGAAATGTAGAACCAATATACAAGTGCTTTTGTAAGGATTTACTATGGAATATTTTATACACTCAAAAGGTTAATATAACAAATGGCATCTATCATTGTAAAATGAAATTAATTATTTTTTAGATGAGCTAGATATTAGATATATGCAAACCAAAATAAATATAAAAAATTCTAAAGGCGAAGCAGAAAAAGGAGAAGAAGGAGGGGGATGAGGAGGAGAAATAAGAGTATAAAGATGAGGTGGAGAAGGAGAAGGAGGAGGCACTCATGCCCCACTTTGTTTTTGACAAAATGGGGCCCCCTATTTTTTCCCTTCCTCCTCTTTTCTCTTTTTTCCTTTTTACTCTTCCTTTATTTTTCCTCTCTTTTATTTTCCTTCCTTTTCCTTTTATTCCTTTATTTATATTTTCCTTAGGTGTTTTGTTGCTCACTGGGGTCGGTATGACATCCTTGTCAGGCCCAACATCCAACACTTGCTTGTTGCTTTTGTCTTGCTTTCATCACATCATGTTTTTGTGTATTAGGATACTCACTTTGAATATCCCTGATTCTGAAAGGCCAATGGTGGTGGTGTCTTATCACCTCAGTCATCATGCCTCTCAAAACATTTAATTCAACTATAGAACATTTAATGAGTAATTAATGATTGGTACCGTGTGAGTTCAAGAGGTAAATTGTAGGGTTATTGTGCATTTGATAAATCAAAACTAAGCTCTACATCTCATTAGAAACCCCTAACAATCTTTATAAGCCCTATCTATCATCGGCTTTTAAATTGGCTTGCTGGTCCATAGCATTGGTGTGTTTTTCTTTCTTTTTTTGTTCTTGTTCTCACTCGAATTTCCCTTGTCACTCTATTGATAGCCAAGCATTCTACAATATTTGAAATATCATTTTGATTTATGGGTTTTTGGTTGTTTACATGTTTGTCATGTTTTTTGATTTGATTTGACATGCTTGTTTAGTTTCTTTTGGTTCTTCATTTTCTTTTTTTTTGGTTTTCTTTTTTTTTTCTTACCTTGTCAAATCAAGTTTTCCCTAACACCTTGATCGAGGATATTTATGATATCATTGTGTCAAAATTGAGTTTTTCCCCTTGTTATGCTTTTGGAGGTAACAATTCACCCTTCCCCAATGGTTGCTCATGCCTTATAAATTTTATGAATCCATGTGTTTGAGTATCTAATTTTGATCATTATAAGTATTTATTATTCAATAAAGTGAAAAGGTTTAAATGTCATGCCTGAACCTCAAATTTTGATCATTAAAATCCTTAGCAGAAATCAAAGTCCTAAAGTTTCAGTTTGTGGAGTTTAGGAATATCCCTTACCTCCTATTTTTCTTATAAGACAAGAATTAGGTGAAAACCAAACCCCCAATGTCCAATGCTTAAAAAAAGAAATCTTGAGTGAAATATCTAAAATTTTCAAACATCAGATGTCAAATGTTTTTTCTATGTCATGACTTAATTTTGATGTAAAACTTAAGTGTCATGTTCAAATTTACTAATTCTCGAAGAAGAACATTAAAATGAAAGATTATGATTTTTAGATATTGAATGTTAGGATTTTACTCTATGAAATAGCTAAACAAAAAGTAAAGGTTACTTGTGATATTCTTGATCTTCAATCCCCAATATTCTTTGAAGATTATTAATTATCAACATATATCAAGTATAATGTTTAACAATTAAAATATTTAAGAACAAGAGATAAACATCATGCCTGAACCCCAACCCTCGACAAT
>VDFB02358134.1:51501599-51542186 GCA_007258455.2 Sequoia sempervirens
TCCACCTACACTACATAGAAATTCAATCGTTTTGGTTGTTTGGATGGTATGCGGGCCAAGTAAATGTATACTTCTAGCCTTTCCTATGTTAGATTCTTCCTCGACTCAAAGTATTCTTGACTCTCATGTTTTAAAGTCAAGAGGTGCTTGACTGGATTGTAGTACCATGTGTCACAAATTAGAACCAAGCCTAAGGCTTCCAGTTTATTTGTAAGCTCACCCTCAACCTTCCGCCTTCCTAGTGTTACTTGACTGTTGGAAATGTTGAGGGGGATCGGGTATAACCTTGTCTTATTCCTTCTAATGCCATAGGTATTGTCAGCAAGGGTTTCTTGTCGGCATGCCTCCAGAGCTAAAACTCTATCTGTTACAAATTTGGGGAGTCTGAAAGGCTCCCTAATGAAACCATGGAATCAGAGGAAAGTAAAATCTTCACCCAGGAAATAATCCATCGGGGTCGACAAAGTTATCATCCAATGCAATATTTTAGGAGAAAAATGGCCTACAAAGCATGGGAGCAGATCTTGAAGTACCAACCTCATGAAATAATCCACAAACCAATAATATTTGCATGTTTCTGATAGTACATAAGTCCACATAGAAACTGACTGATAGAAGCCATTTACATCGAGTCAAGACATTAGAAATTTTTTCTCTAGTAACTTAAATTTTTAATGCAAAATCAAGTGGCCCAAGAAAGAAGAATACCTGAATTTATACTTAGTATCATAGGTCTTGAACTTCTCTATCATCCCTTCAACTATTACATCAACAAAGTCATAATACTTTTGACTTTTCTCCTTTTTAAGAATAAAAGCTAGGCCCATCTGGAAGGGATGGATGTCCTCATCATCATCAAAGCTATAAATCTAGGCCAACATTGAGAAGATAGACTGTGTGTATTTCTTGAATTTTTTGCATGCAAGAGGTTAAGAAAGGTGATTTCTCTCTAGTCTTTCCTTCGTTTCTTCCTCATAATAGCTTCCTTTCTTGGTTATTTCCTCCCAAAATTTTTCCACCGTTTCCTCATCAAAGCACTAGGTACCCCAAGTTGTAGGGATACACAACATATCCCATATAGCCAATTGTAACTTTGATCTTGTCACCCAGAATAGTCTTTTTCTCCTTGTCGAATCTCTTGGCACATGTGTCAACCAGCTCTGGGCATGGGTGCACAACAGGTAACATGAACTGTGGAAAACCACAATTCCAGAGCCAAGATGTGAAACCTTCAGACAACCCATGATATATCATTCTTTGGAATTACCCCTCCCTAAGGTTTTTAGGGTTAGCCACAAATTTTGGGTCAAAAATGTTGTCGGAAAAGTCCTGCATTGCCTCTCTTATGATTCAATTATCTTGTTGCACTAATTTACAAAATTCAAGTAGCCATGCTTCTGGAGCTGGGGCATTGGAAAATGAACTCCTCCCAAAGATATTGGCATAACCCAAACTTTTAGATGAGGCTCCAACCTTTCTACCAGATGTTGATGGCTTTGACATGGCCATCTTGAGAAGTTGTAGAGAGTTTCTTCAATGAAATCACCACTTGCTTTTTGCTACTTAGAAAAATGTGCCTTTTGGGTGTAGTTAATTCCTTCACATGTACATGTAGTTAAGGATCTGGCGTTACCATTGGTATATTAAATACTGCCACCAAGGTGATACGTGTGGATTTGGGATCTGTATCCCTCAGGAATTCCAAAAATGTTGTGAGAATGGAATTACTAAATTCTCCTTGCCACCTCTTTTACAAATAATCTCATTGCATTGAGAGGCATGCTTTTATCCATGAGAAACATACTTTAGTAGTGCAAAGGTACCTTTGAAAAGATGTGCCTATTTAATTTGTCAGAACTTAGCATGTTAATCCATGTATTTTCACATAAGCAAGTTGGCTGGTGCTAATGATGGAAAAGGAAACATGTCGACAATCAGAATATGAGTGCATTTACTCTCAACACCCAAATTTATTTCTTAGGACGTCTTGTTAGATTTTCCATATGATTTATCTCCTTCCCTTTGGCTATTTTGGTATTTTCTTCATTGCCATTTGGCCAAAAAATGACTTCCCGTTGGTTGGGTTTGTTGGCATATCACTTTTATATATAGCTATACAACCCTGTTGCAATATTCATTAAAAAAAAGGCTTTCTAGGTTAGCAAGCTTTTCCTACTATCTCTTGTTCCCCTAGCTTTTGCTACTTTGACATAATGTCGGTTGGCCTAGGCACTCTTGTTCATCTTCTACCATGGAGACCACAATATAACTTTGTGGGGGAGTTCACTTATGACAGAATTAAGCATATAGTGAAGAAGTGTGACTGCCTCATTCTCATTGCATTCTAGTGGGTAGTGTAGACACGTAAAATGTACTGATTGACATTGGACATCTGATCCTGACCACTAACATTGTTTCATCTTGAATCATCCTTCGGTCTAACCATTTAATCAAATGCCTTTATCTAATTAAATTCATCAATATTCCTCTCTTAATTAAGTAAATCGGTTATATAATTAAGTCATCCTTTCTCGATAATTAAATCAACCATTATGATCTAATTATCCAATTTAAATAAATAATTAATTTTATTTGATTACATCTCTAAAGTCTATTTATTAAATTAAATAAATTAAAGCCTTATTCAATTTAATCTAACATCATCTCTTTTAATTAAATAAATGAAAAATCATTATTTAATTAATCCTTTTATCACATTCTTCTCATATTTGATTTTGTGTACCTTGGAGTTTTACCTTATTTTAATGTGCAAAATAACTAAAAATGCAAGTGATAAAACACTAAGAACACTTCAATGATTAGCCTCAAGAGTGATAAAACAAGGAAAATAAATGAAATAAAATACAAATCGATTATACCTTCCTTGTTGTTGAAGACTCCTTGGTTGGCCCTTGATTTAGATGAATTTGTGTGCTCCTTGGATGGCTTTTTGGTGTAGCTAGATGCAAGATTGAATATGCAAGATGATCAAAGTGGATGGCTAAATGATAGTGAATGCTTGAGAATGCAAATTGAAAACATAAGGTTGCTCAAATGAAAAAGTGTTGAAAATGCTCTTGAGGAGGGGGTTTTTATAGAAGAATTTGAATTCTCTAGAGAATTCAACGGTTGAGATCATCCAACAAGGTCAAGATGAAGGGCTATGGTGGGTTGAGAACTCACAAGCCCTCTCATCTTGAAATGTGGATGGTGAAGTGGCTAAGAGGAGATGAGGTGTAAGTGAGGTATCCAAAAGGTACATGAGGTGGAGGAAGGACAAGTACCTTTCAAGTACCTTCGGGAGGAGAAGATTTTCTCAAAAAGGAATTTCTTGTCCCCAAGTGAGAGTGAAAGGGACATTTGAGGAATTTTGGAATTCCTCAAAAAATCTCCATGGGAAAAGGAGAGGTGGTTGGAGATATAAATGTGAATTAAAAATTCACATTCTTATGAGAGTCTAAAGGATAAAATGTGAGCTCCAAAAAGGTGGGACTTGGTCACATGTGGATGATGTGACAAGTCCAAGGTTCTAGAAGCCTTAGAAGATAGAATGTGAATTAAAAACTCACATAGGGAAGGGAAGAATCTAGGATAAATAAATGTGAATTAAAAATTCACATGGGAAAGAGGGTCAATGCTAAAAAGAGATAAATGCAAAGGTTGACTAAAAAGGTGGTGCTAAATATGGATAATGACCTTGGTTAAGGTTGTGCAAATATTTGATTAGAATAATTAATGGAAGATTATAGGCAAGTGGCAAATGTAGGAGGATGTGACATTAATCTTTGATTAAGAGGATGCATGTCATAATCATGAATTAATTAAATTAATTCATATTAGAGCAAGATCATAGAGGATGTGACAAGGAGAGAGAGAATGAAGAATTTTAAATTGATTTTAAATCAAAAGGGTCAAAAATGACTAAATTAAATAAATTGGTGTATTTATTTAATTTAGAGAGGAAGAAGGTGAAAGATAAAGCATTTAGTTATTAAATTAAATACTTTACAGATATGAGACAAAAGGTGTAATATTAATTTAATAAATTATTAGTATTTAATATGATAGACGAAAAGGGAGTAAATTTAATCATATGGGAGTGATTAAATTTAGATGCCTACATTTTTCCCCTCTTCGAAATATTGTTAGAATAACAGTGTTTCAAAGAAAAATAAAATGCAATTGAGGGAGGAAGTGATAGATGGTGATGCCCCTAGTATGGAAAAGGTTGATGATGCCCCAATGACTAAGCTAAAGGAATGGAGGAATGGTAGTAGGGTATGCCCCTTCGAGAGGGCAGTTGGGGGAGGAAAAAGGGGTCCCCGAACGACATCTCGATAGGAAGAAAAAAAGGAACCATTGGATAGTGCTAAAAAAAACAAGCAATTTTGGTTTTTGAATGGATGTGATCCGACGTACGGTTTGCAAATGGAAGCCTCGGGAAGTTAGGAATTAGTTGGAGGAAGAAAAAGATAAATAAAAGGTAAAAAATACCTTTTGAGAAGAAGAAGGTTAAAAAGGTAATTTCAAAAATTACCTTAGTCACTTTTACTATAGCAGTTGAGAGGAGGAGAGTAGAGAAGAGAAATCAACCGAGCAGGGACAATGCCGATAGACAACAATACGAAGATTGTGCACCAGGCGGATGAGGTGCGCGTATTATACAGCGGGCATGCGGTCCCACAGCATGTGAGTGGTAACAAAACCCATATATTGAATTTACACATTTTTAACATGTTTTTTGATAGATTTTGAAAATTTGAAAACGTGGGTTTTGTTCATTAGCAGAATCAAGAAAATGGGTCAGGATTAGATTTTAGAAAAAAAGGCCAAAATGTGAAGAAAAAATGGGGGAAGAAGAACTGGGGCGAGGCATAGCCGCCCTGCTCCAGGGCATAGCTGCCTCAGCCCTGGGCGTTGCCGCCACGCCTAGAGCGGAGCCACCTCGGTCGCGGGCGGAACTACCTAGGCCTCGAGCGGAGCCGCCTGCGCCCTGGGCAGAGCCGCCCCCGTAGGTCGGATGAGCTGCCCGGGGGCAGAGCCGCCCCTGCATGTGGGTGGAACCGCCTAGGGTAGAGATGCCCCCTCAGGTAGGAAGAACTGCCCGAGGTGGAGCCGCCCGAGGGTGCAGCCGCCCCCGCAAGAGGGCGGAACCGCCTGGGGCAGAGCCACTGTTATGAAATAAATTGCACAATAGAAAAATATGATATGAAATATACTACAAATACTTGATAATAACTTAGAATAACAAGCCACTTCGAGGGGGAAAACCTCCAAATATCTCTAATGAGAACACACTTCACACTTGATGATGAAATAAGACTCACAACCTCTTATATATACCTATTTATGCCAAGGATATCACCTAGGCTAACTTAGACACACCTATATAAGACTTAGGCTGACCTAAACAACTAAATTACAATATACTAATGATAATATGACTTAATAGAGAGTTAAGATAGCCACAAGCTGACTATTCATAACCTGATGTACAATAATATTAAGGGCGTAGCATGCCCTCCTTCTTCAAAGAAGCATTGTCCTCAATGCTAATCAAGTTTGGAAACTTTTGAATGAACTCCTCGTCTTCCCAAGTGGTATCTTCAGCTGTTAACTTCTTCCATTGGATGAGATACTCAGTGATAGTTCTATTCCTCAGCTTCTTTGTGCATGTTTGACGAATGCACTCTGGTTCCAAAATGATTCTTCCTTCTTCATCCAACTCAGGAAGTGTTGTTTGAGTGGGAATATTATGCCCAATTACCTTCTTCAAACAGGAAACATGAAAAACTGGATGTATCTTTGTTGTTGGTGGCAACTCAAGCTTGTAGGCAACACTATCGATCTTCATGATTTGGTATAGGCCATAATACTTTGGAACAACTTATTATTCTTTCTTCTATGGCACTTTGGTAGAGATTTTCTTATAAGGCTGCAATCCTTGAAAGACAATCCCCAACTTCCGACTGCTTTCACTACAATGTTGAGTGCGCCTATTGTTTCATTCGATTTTGTGCCATGGCTAAATTCTCCTTGAGCCATGAAAGTACTTGTTGTTGATGAAGCAAGTGGTCTTCTACTACCTAAACTCTTAGGGACACCTTTATTGATGATGTGATGGAAGGAGGATGATATCCATAAAGTGCCAAAAATGGAGACATTTTTGATGAGCTATGAAAAGAAGTGTTATACCACCATTCCGCAAGTGGTAGCCAATCTACCCACTGAGACTGTTTCTTTGAAGTGAAACAACGTAGATATCCTTCCAAACACTTATTAACAACCTCCGTTTGCCCATCTGATTGAGGGTGGTATGAAGAGCTAAGAGCCAATTGAGTACCCAAACATGAGAATAAATCTTTCCAAAAGTGACTAGTGAAGATAGGATCATGATCACTAACAATAACTTTAGGTGTACCATGTAGCTTTGGATATTCTCCAAAAAAGATTTAGCCACTACACTTGCTATAAAAGGATGTGCTAATGCAATGAAATGTGCATATTTAGTGAGCCGATCAACTACCACCATGATGACATTATGACCTTTAGATTTGGGAAATACGTGATGGAAGTCCATGGATACACCTCTTCTTGTTGGCTAAAGGAATAGATAAGGGTTGCAGAGACCTGGTGTCTTAATTGTCTCCCCTTTATGCCTTTGACACACCAAACATTCAGCCACAAATTTTTGAACATCACCCTTTAGCCCCTCCCAAAAGAAATCTTGCTTGACTCGATGATATGTCTTCAAAAATCCTGAATGACCACCCACTAGAGACTCATGCAACTCTGTGAGAATCTTGATTTTAAGGTTGGAATTCTTGCAGAGATACAAACACTCTTTATACCAAAGAGTATCTCCCTTCCAACAAAACTTATCTGAACTAATACGATCACATTTTAATTGTTGGAGGAGATTACTTGTCATAACATCATTTTGCCACTCTGCTTTTGCTTACTCCACCCAATTTTCTTGTAATATTGAAAGGGAACACAATAAAGGAAGCCATCTTTCTCATCCTTCATGGCCAGTATCGACAATATTTTCTTTTCCCTTTCTTATATACAATCCTCAAAGTCATATCCTAACATCTTAGTGACCCATTTTGGTTGCTCTTCCGAAGATAGTCGTTGTTCCAAAAAATATTGTAGGCTATCATGATTTGTCTTAACCTTGAAATGTCTACCCAATAGATAAGGCCGCCATTGTTTCACTACATGGAGTATTGCTAGCATTTCCTTCTCATAAATAGGTTTTAGTTGATTCTTACCTTTTAATTGTGACTCTCAAAAACCATTTAGAATTAGCCTTCTTGCATGAGCCTTGCTCTATCCCATTTCTAGAAGCATCCACGTTCCCTGATGAATTCCTTGAGTGAGTTAGAATTGGCAAAATCTTGGGAGTTATTACACATAGCCTCCTTCAATCTCTCAAATGTTGTATTAGTAGACTCATTCCAATGAAAATAATCCTTCTTCAATAGAGTGGTGAGGGGTACTGCTATATGACCATAATTCTTCACAAATATTCTGTAGTACCCTATCAATCCCAAGAAACCCATGAGTTTCTTAATGGTTTTGGAATAGGCCTTTCCATGATAGCCTTAATTTTGTTAGGAGTCCATCTTTACTCTTTCATGTGAAACTATGTGTGTCTCCACTACGTAAGACCAAAAAGCACACTTGGATGGCTTAGCATGGTTTATGATCTTCAATCCATTTGTAATGCTTGGTCCACATGTTGCAAATTTTCTTCCCAAGTATTGCTATAAATTAATATATCATCAAGAATACTAACACAAACTTTCTCAAGAACTTCTTAAAAATGGAATTCATCAAACTTTGGAATGTAGATGGTGCATTGGTAAGACCAAATGGAATCACCAAAAATTCATAATGACCCTCATGAGTCCGAAATTTTTGTCTTACAAATATCCTCCTCCTTAATCTGAATTTGGTGATAACCAGATCTAAGATCTAACTTGGTAAAAAAACATAGCTCCATTTAATTCATCTAACAAATCATCAATGACTGGAATTGGAAACTTATCTTTAATGG
Source organism: Sequoia sempervirens (assembly GCA_007258455.2). Taxonomy (NCBI): domain Eukaryota; kingdom Viridiplantae; phylum Streptophyta; class Pinopsida; order Cupressales; family Cupressaceae; genus Sequoia; species Sequoia sempervirens. The sequence goes on from VDFB02358134.1 coordinate 51,509,662, forward strand.
TGTACATGTTGAGCACTCTATAATCTGGACACATGTGCCAAGTATCATCCTTCTTACGTACCATCACCACCGGCGAGGAGTAAGCACTTTGGCTATGCCTAATGATTCCTACCTCTAGCATCTCTTCAACAATTTTTTCTATCTCACTCTTTTGTATGTGTGGATACCTGTAAGGCCTGATGTTCGGTGGTTGGCTCCCTGGGACTAACTGTATGGCATGATAATGATCCCTCTTAGGGAGAAGTCCTTTAAGGCATATCCTCAGAACAAATGAAGAGTGATGATCAATTATAGCTTACAAATCTGGATGAGTAGGATTAATAGATTGAGAGACTTCTAATGAACATAGTTGGGCCACAAATCCATCCACTCCTTTCTTAAGCAACTTTTGCATTTGATGAGAGCTTACCATTTGTGGAGATTTTGCCTTCAACCCCCTTAGCTCTACTAGCCTTCCTTCTGATTGAAATATCATGAATAGTTCTTGGAAGTTCATCTCAATTGTTCCTAATGTAGTAAGCCATTGTACTCCCAAAACAATATCTGCTACACCCATGGATATCGCATACATTGGGGTATCAAGTTGATAATCTCCCATGGATAATTTAATGCTATGACACTTCCTTGAACAACTATTTGTACCACCATGCAATCAAAACTTGAAACTATAGAATTTTGGATATGTAAAGGAAACAATTTTAAGGCGAGTTAGCTAACTTTTTTGTTGATAAAATTATAGAATTACTACAGAATTAGATCCAACAACATTACCTTCTGCTTCTTCCAGGAACCCCACCACCTTGAGAGTTTGTGGAGCACTGAAACCTGAGAGTGCAAGAAAAGAAATGATTGGTTGAGAATCATGTGATTCCTCATTTGACTCCCTTTCATCTTCTAGTATGGGTTACTCCTCTTCTTCCTCATTGGGACCTTCAATATAAAACAATTTCTTTTCACTACATTTATGTCCTCGACTGTATTTGCTATCAAAATTGAAACACAAGCCTTTTTATCTTTTCTCCTCAATTTGTTTTGGAGTCAACTTAGTAGGTTGTGTTGAATATCCTTTCTCTCTTGTCACATTAGCCCCTTGCTTCTTAGGAATCAAATACTTCTCCTCTACCCTGCGTGCTAAGATAAAAGACTCATTTATGGAACTAGGGATAAACATGCGTACCTCATGTTGAATGTGATCCTTGAGACCACCCAAGAATAATTCATTCAAGTTTTCCTCCGTAATTGTATCCACCCTTAAGGATAGATTTTGGAATTGCTGAATATAATCCTTAACTAATCCTGTTTGTTGAAGTTTAGCTAGCTGGCTGAAGAAGTTGTCTGTGACGCTATTGCTATATTGTGCTTGGAGTTCCTCTGTAAAAATTGACCATGAGATGGTGAGCCCCTTTTTACTTTGATGAGTTCAAAGCCAACAATACCAAATGGAGTGTCTGGTTCTAGATATAAAGGAAATACATCGTGACCTTTTGTCCATTTAGGTTGGTGTACTTCAAAATTCTCCATTTTGGTTTATCCATGTTAGAGGATCATACCATCAAAACTTGCACATATCCTGTGACAATTCCTAGATCCCATAGAATCTTTTAAAGCTTGTGTGTTAGTAAGTGACCTGGAATTTCACCTTGGCGGCTTGAGGAACTCCTTTCTTGGTTAGCCACATGGAGTGTAACATGTTTAGTATGTCCGATATATCACCTCTTAGGTCACATATATCCATCTTAATTGAGGAAATATCTTCCTTGACCTTATTTATTTCCTCATTATGAGTAATATCCTTGATTGTTTCACCATCCTTATCAAGAGTCTTCCCCAGAGTGACATTCTTTTTACCCCTTGTTCCAGGCCCTAGCATGATGGAAACCACTAATGTTGAAATAAATCACACAAATGAAACTTAAATTCTCTCAAATTTTTACTTTAATATCCTTTATTATTTCTTCAAAACCCAATAAAAATTAGACTCCAATTCAATAAGATGTCTGAGATATGTAGATTCCAAAAAATGAGTCTGAAACCCTAATTCTACAATGTTATATTATTTTCTAATTATTTTTGAAATCACAGGGTATGGCTATTTAATATGTTCTTCAAAAACCCTTTAAAAAAAAAAAAAATTGCCAAAATCTGAAAGATATGCTCTTCCCAAAATCGCCTCTAAAATTGAGAAAAACCTTGCCTCTATGGTGCCAAGATCATGCTCTGATACCACTTGTTATGAAATAACTTGCACAATAGAAGAATATGATATGAAATATGCTGCAAATACTTGATAATAACTGAGAATAACAAGCCACTTCAAGGGGGAAAACCTCCAAATATCTCTAATGAGAACACACTTCACAACTTGATGATGAAATAAGACTCACAGCCTCCTATATATACCTATTTATGCCAAGGATATCACCTAGGCCGACTTAGACACACCTATATAAGACTTAGGCCGACCTAAACAACTAAATAACAATATACTAATGATAATATGACTTAATAGAGAGTTAAGATAATACAAAAGTGACTATTCACTTAACTGATGTACAATAATATTAAGGTAGTTGCGGGGTGGGGCTTCCCCACAGGTGGGCGGAGCCGCCCCGACAAGAGGCGGATCCACCCAGGGCGGAGCCACCCCAACTACGGGCGGACTTGCTCAGGGCGGATCTGCCCCAATAGAGGGCGGAGCCGCCCGGCAGGGGGAGAGGAAAAAAAGATGAAGAGGGGAAAAGAAAGGGAAAAGATAGGAAAAAAAGGAGGAAGAAAAAGAAAGATGAAAAGCAAAAAAAATAAAGGAAATAATGAGAAGATTTTCGTGTGTGCAGAGTTTGGAGCGGATATAGACACATGAGTAATGATCAGAGGTGATGGCAGTGACAATAGCAGCGATGAACGAGGAGGATCAGGCAACCTTGGATCATGCGGGTTTAGGACACTGTATTCAGTTTCCAGTAGTCATAGCGCATCAGGCGATGCTGACAGCATTGATAGAGAGATGGAGCTCAGAAACATCTATGTTTCATCTCCCTATAGGAGAGATGACCATTACTTTGGAGGATGTGTGGAACATCCTGAGGCTGCTGATAGCCAGACGGTTAGTGAGCGAGGTGGTGTCTACAGGGGTGGAGTTACAGGAGACCATTAGAGTATTGTTTGGACGCGAGGAGCTGCCCCTGGTGAAGGGTTAGTTGGATTTGGACCAATGTTTGTCAGTGGGGGTGCCAACCTTACCATTGTTCCTATGCGGTATGATTAGTGGGATATTGTTGCCAGATTGAAGCAGATGTACATATAGCTTTCAGTATATGGAGGTGATTCGACACATTGTCGAGTGGTGAGGGGGGCCGTTTTCATGGGGGTCATGTGTATTGACTCATCTATATAGAGATATGCACGGGATCTGTTACCAGAGGATATCGAACTTGACACATATGATGCTACTGCAAATTTGGGCGTGGGAGCATATTGCAGTGACAAGGCCGAGAGTGGTGAGGGTAGGGACAGTGGATGATCGCGAGCCCGTGGCGTGGCAGTATGGGGAGGCAAGAGGTTGGGTTTTGCGCTATGAGATGCAGGGAGATATGGAGGGGTGGAGGAGAGCGTTTGATGATCTACATCCGAGGGATATAGAGTGGCGGCCATATAGGTTGCATCAGTTCAGGGGATGGACTAATATGAGGAGACAGGAGGGTTACTTTTTGAGTAGGTGTTTTATTATTGGGACTTTTCCGCACATAGTAGAGTCGCATCGACCAGACAAAGTGTTGAGGTAGTTTGAAGTGATACAGGATATTCTGGCAGTGCCTATCATGTTTTGGTGGTACAGTAGAGAGATACCATGGGGAGGCCGCATAGCACCAGGTACAACCAGGGCATCATGGAGGGCAGTAGGACATGTGCCTTATCTAGGGAGAGTTGGAGGAGAGTAGGTGCCGGTTGTGACCGAGCGATACCGGAGGTGGTTCCAGAATAGGTTATGGGAGAGGATTACTCCTGTTCAGCCTATTTTGAGGGTAGTGGGTATAGAACCAGAGGATGAGTAGAGACTACAGAGAGAGAGGAGAGGGGGGTGCAGCAGTGATGAGAGGCTGTGGCAGTGGTAGATCAGGGGGGACAGGAGGAGCCTGATGAGACAGAGCGGGCGGGAAGACCAGGGAGGAGTAGGAGACATCAGAGGCGAGGTCGGAGAGATGGTCATCAACGAGAGAGAGCACAGGGGAGGGGACAGCCACAGAGAGCCCAGGGGGTAGAGGGTGGAGGAGGTGAGGGATGTGGATGATAGGGAGGATGAGGAGGATGTGGAGGATGTGGAGGTGGTAGGTGCGAGGGAGGCATCAAAGGAGAGGAGGAGACAGTTTGTGGTAGGACGTCATGGTCAGCCACGACGGTTGCGGGTTCGGCCTACTGCAGAGAGTCACGAGGCTCAACGGGAGCAGGAGGATAGAGAGGATGAGAATGTTACAACAGTGCCAGAGGAGGAGAGGAGGTCAACATGACGTCAGTTCGTGGTGGAGAGACAAGGATAGGCGGGACGATTCTGGGTTTGTCGTATTGTGGAGGACTGTGAGGGGCGACATGAGCAGGTGGGTGGGGAGGATGATGCGATGGATGTAGACAAGGATGTGGCAGACGGGGATGTTATGGAGGTAGAGTCATTAGCATTGGTTCCTTATGTGGTACTAGAGGATCCCACTATACAGGCAAGAGGAGTAGAGGTGAGATTACAGATTGCAGAGTGGAGAGTGAGGTCTCTTAAGGCCGAGCTAGCCAGAGTACAGGGAGAGGCACTGAGAGATTATGATGCCATTGTTTTCAAGCTAGGGGGAGTGTTGAGGGAGAGAGACATGGCACAGTTAGAGCTACAGAGGATGCAGGGTGAGTTGACTAGTGTGACGAGGGATCACGACAGATTGCAGGTCAGGGGGAGCCAGAGGGGAGGACGAAGCAGGGGGAAGATCAGGGGACAGGATGTACTGGTCATTAGTCGGGAGATCTCCAGTGAGATTGGGATGAGCTTCAGGATAGAGTACATTGCCTTGAGTAGGCAGTTGGAGAGATGGGGCTGATGTAGGAGAGGGAGGAGGAGGCTAGGGAGCAGACATGGATTATGCAGGCCAAGAGGGATGTAGCATAGGCGCAGGTGTAGGCGATGGAGGTGGAGAGGGATGTGGTGCAGACATGCATTCAGAGTGAGAGAGCATTGCTAGAGGCAGAGATACAATCATTATAGAGGAGAGAGGAGGCAGTAGCAGAGATATCAGCTCTTCGGAGAGAGCGGGATTCAACAGAGCTGAGAGCACAAGCTCTTCAGAGGGATAGGGATGTAGCAGTGACTTGAGCATAGGTGGCTTAGAGGGAGAGAGATGCAATAGAGATACGGATGCAAACTCTACAGGTGGAGAGGGATGCCATGATGGCTCATGCACCGGTAGGTCAGGGTGAGAGTGGGATGCCCAGAGCAGATATACAGGTTGTGGAGAGAGAGAGATGCAGTGGTGGTACATGCAGCGACTGTAGAGGAGATGAGAGAACGATTATAGGTAGAGCTGGCACAGAGCCGGTTGGCTCAAGAGGCATGGGAGTAGGAGAGGAGAGCCATTACCAAGGACTGAGATAGGTATCATTAGGAGAAGAATTCCGCTCAGGTCCAGGTTGCAGAGCGAGAGGAGAGCATGAGAGAGGTAGGATTTTGGATGGCTGCATATTATCATGTAGTTTCTGATCTGGCACAACGGACATTCCATTACACCTGGCAGACACCTCAGATGCCAGAGCTGTCTCAGTCATTGGGGACACAAATCCGAGGTTACAGTGATTCACCAGGGGTTTCACCAGGTAGGGGAGTAGTATCTGATTCTCCACAGAGATCAGATGTGGGGAGTTCATTTGGTAGATGACATGATACCATGTTTTTGACAGGTGCAGGGTAGATGGATAGTGCAGAGGTGTAGTGGATATTTGTAGGACCTTGTACTGGTGTTTTGATTGGATGATTTTTGTATATGATGGTCACAGATTGTGATGACATCGACAGCATTATTATATGTTAGTCTTGACTATGAGATTTACTGTGGACTTGTGGTATATTTATATATACGATAGCTCTTATTGACCTCATGTTTTATGTGTGTGATGGATTTGAGATCTATAGATGGTTGTGTTGATGCATATGTGGATGGTCATATGATGGCAGTTATCTATGATGACTTTTGTGGATGTTACATGTATGGATGTTTTTATATATATATTTTTATGTATGATGATTTTTGAGGGGTTTTATGCATGCCAATTAATGTGTGTGATGCAGGATGTAATGTATGGTAATTTTTGCTTTCATGTATGATGAATGCCTATGTTGTATGATGTATATGTTTAAGATAGATGTGGGTATGCTTATGATGACACGACAAATGCTTATGTTTTATATGCTTATGATGGTTATGTGCATGTACGACTAATATGCAGGATGCAATGGATGGTGATTTTTGTTTTTTTATGTATGATGAATGCCTATGTTGTATGATGTATATTTTTAAGATAGATGTGGATATGCTTATGATGACGTGACAAATGCTTATGTTTTATATGCTTATGATGGTTATGTGCATGTTCGACTAATATGTGTGATGCAGGATGTAATGGATGTATTATGACGGTATTGATTGTGGACCTAACACTTGATATTGCAGGTGGCGATATTATGGATGAACCTAAGATAGTGTGCAAATGTATGGATCTAAAATGTAATTATTTCATGATAAGTGTCAATAGGGTCCTAGGTGATAGTGGAAGATGCATGCGGACATGGTGTGAGTGTGCACCTGTCAAAACCTTTTAATATCCCGAGAAGAATAGGGGATGGAGGAGAAATATTCGCACAACCAAAATCATAGGATGAATGTAATGCAATGGTCATGATTATGAAATGCCATCCTAATACAATTTTCCATCTTCAGAGCACTGATTTTTGCTATAGCATAAGACACCCAGTGCCAGGGTATGTGGGACCAAGGCGTATTAGTGTCTAATGCATGAAACAAACACAATAGACAAGAAGGCTATCCCAACATCCCAAAGTCACAAAGAAAGACCTCGGTCAGGCCAGGTATTGAGATAACCAAAAGCACAAAAGGATGCCCCAACATAACACAAGACCTCGGGGATCTTGGTGGGTACTATGTGGGACAACCAAGAAGACACAATCAAACAAAAGATCAAGATATGCCCCTATGTGGACCAATCAAAACACGCCATAATATGATGGATTATGGCGGCCTTGACAAGTGATGATAGGGAGCTCAAATGATAAGCAAAAGCAAAAAGTATCAAAAGATCACAATAAATTTTAAATGTCCTTTGCCATAGGATCAAGGGGATAGATGGGATTGATGAGGTATGTGGGGAAGGATGCATCCTATTGAGACCTATGATGGATACTAAGCGAAAAGATCGATATGATGTAGGATATTCAAAACTGATTGGATTTGTTGATACAAGTGGATCTTGTTTGTTAAGAACCAGCTGGATAAGGGCATAGCTTGACGACACGACACAAGGGAGATAAGACACAACCTAAAAACCTAGGGGCTTGGGGGCCGATTAGAGATTAGCCTTGCCTACGTGAAAGCGCAGAGCCCTCGTAGATCATGGGAAAAGACCATGGATAAAGCAGAAAGAAGACAATGGTGACTGATGATGAAGGACACAAAACATGACAGACAAATTCCCTGGGGGAGGATCAAATGACCAACCTTGCCTACATGAAAGTGCAGGGGCAACGTAGTTTGATAGAGGACGAATGTGATGAGGAAGGATGAGATCTAGATGGAGACCAACATGATGGATGATCCTATATGGTGACACGGACCGAATGACAAAGGGAATGCATGACATAAGCTCAAAGTGGGATATTAAAATGCTCAGGATGAGGGATAGGCTAGATGAGTCATCCAATACTCAATCAATAAATACCAAGCAACCTAGGCTGAGGTGGGTGAGGATGATAGTGCGGATGAAAGCATAAAATAACTAGGATGTCAGGTAGATAATGATTAAGCCCTCTACAGATGATGCCTCTTACCAGGTTTTCACCATCCATCCTTATCCAAGGTGCCACCAAGAGGTGGTTTTCACCATAGGACATATTTATTTTTCTTTACTATTTTTTAGATTTTTTATTACTTTTTAGATTTTTTTTGATTTTCTGATTTAGGTGGGGTTACCAAGCGGACTTAGGCATAGAACTTCTTCAGATGGATGATATTGATGGGTTCGTCAAGGGGATCTCCTTCAAGAGTAGTCAATCTATAGGCCCCAGATCCATATTTGGTAGCTATGATATAAGGCCCTAACCAGTTGGCCTCAAATTTTCCCTTTTTATCACGGTCCGGTTGAGTGCGTTGGTTTTTTTTTGAGAACAAGATTACCAACTTGGAATTTTCTAGGATAGACCTTTTTATTGTAATTACGTTTGAGGCGATTTTGGTATGCTTGCAGGTGATCATAGGCTTTTATTCTTCGTTCATCCAATAATTCCAGCTGTAAAAGTCGTGCAACACGAGCATCTTCTTCGCTGATAAGATTCTTTAGAGAAATCCTCAGTAATGGGAGCTCAACTTCAATTGGCAAGACGAATTCAGCACCATATACTAAAGAATAGGGGGTGGCGCCTGTCGGGGTGCGAATGGATGTACAGTATGCCCAGAGGGTAGGATGAATATGGAGGTGCTAATCTCATCCAGTGTTATTGACAACCTTCTTAAGGATGCAGATAAGGGTCTTGTTGGTTGCTTTTGCCTGACCATTGCCTTGAGGGTAATAAGGCGTTGACCAACAATGCTGGATATGAAAGGTGTCACAGAGGTGTTTCATGGCTTGGTTTTTGAAGGGTTTTCGATGGGATACCATATCTACAGAGAATATGGTAAATGATAAATTTTGAGATTTGGACACCGATGATTTGTGAGAGTGGCATTGCTTCCACCCACTTAGTGAAGTATTTAGGGGTGGTAATTATGAATGTATGGCTGTCAGATGATGGTGGGTAAATCTTGCCAATCAGGTCAAAACCCCATTGAGAAAAGGGCCACAGTGCTAGGAGGGGCTGGAGATCTTGTGCTGGGGTGTGAATCAAATTTGCATGTTGTTGGCATGGAAGGCACTTCTTCACAAATTCACAAGCATCATGTTCCAATGTAGGCCAATAATATCCAGCTCATAGGATCCTTTTGGCCAAAGCCATACCATTTGAGTGAGCTTCACAAATACCACCATGTACTTCCGTTAGTGCCGCGCAGGCCTCAATCTCATTCAGACATCTAAGGAGGATTCCATCATACCCGTGATGATAAATAGTATCACCAACAATGATGTATCTAGAAGAGCGATGGATAAAGGATTTGCATTAGTTGCGTGTAAGTTCTGGGGGTATGATATTATCACATAGACAAGTGTATATGTCTTGATACCAAGGGGGGGCGGGACCTACAATATCGCACACCATATCAGTCTCAGGAACATCATATGTAGGGATTAAAAGTTGTTCAACAAGAAACTCACATTCTGTTCGGTCTTTAGGCATGTCAATCAGGGAACCAATAGTGGCCATTGCGTCTGCTGCTTTATTCTGTACCTGAGGGATTTGGTCAAACTGTATGAAAGTGAAATATTTCTTGAAATCATCCACCATACGCTTATAGGGTAACAGTTTATCATCTTTCATGAGGAATTCATCATTAACCTATCTATTGACTAGCAAAGAATCACCAAAGACTTTTAGGTGAGTTATATGCCACTGTTTTGCAATTCGGAGGCCGGTGAGGAGGGCTTCATACTCTACGATATTGTTGGTACATGGGAATGCTATCCTGAATGATTTTGGGATGTAGTCACCTTGAGGGGTAATTAATAAAATTCCTGCTCCAGATCCATTATGAGTGTATGAGCCATTAAAATATAGCGTCCAAACTGGTGCTTCTATAACTGTGTAGACTTCTTCATTTGGGAATTCAGTGTCTAGCGGGTAGGCATCTACTAATGGTGCCTCAACCAATTGATCAGCTATGACCTATCCTTTTATGGCTTTTCACTCTACATATTCTATGTCAAATTCACTTAGGAGCATGACCCATTTGGCCATGCGGCTAGTCAGAGTGGTTCTAGATAACAAATACTTCAGGAGATCAATTTTAGCGATTAATTTGATTGGATGGCTGAGCATGTAATGACAGAGTTTTTGTGTACTGAAGACTAGTGCAAGGAAAACTTTTTCCATGGGGGAGTAATTTAACTCATAGCCAACCAATGTTTGACTGATGTAGTAGATTGCCCTCTCTTTGAATGACTCATCATGTTTTTCCAACAATGCCCCCAACGCGACTGAAGTAGCAGAGATGTAAAGTAGGAGGGGTTTTCCTAGAATAGGCGGCATCAAGATCGGTGGATGAGCTAAATATTCCTTAATTTTATCGAAACCCATATGACACTGCTGGGTCCATCGAAAGGTGGAATCTTTCTTCAAAAGATGGGTGAATGGCTGACATTTATTTGCTAGCTGGGCTATGAACCGACAGATGGACTGCATCTTCCCCTGGAGGCTTCTTAACTACTTTAGATTGCGTGGAGGTGGCATGTCCAAAACAGCCTTTACCTTGGCAGGATCAACTTCAATACCCCTTCGGGAGACTATAAAACCCAACAATTTTCCTGATGTAACCCCAAAGACGCACTTTTTTGGATTTAGCCACAACTTGTAATGTTCTAACCATTTAAAGATCTGCTTCAGATAGTAGGATGTTCTGCTCATGTTTTTGATTTTCCTAGCAAGTCATCAACATAATCCTCCATGATGATATGGATGAGGTCATGGAAGATGACCGTTATTGCTCTTTGATATGTTGAACCCACATTTTTGAGACCAAAGGGCATAACATTGTAACAAAAAGTGCCCCAAGGTGTTGTGAAGGCGGTCTTGTGTTGGTCCTCAGGTGCGATTCAAATTTGATTATAACTAGAGAAGCCATCCATAAGGGATAACATCTCATGTCCTACTGTTAGGTCGACCAACATGTCAATGTTAGGCAGAGGGAAGTCATCTTTTGGGTAGGCCTTGTTAAGGTCCCTGAAGTCTGTGCAGATCCAAATATCTCCATTTGGTTTAGCAACCGGTACTATATTGGAGATCCACTCAGAGTAGTCAATTGGTCTAATAAAGCCTGCCTCTAGTAACTTTTCCAATTCCTTTTTGACTAACAATGCTACCTGCGGGTGCATCTTATGGAGCTTTTGTTTGATAGGCTTGGCATTTGGGCGAACGTCTAGATGATGAACCAATAAGGCAGGGTCTAAGCCTGGCATGTCTGAATATGACCAAGCAAAGTTGTTGATTCCCTCTCGGAGTAGGTGCATGATGACTCGATACTCTTGCTCTGAGAATGACTTAGCCACATAGGTGATTTTAGGATTTTCAGCAGTACCCAGATTAACTTCTTGAGTCTCTTCAATTAGAATGGATGATCGGGCGGATAACTGAGTTCCTACAAGGGGAAGATGAACATCTCCATCGTCTAGCACCTCTTTGAGGTTTTCACCATTGGATGCGTCCTTTATTTTTACTTTTTCAAGGTCAAGAAGCGCCTCAAGGAGGTTTTCACTAGATGACCGCTTTTTACTTTTCTTATTCTTATTTTTGCGACTGGAGTGTTCATCCTCCCCCAATCCCATAAGGTTGACATATGTATCCACAGACATATTGACAGGTGTGGTATTACGTAGGTCCCAATCAATAAGCTCAGGGTGACAAAGGGATAGGCTAATGTTGTAGACGGATAGGCATTCAAACATGGATGATAAGTCAGTGTGATCGATGTCATCATACACATGTATGATGGATTCCTCCTCGGGTATGTCTTCCAATGAGCCATCGTCCATGGCGATACTATTGGAAGTATTAGATATGTTGCAGGGCTTTTCTATTTTCTATCATACCCAATGCCTATGTTTTTTGGTAGCTTTGGTGTATCAATAGGTTGCAACCGCCCTTGTTCTTCTTTACCTAGGCCCCTGCCTTGGTAGTTATATTTTTCTGCAAACTTAGCTGACCACGGATATGCTTCCTGAAAATATTCCTTTAGAGGAGGGTCTGGCTGGGGTTCTTCTCGGTAGACCCATTGGCTTATGTCCTCTTCTAGTGCATCTATCTTGACACTTGGGGATTTGAAAGTGGTGGTAGGGATATTTTTACCACTGAAGGTGATAGTCTTGTCTTCCTTTTGTGTAGCATGCGAAAGTTGACCATACTCATGTGGTGATGGTGGCATGGTTGCTACATTGAGAGCCGCATGCATTTTGTATTCACCACACCCTTTGTCAATGATCTAGACTTTGGTGACCGTAGGATCAGTGGTGGAGGATGGAGTGGTTATCGCGATGGAGGGTGGATTTGCGGATGATGACCGAGATTCCCCCATTTCAACCCCAGGACAATAATGTAAATGGGGAAATGACGCTTCTAAAGCACGACAATATTCAAATAGTTGGGGGTCAGCGTAGATGGTGACTTCTTGTCCATTGACAGGGAATTTTAGGCACTGATGGTACGTGGAGGGGATGGCTTGCATAGCATGGAGCCACGGGCAGCCAAGGAGGAGATTATATGGTAAGTCCAGATCAAGGACATGATAGGTAGTATATTGAAGCACAGGTCCCACTTGGATAGGAAGACTGATAATTCCCTCTGAATTGCTTTCTGCATTATCATAGGCTTTGATTGTGATGATTTGGTTACTTAAATACACTTGAGTATACCCCACCTATTTTATGAATTTCAAAGTACACCAATTGAGGGCAGAGCCATTATCTACCAAGACCCTTTTTATTTTATGGTGAGCAACCACAACTTTGATATGTAAGGGGCGATTATGATTGAAATTGATGTTTGGCATATCGTTTTGGCTGAAGTGTAGTTGATGAGATAAAGCTAAGTGTCCCACCAAATCTTGGAATTGCATGGGGTCGATGTCATTTGGCACATGGGTTTCTTGTAGGGCTCTATTGAGGATTTCTTAATGTACGAGGGAAGACTTAAGAAAATCCAAAATGGATATATGAGCAGGGGTCTTTCTTAAGTGATCAAGGATGTTGTACTGAGAGCTTACAGGAGTTGATTGGGCGGGTGCAGAGGCTGTAGGGACAGTGATGCGGGCTTGTCGTGTAGTAACAACACATTGAGGGTCTTTGGCTTTAACATGTATCATGGATACACGGGGTTCCACCTGCTCAATGTAATGAATAACACCCTCGTAATTGAAGGGAACATTCTTGTAGCTCACATTATTTGTGCTGTTTCCTTGGGGATTACTGTTAGATGTGCTTGGGCCTTGATTATGATTCGGAAAGGCATTTTGATATATCTGTAATTGAGCATTGGATGACGAAACTTGACTGGGGTCAACCTTGATATCACCTCGATCAATGAGATCTTGGACGTAGTTTTTCAGACCCTAACACTTGTTTAAAGAGTGTCTTTGATTTTATGGAACTCACAATACTCATTTTCCTTAATCACGCGGGCTTGGGTTTGGACTCGTCAAATGGATTGGTGACAAGGTACGTGATGGGATAGTTGATTTGTAACAACTTATTAAAGGAAACACTCAGAGGTTCTCCTAATTGAGCATACTGACATTTGGTGTTCCCTTGATTGTTTTGGTTCAACTGTTGAGGAGGGTGAGGTGTCCCCTATGGCACCGAGATGGCGTTAGGTACAGACGGTTGTTGTTTTTGGGATGCATTAGCCATTTGGACGTGTTTAGTGTCTGTCATGCCGTCATTCACCGCATTCTTGTTCTTGTTCCAGAATCGTGGTTTATCGCCAAATGACCTCTCTTTATCATGACTATGTATTTTGATGTGTCCTTTGGCAATAAGGGCACATTCAAGGATGGGTCCCTTTTCTACTATCTCCGTGAAGGTGGTTACACAATGTAACCTAAAATTATGGGCCATGCCAGGATGAGAGTTTTCCACGAAAAGAGTGACCATGTCTTTTTCTTTCAAAGGGGTCTTCATTCGGCTTGCTAATGCATGCCGCTATTGTAGGTAGCTAGTAAAGGTTTCCCCCTCACGTTGTTTCTTTTTGAGGAGATCTAAGGTGTCTGTGTCCTTCTACAAATTGAAACAGAAGTAGGATACAATTTTTTCTGACAGGTCTGCAAAAGTTTTTATGGACCCTTTTTCGAGGGTCATGAACCAATCTAGGGCGTGGCTTGTCAAGCTTCATGGGAATAGGCACAAGAGGTAGTTGTCATTGTGCATGACCTCTTGACATTGGGAGTAAAATTCCTGCAAGTGAGCCTTAGGGTCTTTGTTTCCCCTGTATTTGTCAAACTTTGGTATTTCAAAATGTTTGGGAAATGGGATTAATGAGATGGAGGGATCAAATGGATATGGGCATATGTCTTCAAATTTGAATGATTGTTTACCCGTCCCTGCTTGAAGGTCTTTCAATGCCGCTTTGATTTCCAACAGATCTGAGTTGGCCGGTGGCGGGTTAGGGGGATATTGATGATAGGATGATAAAGGATCCTGCTAAGAGGGTGTCGGATTGTTGAAATACAGATTTGGATGGTTTGATGATGATATGTCTTGTTGGTAAGATAGGGGATTTTGTTGGTACAGGGGCTGTTGTTGTGAGGTATAGTACGGATTTGTTTGATAGAAGTGTGGGGTGAGCTATGGAGGAGCTTGGATGGGATGTTGCGTATTGGATTGTTGGGAGGTTGCATAAAGCAGTTGTTGGTGAAGTTGCTGCTGATTGTGATAGTAATAGTGTTGAGGGAGTTGTTGTTGTGATGTCAACTATTGTACGGGTCGAGATGGGATGCCATGTTGTGGTTGAGCTTGTGGGTGCAAAATGGATGCAAGAAAGGGAGATATGGTCTGAGGAATAGGTCGAGATGGATTGCCTTGTGGTTGGTAGGGTGGTTGTTGTGAAGAGACCAAAGCATTATGTGTAGGTGGTTGTTGATGAGATGGCTGAGGTAGTGTGGAAGCATTTTGTAAAAGGGGTTGTTGGGTACCACCTGAAACGTTCAGCGGGGGTGTGCCTTGTGCAGGTAATTGAGGCAGAATGTTGGATTGGTGAAGCTGTTGAGATGGTAGATTTGTGGTCCCAGGAGGTGGAAGCGATGTGGTAAAGGGGGTGCCCCCAGTGTTGACTGTAGGTTGATTCGAAAGAGGGGGTGCTGTTAACGTTAATGGCGTAGTTTGTGGAACATTTTGTGGCATACCATAGGCAAAAGGATTATTGGGATCAGGCACTTGAGGACCTCCCTTAACTGAAGTTGAAGCGTGTGGGGGATAGTTAACATGATAGAGAACAACATTGCCAAATTCAGGCTGATGCCAACCCTCAACTGGAGGAACATTGGGGAAGTACGAACCTTCTGGTGCATTTTGTGAACCTTGGAGTATGTTAGATGGGGAATTCCCACATTTGGACAAGTCAACACCTAAGGGGGGTTTGACACCCTTCTCAATTAGGTGGGCCAAAATTTCTTCCCCATGTTTTACAAGTAGACGGTCAATCATTTGCACATTGGTAGGATTACTAAAATGTTCCTCGAGTGCGAGTTCCGGTTGATTAGCCATACTCTCTTCACCATGTGGTGAGTTGTTCTGATTCTCGGTGTTGGAGTGTGATGAAGTACCATTATGAGGATCTTGGGGGATGTTTTGAGCAATATTTGCACCATTGGTGGGATTTGTATTGTTATTAAGGTCTTGAGACATGTTTGCTTGGGAATTTTGACCTTGTTGTTGTTCCATTTGTCTCTTAACTTGTGACCTAGTTTGAATGGGCATGCAAATGTGCTATGGGTCGATTCCAAAGATGTTTTTGACGAATGACTTGATTGTAGTTGGATGAGATGTGATTTTGATAGGATTTGGATTTTGATCAGATTTTGTTTAGATATATTAGATTGGATCGGATTTTGATGGGATCGGATTTGGATTGGCAAGATTAGATTTTAATTGAATTGGATTAGATTATTAAGATCAATAGGATAGCATTGGTTGAACGGATGTGATTTGATTGATTGGGTAATTTGATCGAATGATTGGTTTTGATAGATTTGGATGATTGGATGGGTATGATTGGATGATGAAAGATGTGAGAGAGACCTTGAGTTTAATCAAAGGAAGTTACCCTTAGTGACCTAGAGCTTTGATTGATTAAGAGGATGATTACGACACCGAATCCACCTTAAGATAGGAATGGATTGATTGGGCTGAGGATGATAACTTACGACATCAAATTCACCTCAAGATGGAAGCGAATTGATTGGGGTCAAAGTTAAAGACTAATAATCAAATTCAAGTGCTATGGTCAATTTAGGTAACCACTTTGTAATACAAGGTTAAGGTGGTTTGGTTATGAGTGGTGTTTGGTGATGTAAATGGTAAAATTATGATGTTCGCTAGGTGATGGTATGGACTTTTGAATGGAATATGAGGAAATTAGAATAAACAAGTGGATTGAAGATGATTGTGGAGAATGAGTAGGGATTTAGAATGGTTAAACAAAGATTTGGAATTATAAGATGGAGGTTTAAACTGATCAAATGGAGGTTTTGGGAGACTTAGAGTGATGAAACAGAGGTTTGGGATTATGAGATAATGGTTAGGAATGATTAAATGATGGTTTAGAGACTAAACAGATCCAAATGGGGTGATTTCGGGTGTTCAGGAGAGAAAATTTGCCCCTCTACAGTAAATCAGGGGCGCTTCTACCTTTCTACAATAAATTAGGGGCGTTTCTGCCTTTCTGTAGTAAATCAGGGGTGCTTCCACCTTTCTCCAGTAAATCAGGGGTGCTTCCATCTTTTTGCAATAAATTAGGGGTGCTTCCACCTTTCTTCAGTAAAAAAAAGGGCGCTGCCACCTTTTTGCAGTAAAACAGGGGCGCTTCCGCCTTTCTGTAGTAAGACATAGCTTGGTTTTGATGGCAATGGCTATGACAAGGACTCAAAATGATAAAATAAGGCCAATGTATCAAATATTTTATTGTTTTTTCACAAGAAAACACTTCAAGCAAGCACAATCCTATGATTAATGTTAAGGGTATGGCCAGGAAAGGTCTTAATCTAGGATGCACAAGGCTTCTAGGGAGTCCTCGATATACTCTCGATACGTGAGGTACAACATTGAGCGCCAACCTGTCACAAGTGTGAGTCAAGAACCCTAACGAGATACTGAAAGGCTTGGACCAACTCTTCATGTCTATCTAGGTATCACCCTAGCTTCGACGCTCCGCCAATTATGACGTGACTGGATTGGGGTACAACTTTCATTTTCCCCTCTTTATATACCCCACTAGTATGTGTGGTTGGAATCATCCCTTGGGGTGATGAAATCCCCAAGCAGGTCCCACTAGAAAGAAGACACTAACCATTTCCAACTACTCCCCAGGCTCACACGAAGTGGAAGGGGAAAGTGAAAAAAAATTAATACCCCCTTGGGTGACACAATAATAGACAAGCACAACAAGCAATAAAGGTTACTTCCCCCTAATTAGACTATGTTCAAACAACAAGGATAATTTTTCAAAAATTTGATCAAATAGATGGCCCTGCAAGCAAACGTTAGCTATCTTATCCTTCGTTCTTGGTCGATTACGCCATAATATGCTTCCAAACTGTGCTGTTTTGGGGTGTAGCCACCTTTCTGTGGTAAAACAGGGGTGCTTCCACCTTTCTACAGCAAAATAGGGGCGCTTCTACCTTTCTGTAGTAAAATAGGGGCGCTTCCACCTTTCTGTAGTAAAACAGGGGTGCTTCCACCTTTCTACAGCAAAATAGGGGCGCTTTCGCCTTTCTGTGGTAAAACAAGGGGTGCTTCTGCCTTTCTGCAGCAAAACAGGGGGTGCTTCCGCCTTTCTACAGCAAAATAGGGGGCGCTTCCACCTTTCTGCAGCAAAATGTTAGAGGAAAAGAGCCTTTCAAAAATAAAAGGGCGTATCCGCCCCTCTGCAGGAAACTTTTTCAGATTTTTAAAAAAGAAAAGTTGTATGCCCTACTGTAAGAAAGTGTTAGAAAAGATCTAAGAAAAATGACGTATATGCCTAACTGCAGCAAACTGTTATCCAAAATCAAATTTTTAGATATAGGGCGTGACTGCCTCTCTGCAGTAGACAAGAGGGCGCTTCCACCTTTCCGCAGTAAAAAAGAGGGCGCTTCCACCTTTCTGTGGTAAAATAGAGGGCGCTTCCGCCTTTCTGTAGTAAAACAGAGGGCACTTCAGCCTTTCTACGGTAAAACAGAGGGCGCTTCCGCCTTTTTGTGACCTTTTTCTACAAAATACTTTAACAAAAATGAAGGCTAAATGCAAGAACCCATTTGTGGGTCCCACCGGGCATGCTAGAAATGTGTACCTTAGAGTTTTACCCTATTTTAATGTGCAAAATAACTAAAAATGTAAGTGATAAAACACTAAGAACACTTCAATGATTAGCCTAAAGAGTGATAAAACAAGGAAAATAGATGAAATAAAATACAAATTGATTATACCTTCCTTGTTGTTGAAGACTCCTTGGTTGGCCCTTGATTTAGATGAATTTGTGTGCTCCTTAGATGACTTTTTGGTGTAGCTAGATGCAAGATTGAATATGCAAGATGATCAAAGTGGATGGCTAAATGATAGTGAATGCTTGAGAATGCAAATTGACAATATAAAGTTGCTCAAATGAAAAAGTGTTGAAAATGCCCTTGAGGAGGGGGTTTTTATAGAAGAATTTGAATTCTCTAGAGAATTCAACGGTTGAGATTCATCCAACAAGGTCAAGATGAAGGGCTATAGTGGGTTGAGAACTCACAAGCCCTCTCATCTTGACATGTGGATGGTGAAGTAGCTAAGAGGAGATGAGGTGTAAGTGAGGTGGCCAAAAGGTACATGAGGTGGAGGAAGGACAAGTACCTTTCAAGTACCTTAGGGAGGAGAAAATTTTCTCAAAAAATAATTTCTTGTCCCCAAGTGAGAGTGAAAGGGACATTTGAGGAATTTTGGAATTCCTAAAAAAATCTCCATGGGAAAAAGAGAGGTGGTTGGAGATATAAATGTGAATTAAAAATTCACATTCTTAGGAGAGTCTAAAGGATAAAAGGTGAGCTCCAAAAAGGTGGGACTTGGTCACATGTGGATGATGTGACAAGTCCAAGGTTCTAGAAGCCTTAGAAGATAGAATGTGAATTAAAAATTCACATACGGAAGGGGAGAATCTAGGATAAATAAATGTGAATTAAAAATTCACATGGGAAAGAGGGTCAATGCTAAAAAGAGATAAATGCAAAGGTTGACTAAAAAGGTGGTGCTAAATATGGCTAATGACCTTGGTTAAGGTTGTGCAAATATTTGATTAGAATAATTAATGGAAGATTAGAGGCAAGTGGCAAATGTAGGAGGATGTGACATTAATCTTTGATTAAGAGGATTCACATCATAATCATGAATTAATTAAATTAATTCAGATTAGAGCAAGATCATGGAGGATGTGATAAGGAGAGAGAGAATGAAGAATTTTAAATTAATTTTAAATCAAAAGGGCCAAAAATGACTAAATTAAATAAATTGGTGTATTTATTTAATTTAGAGAGGAAGAAGGTGAAAGATAAAGCATTTAGTTATTAAATTAAATACTTTACAGATATGAGACAAAAGGTGTAATATTAATTTAATAAATTATTAATATTTAATATGATAGACAAAAAGGGAGTAAATTTAATCATATGGGAGTGATTAAATTTAGATGCCTACAGATTTAAATAAATCCACAAATTTAAGTCAAATATGTCACATCATTTAATCCCTTCATTAAATTAATTAACCTTGATTAATTTAATGTCTTCTCATGTCCCATCCTCCATCTTTTACCACTTGCACATGAAAATAGAGTTATTTGATTTATTGAATCTCCATTTTCCTCAACAAGGCATCTTTTAAGGAATAATCCTCAAGTTTGAATTCAAAATCCAAGTGGACTTTGTCCTTCCAACAAGGCATTTACTCTTACAAAGTCCTTTTTCCTTGAGCCAAGTGGCATTCAATGCACCTTCTTTCCCTCTTGCATGTCATTTCAACAAATTCAAAATTCAAATATATGCATTTATTGACACATTCTTCAAAATTTGCACATCCTCTATCCACTCATAAGTTGACAAGTGGCACTTTACCATTGGATAATTCTTAGTCCCACATTGCTCTATTTTGGAGATCTCTTCAACTTGACATTCTATAAATAAGAGGCTAGTCTCCTCATTTGATCATCCACAATTTGAGCAAAGTTACTATACTCAAATATTTAGCAATCCTCATCCATATTTTCAAATTTGTAGCTAGGTTATGCAGATTTTTGTCTTGAAGCACTCAACATTCTTCATCAAAGTGGATCATTCATCAACATTTATCAAGCTTGCATCATTGGAGTTGGGAAAGGGCCAATTTTCACATCAAATTGGCACCAATTCCCCCATGGGATCAAGAGTTTGCATTGTCTTCAATAGGATTTAGCTTGCTTTCTTGTTCTTTCATTTCACTCTTGCTTCATTTCCTATTTTGAACTTTACTAATGGATTTCATGGGGAATCCTTGTTCTTACTTGCATATGATCTCCTAATGTGTTTGTTCATTATGTTTTACAGGTATTTGGATTGGGGTTCAACATTTTGGCACTAGAAGGAGGGAAATCTCACATTCTAATCACATTTTATGTCAAAATTCTGTGTTTTCCTTTGCCTACAGGCTCAGCGTCGCTGTTCAATACCGCTGGTTCTCTAGCGTCGCCATATAGGACCACTGACAATTCAAACTACGATGCCTCAGTCTTCCCACCAAGAAATTTGAATACCAAACTGTGCCTTTGAACTTGTTTGAGCTGTGAGAATCTTTCAAAAAAACAAACTATGCCGCTGGACAAAAGTGTGACACATTCATGCTCATTGGCATGATTGCAGAGCAACGCTGACTGGAAAACAACGCTATATAGCACCGCTGGGGAAATCAAACTACGACACCCTTGTGGATTGCACCGCTGGAGGGGAGTATGAAGTGAAATTTTATTTACAACATGTTCTTTTTTTCAAATTATGATTCTTTTGCCTGTTTTCTGTCTCTTTGACCTCTGTTTTATAGAATATAACTAATTTTTCTTGTAGGTTGGATTGATCAAAGATGAAAAGGAAGAGAAGCATGATGATGTCATTTCACAAAAACAAGTGTTTTTATACACTCTAGTGTTTGTTTAACACTCTTGGATGATTCATTATTCCTCTTAAGGAAAATTTTTCATCTTTTTATTCTTAGGATTTACTAAATTTCATTTGGGCTTTAAAAATAACTTTTGAATTCTTGTTACAAAAGGCTTAAAAAGAACATTAGGACTCAAATTTACTAAAGTTTATTTTGGGATTAAAAAATTGAACAAGGAAAATTGTCACACTTACTTTGGTACTTTTAAAATAAACTCACAATTGCTTTGAAAGGTTAAAATGAACATGTGCAACTTTTTTTTTGTGATTGCTTACTTAAACTAACATCATCGAAAAGGACGTATGTGCTTCTCTCGCACTTTACAACAATCTTGAGAATCAAAAGACATTTTTTGTGATCTTAGGTTGAGATAAAGTAATCACCTCCACACTTCATTTTGTGAATTAAAATTGAACAAAGCTTGCGAGTGTGAGTTAGGTAAATCATGTGTGTTCTCCCTTTGTTTCTAAACAAAGGTCGATCAAACCATAGATGTGCTTGCTCGCTGTTGTTTACCTTTAGAGGGGCCTGCCTAAGAGACACATCCAAAAGGAGAACTCGAAGGAAACTCCAACCAATTTTTTATTTGGGCCAGTATATAAATGGATAATACTAAACTATCAAGTCCTCATGGTATGTATGCCTTAGACGTATAGTGTCTTTTAGAACGGGGTACTACCGTAAAAAGTATAAGAGCCCCTAGTAGGATTGATTAAAGCCTTTAGTGGCTTGCTGGATGTTCACAAGGTGCCATGTCCCTAATGTCTCGTCATTAAGAACCTTGTTTGTAGTAGCCAACCAGTCCATCCAATGAGTTTATTAAAGTGGTGCATTGGAACTTAGATTCCAAGAAGTTACTTGCCATGTCCGATCTTGGTTAAAGTATAGAAGTTAAGACTTCATTCTTAACATACCTTTATACTCTCTCCTTGGTTGCATGTAAAATCATCTCTTCTACTACGAAGGGCATGAGGCAAGCCCCCATGAAAAATGTACCAATTGAGCTAGGATGTTATATTTCTTGTGAGTCAAAACGCTTTGCTTGTTCGAAAACATTTGGAAAAAAAACACTTAACATCATCATCAAAAATTGCAAAAAATTCCCCCATGGTGAAAATTTTGGTTTATGAGGGTTCAAATGAACTTTTGGTTTAAGCGAACCCAAAGGGGGTTCGCTCGAACCCCCCTTCGAGCGAACCCTATTAAATGTTGGGTTCCAAATATTTATCATTTCCTGGAATAAAAAAATAAATGGAAACTTTGTGGAAAGGGGGGTTTGCTCAAACCTTGGTTCAAGTGAACCCAGGTTCGAGCGAACCTGTAAGGGGGGTTCGCTCGAACTTTAGTTCATTTGAACCCCACTTTTTCCCCCTTCTCCCCCTTTGGCACCAAAAATATCTAGAATTTTTCCTTTCGAAGCTTGAGTTGAGGATGAAAATGGAGACTTCATAGAGCCAACTAGATGGTGGTATTCCTCAGAAAAAACTATCCAACAAATATAATTTTAATATATTTTGGTTTTATTATGTATTTGTTTTTTTAGTTTGATTAAACATTTTTTTTTCACTGAAAATCAACCTCTCTATTCTACACATATGGAAAAATAGCATATTATCAAAATAAAATTCTAAAAATATGTGGAGGCTAGCTATTGATGTCCTTGATCTAGTAAAAAAAAAAAAGAATTTCGATACATACAAAAAAAGTTATGTTGTATATGGTCTACCTATGTTTGAATTGTAATTGGTTTGACTTCGAAACTTGATTAAGGAAAAAATATTCAATAAAATGCTATGAAACCAAATGAAAGCACTAGATATCATAATAACAAATTTAAATTTGAAAAAATTAGAATTTAATCCTTCATGGAAAAAAATTATGTTGTATATGGTGAGCATCACTCCTTAAAAATGGTGTTTACTGAAAAAATGAGTATTTGAAAGAGATGGAAAAAGAAGTGAAATCTGATTTCAAAATTTTTGAAAAAAATATATGTAGAATATATAGAGAAAATGTCACAAATCACTAGTTTGCATCATCTTCAAATTCCTCAAGGTTTAGCCACTATAGGTGCTTGAAAGTGAAGATTTAGTTAGAAAAAATCAGTTCAGTGTCTAGTTTGGCCAAAAATTGTAATCTAGTATTGTGGGATCACCCTCGAGAGAGCTTCATGTTTAAGTTTGAGCCTTAGGCTTGTATTACATTGTAATTTTTTTGATGAATATAATATAATACAATAATTTTCTACTTCCTCAATGTTTTTCTCATGGATTATTCTCAAAATTAAAATGTATTTACAATTTTTTTTACATATGGTACATAACTATGATTTTTTTTAAAGAACTACGTATTTAATGGAATTTTTTTAGATAAATACTAGTCATCGGTATATCCAAAGTATTACCTTCCATATCTTCAAGCTCGTATGCATTCTTTTCTTTGCATGCACTGATATAGAAGGGTCCCTTCCACAACACTTCAAATTTTGTGTGTTGTCCTAGTTTAATAGTGCACTCATCATACTTTAGTACCAAGCTCCCTTCCTTGAAATCTAGGTTGGAGGTCTTTTTATCGAACCAACGATTTATTGTCTGTTGGCAATCGATCATTGCTCCATGAGCCTTTTCTCTGTCTTCCTTGAGTTTGAGGAATTCGGCTAAGCTTACTTCCATCTCACCGCTTTCTTCAATCTCTAGGGATTTTAACAATTGCAAGGCAGGGATTTCTATGGAAACAGGTAAAACTACCCTTTTTCCATATACTAGTTCATAAGGAGAGGCCTTCAGAATCTGCTTGGGCATAATCTTGTCTACCCACAAAGCAGGTTGCAGGTGCTTGTGCCAATCTCTTTGTCACTTTGACCCGATGTGCTTGATTAACCTCATTAGGTTTTCGTTGGTTGACTCCGCTAACCTGTTTCCTTGTGGGTAGTAGTTTAATGAAGATTTAAGGTAAACTCCATGTTTGATAGCGAAATATGACACCCTCAATCCTACAAAAGCTTGAGCATTGTCAAATATGATGTTTTTTGGTGAGCCAAATTTGGTTACTAGCTCTTCAAGGAAATTAACAGTCTCACCCTCTATAGCATTTTTTGGGAAATGGCCTCTGTCCACCTTGTGAAGTAATTGGTCATTGTAAGGATCCACTTATGGCCAACACTAGAAATAGGGCTTATCATTCTGATGAAATCCAAACCTGATTAAGCGAAGGGTTCTTCAGTTACAATTAGGCTCAAAGGTAAGGAAAAATTCTTTCTCTTACCAACAAAATATTGGCATTAAGTACACTTTTGTACCAAATGGTGTGCTTTGGAAAACATATTGGGCCAATAATATCCTGCTCATATTATCTTCAAGGTGGTAGTCTTTTGAATAATATACCTTCAATTAGCACATACCTGGTGCCTTGCAGTCAGTAGTATTGCCTCTTGTGAGGTGGAAGGTTGGTTGGGTACTAACCCTTTTGCATATACTGTGTTTGGTCTGCCACCTAGGACTCGTTTGACTCAAATTGGTTAGTTTAGACTTGATTGGTCTCCTTTTTAGCTATGGATCCTGATTCTTGCACAAGGTATTTGCATAGACCTCTTCCCCGAACTAGCTTGGTTGGTCTAATGTCTACATCATACTCTAGGATCTTGGTGATCCATTTTTCCCTCTTCTCGGTTATCTCACCTTTGGTGATGTACTCCCGCACCTTGCGATGTGCGATGAGAATAGTGATTCTATTGGCTGACACCAAGTGTTAGAACTTCTTTAGGCTTTTAACAATGTTAAAGGACTTCTTTTCAACAAAATTATACCTGGCCTCATATCCTTTTAGAGTCCTTGAATGGAATGTGATAAGATGCTCTCCATTATTTCCCTCATCCTTCTAAGTGAGTAACAAAGGTATGTTATGTTGGTCGTTGTATACATAGAGTAGGAAATCCTTGGAAAAGACTAGGTTGGAAAACACCAGAGAGGCAAAGATAGCTATCTTTATTTGCTCGAAAGCTACTTTTCCCTTAGGGGTCCATTTGAACATCAGGTTCTTTTTGAGCATGAGCATGATAGGTCTTGTGATTCCTGCAAAGTCTAAAATGAATCCACTGAAAAAGTTGATTTTCCCTAGGAAAGACTGCAACCCTTTCTGATTCACCGGTAGGGGTAACTCCATTATTGATCTCACTCTTTTGGGATCTATCGCCATTCCCTCCTTTAACACTACAAAACTAAGTAGCTTGCCTTGGGGCACTCCAAAAACACATTTTTTTTGGATTTAAGGAAATCTTGAATTGTTGACACTTCTAGAAAACCTACTGCAAATGATCGAAGTGATCATATTTTGACTTTGAAAAGACTATTAAGTAATCCAAATATATTAGGATAATTAGATTAATTAATCCTTTGAAAGCAATATCCATTACTCGTTAAAAATTCGCACCAACATTTGAAAGTCCGAATGACATTTTTGAATATGCAAATGTTCCCCGCTTGGTGGTAAACACTATTTTATATTGGTAATCTTCTTTTACATATACTTGGTTATAACCCAAGAAACCATCAAGCAATGAAAACATCTCCGATCCGGCCAGTTTGTAGGATTTACTCCATTGATGGTTAAGGGTAGTGGTCCTTGAGAGAGGCTTTAATCAAATCTCTAAAATCAACACAAAGCTTAATATCTCCATTATTTTTTTGAACTGGTACCATATTAGACACCCAAGTGGAATGCTTAACTAGATATATGATCCTTGTTTCGATCAATTTGGTAAGCTCCTGCGCCATTAATGCCTCAACCTTAGGATTGACTGGCCTTTGTTTTTTTCAAACAGGTTTTTCCAAGTCAATGGTATGCTAAATTATGCTAGGGTCATACCCTCTGAGATCATCATAGGTCTAGGCTATAACCTCATCATATTTGGAACATAGATATTTTAGTCTTTCCATTTCCTTTCGTGGAACATCCCTTATAACTTTCAAATTTCTGCTGCTTCTTACATCTAGCTCTTTATAATCCCTCACATTTGTCGTGAACCTCTATTTACTATTTCTTGGATCCTCATAGTCAAAGAGATTCTCAAGGGAGATTAAACCTTGAGGAATCTTATTTCCTTTTAATAGGATAACTTCCTCTTCGGGAGATTCTACTCCTGACTGTGAACATTCATAATCTTTTCCCAATCTTTATAGAAAGGAAGTGATCTAAACATCATCTTCAAATATTTGCTAGTTTTGATCATTGTTAGGGATTGCTGGTTAGATGATGATCTGTACTGCACTCTGCTTTGTTGTTGAATTAGAAACTGGTTCAAATTGTGAACTGATTAAAGCCATTCGATTGGCTATACTATTTTGAGATTAGGGAATGACTTGTCTATTGAAAGCTTCAAAACCTTCAATCAAATCCCATATCTTATGTCTTTATGAATTCATTCTTATATTCTTCACAGTCAGTTTCCCATAGACCTTGCTCACAACTAACTCTGAGTCTCCAAATGCTTGCATTCTCTTTACACCCATTTTTTCTACAAGAATCAAACCATGAACCAAGGATTCATATTTCGCATCATTATTTGAGCAAGAGAACTGAAAATGAATAGCCTTGAGGGTCTCAGATCTTATCGGGGACACTAATCAGACACCCACACTAGAACCGACCTTTCATTTTGCACCATTAAAGTATAGGGTCCATAGATGGTTGTCACCCGGATCATCATATTCTTCCTGATCCTTTATAAATTTTGGAAAGGCTTGATCATCATCAAAAATCACATAGCTACCTAGTCCTGTAGTGTGAAAGTTTCTGAATGGGTCAAAGTTGATGAATTGGTTGAGGAGGACCTCCTCTTTGGGAATCCGATCACTTGAATCTTTTTCATCTTCTTGCATCTCTACATAATATCTATCCCTTTGAAAAAAGGAGGTATGTTTTGCTTCAAAACATAGGACTACATTGTCCCCTATGTGTTCTAGATGCAAAGATTCAGAAAGGATTTTCATCTTCACCCCATGCTTGGTCCTCATCATCAGGTGGGACCAATCGAGTTCCAAATACCCATCAAGCTTCATAGTGAAATCTCTTGAGAGACACATCTTGAAGACTAGGGGAATGCCTATCACCACTACTTGTGAGACCGTTTGGCTTGGCATGAGAAGAGGGTTAACGATAGATCTTTAATGTGTCTGACGGTCAAAACCTTCTTCCCGTCCAATTGCATGATTCCCTTCTTAAGGGGTTCATACCTAAGTTTCAGGGCATCACCCACTTGCTTTGGAATGACCATTGTACTAGCTCCTGAATTAATCATATTATCATGTAAAAGTTTATCTCCCACAATGAGTGTTAAGAAGAAAGGCATGGGCTTTGGCTTGCTTACCTCTTTCTCTTTTGCATTGTCTACATCATTCAAAAAAGTTTTGGCTTTTAGATCTTGAGGTTCCAACATAGGTTCTTTATCTTTACTTTGATTGCACGGTGGAGTCACATCCATCTGTGGTACTTGTTCTTCCTTCTTTAATGCTTCCTGAATCAACTTCCTTTGTTTGGGAATGGATATGATATCCCATAGAGATACATTAGTAGATGCCTTCTTCATTTGTTCCACCATGTTGAGCATTCTATCTGGTTGGACCTTGGGCTTAAATGGTGGTATTTATCTTGTCTTCAGAGGGAAATGACCCTTCATGAATGCATTTGGTATCTTGTACATCTCCTTCTCTAGCAACGATGGAGTTTGCGACTGCTGAGTAGGTCAGCCTGTGGCCTGTAGGGTCTAATTTTCTTGCAGAGGTGATTGATGTGGTTGAGGATGCAACAAAGCTTGTTGTACACATTCTCCCATGAGCCTTCTTTTAGACCTTGTGTTGTAGTCCAACTACACTTGCGGGGCACTAGTTGTCCAAGCTTCATTTGTGAATGCATCTTCTTCCTCCATCCATGGAAATAACACTTGGTTGGGTGCAATATCTAGCTCTTGCTCTAAAGTGGGCATTTTACATCTCAGGGAACTCATATTCTTCCACATTTGGGAGCGCACCCTTGTTTCTTTATTCTGCTATCTTTTGTTGCATGTTTCCCCTTAGAAAATTTTAGGGCATGTGACTATCACTACATGGGAAGCACCATAAATTCTCATCTTCCACTAGGTTGTTTTGACCTAGGATTAACTCTTTACTCTAGCTGTCCTTGATTTGTTGTAGCAGCATAGTGACCAAGACTATTTGATTTACAAATGTCATTTGTTGACTTCCTCCTCTTGAGGGTCCTTGGTACATGTTCTATTGATAGGATGGTCTCCCCCCTTGATAGGTTTGAGTGGCTTGTTTCAGAGGTATTACTTGCTGTCATTTGATGAGAACCAACTCATTAGTGAAATACCACATGAGACTATTCATATCGTTGATGTACGCTGCTATAGAGGAAGAGCTCGATGTGCTTGGCTACATAGAGGGGTACATGTACATGGATTGTGGCATGTCCAATGTTTACCACTTGTGTAGCTGAAGTGCTTGTAGTAGCTTCTTCTTGAAGATCACCAAATATTTTTGCAAATATAGGCATTAGAGGTCATGGTGGAAGCTTTCTAGCATCGATCAAACTGTTTTCTGCATGAACAACTAACTTGTATGCATCAGGTAAGATATCCCCTCCCATGGCGGTTATCATCACCATGATGTTCAAATTGAAGGCCTTTAGGTAGAACATGAACGCCATTGGAGCCAAAGGTTGGGCAGTCACAAGGAATTTTTGCCAAGTTTTGTTGAACCTAGTGTTGAAATCACTCATGGCCTCTTGCGGGGCTCTTTTGATGGTGATCAATTGATGTAGCAATGAAGAGCGACATCCTTTCTCTAAGAAGCATTCAAACAACCTTTCTTCGAGCTGATCCCAAGAGTGGATAAAACCAAAAGCCAAAGATTGATACAAATCTTGAGCTTTTCCTTTGAAAGAGGTGACCAATAACCTAAGAGAAATATTTTATTCCATTATGTTATGTACCTTGCATATCTCCGCTATATCCTGGAGGTGTTTGGAGGGGGTTTTGAAGTCTTCTCCAAAAATTCTTGGAATAGCCTTGAGGGCATTACAAGGTATGGTAAGCCATACATCTAGGGGTGTAGGTGGTTGTGGCAGACTACCACTATTCTAGGTTATGAAATTTCTAGGAGCAGGGGTAGCTATGTGAGCCATGGAGAATAAATTCCTATGAGTCAGATAATTGGTATTCTTATTTGGAAAACTTGCCCCTAGGTGGGGTAGATAAGGCTCTAAATTTTGGGCTCTCACTTCTCGCTCTATTACTCCTTATAGGTGATACATAACTTGTAAGCCTTCTTTGCCTAGATGAAGAGGCAGGTAACTGGAAGTAGTAGAAATGACCTATTGAATATTCTCTTGTTTGGATTTTGGGCATGAAACTTATAGCTTCTTTACTTGGCCTATTTTAAGAAATATTTCAGGCTTCTAATCAGACATTCAGAAAACTTCAAGTCCCATCGGGCGTGCAAGAAAAAGAACTATTGATCATCAAAGCTTGTGCCTCTCTGATAGACTTATGGGAAATTCAGCAAGTGGTCAACCGATTTGTGCCAAATGGAATATCTCTAAGATTTTTATAAAAAGTTGAATCTTCTTTGAGTTTTGGAGAACAGGGTAGAAGAAAATGTAAACATAAAATATGAAAATGGCAATGAGCCAAAGGTTGTACAACATTTTAAAACCAATTCCTTTTCTATGAATGATATATAAGACACATAATGACACAACCCCTCATTGTTCGGAAAAAAATGAACAACAAAGGCTAAATACAAGCATAGTGTAGTCTTTCAAATCTCCCTAGAGGTAGTGTTCATTAAGGTCTTATCAAGCATAAAAGTTTCCAAGGTTAATAAAAAAACATTAAGAAATTGCATAGACCCTTCCTCTTGTTGTAACATAATATGAAGAAACAATAACCCTTTAAAGAAACTGAAAATATTCAATAGAAATAATCCAATTAACACAAGTTATTATCATACCACATAAGCCTACAACATGGAAATCAACTACTCAAACTATTTGAATCAAGCTTAACATAGTGTTTCATTCTAAACAAAAGCATAAAAAAGGAAACTTGAAAAAGGCCATAACGTGCACAATCTCAAAGATTTCTTCTAAATAGTTTGTGCTTAAATATCAAATGAACTTAAAAAAAAGGTTAGATGCCAATCTGATAATAGTTTGAGTAAAAACAATATAACATGCTAGAAAAAAGCAGTGTTCTTCCAATTACTTTTGAAAATATATCTATCTTCTAAGGAAAATTAAAAGAAATTTTGTTTTGAGAAAATAAAACTCGAACACTCAAACTGGAACTCCTTTTTTTTGGAACTAGAAAAACATTTTTCCCTCTTTCACTACCTCCCATTTATAGTTGAAAAGAGAGAGAACCACTGCCACATCCCAGAAGTAAATACTACTAGATGCCAACATTTGATAGCTCACAATCTGATCTCAGATCTTTTGTTAGGTCGTGACAATCTTTGCTCATTAATTCTCAACTGCCTCATTTATGTCATTTTAGATATTTAGCAAAGATCACTATTTGAAAGCAATCAGATCCTAGAAAATAGCTTGGAAAAAAACTTGTTGACCAATCACGTAGCTCGGCGGAATTGACTTGAAGTTTCCATCTTGAAAACAAGAAAGACACAGCATGCTCCAAAAAACTCCAAAAGAGATCACTTCTAAAAGCTAAAGTTCCTGTAGAGAAGAGATGATGTGTCAAGTGGGTGAGGATTTTTAGGTTTAAGAAAATTCCCCTTGAGAGAATATCCACCAAGGTGACACTTGTCCTGGCCTTCTTCTGAAAGGAAGATGATAATCAAAAGTTGTGCAGCCACCACATGGCACATTGCACACCTTTTGAAAACACTTTTTCTTTAAGCGCAAACACATCCTGAAGCCAAAAACACGTAAAAGCTGAAAATAAAAAAATGATTAAGGAAAAATTGCTTTACAGAGATAAATTGTTTACACAAATATTAGAAGAAAGATGACAATGAATAACCTTGAGGAATTATTGCAAGACATGGTTTCACTTAGGAAAATTCTCTTGTGGTTTTAAAATATTCTCATAATTCTTAAGAAAGGCTTGGAGGATATTATAAATCTCTTTG
Source organism: Sequoia sempervirens (assembly GCA_007258455.2). Taxonomy (NCBI): domain Eukaryota; kingdom Viridiplantae; phylum Streptophyta; class Pinopsida; order Cupressales; family Cupressaceae; genus Sequoia; species Sequoia sempervirens. The sequence goes on from VDFB02358134.1 coordinate 51,541,116, forward strand.
AGAAAGTATAGACAATATTTAATCTACTTAATGTCTTGAGAGTGTGAGAAGCATGAAGAGAATGAGATAATTGTCTTAAATCTTGATCACTTACCTTTATCCAATTAATTTGAGTCTTAATATATGCACCTCTAACTCTATGATCATTAGTCAAAAATTATTTTTGTGAACCTTAGTGTCTCAAAAATGTAATTCATAAGTGAAGGGGTTATCTTTGAGTGTAATAACTGATTTTTTGAGGTTTTAGGTGGTGTCCTCATACACACATCAACAAAATATGGATAGCTAGCATCATATATGTGAAGGAAGTGAGAAGTATAGTTTATGGCCCCACTCCACCAATATATCTATCTTATTTACTAAGTGGTTCTTTCCTCAAGATTCCATACCCCATAGATGTGTGCTAGCATGGGATGATGAGTCAACATATACGTTTCAAGAAAACTATGTGTTGTCAAACTTGAGAGAACTAACCTACCTTTCAATGTAAAACTAATAATTCTTCTTATCATTTATATTTTATATATAAGGAATTTATAAATATTTATTAGATTTAATTTACATATAAGTTAAATCAATTATTTTTATTCATATATTATATATTTTAATCTAATAATTTTATTTAATTTTCATTTTGTTTTATTTATTAAACATTCTTATTAATTAACCTTATTTATATATACTTTGAAATGGTGTGAAAGGGAACCATTTGGTTTTTGGCCTTAGGGTTTGGAATCTTTCCTAAATATTTCATTAAAAGAGAGGGGTGTGTGTGTGGAGATGTAATGGATTGAAATGCTAGGATGGAGTCAGGGTTTGATGAATTTGGACAAGGTATGAGATTGACTTACACCTTGATAAGTGAGTCAACCATCCCTTAACCAAATCTATAAATGTCCTAATGATGAAATGCAATTATCTAACTAGGATAATAATGCAATTTGTTATTCTGATGCAAACACATAAAGTACAAAAGTTTACAGATAAATTTGGAGAACAAAAATGAGTAGAGTAGGACACTATGCACTTGTGTTCCAAATTTGGGGCTATAAATGGAGGACATAGAAGCCC